>JAAXCT010000680.1:0-372363 GCA_012490785.1 Eragrostis nindensis | reverse complement strand
GTTGGAGTTAGAGCAGTATACTACAGGATGCGCGGGTTACTCACCTTGTTTTCGGAAGTAATACCGTGACAGGGCAGCTGATGACACTCCAAGCAGCACATCATTTACTTCTGCGCGCGCATCAGTGCATGAAAACAGAGAGGTTGAAATTATACTACCAACAGGACAAAGTTACTGAATCATAATGTAAGCACGCCAAATAAAAAGGTTTAATTCACGTCACCTCACACATCCGTACGAGTGAAAATGTCAAAGCAAATAGCGTAATGTATCTAAGCTTTATTACTTCAAATTTGAAGAATGAGTTGTTAATACTAATCACTTACGCAATCGAGTGCGTTCTTGACGTGCTTGACATCGACGAGGCTGAGGCTGCGGCTGACAAATCTCTTGCGTCTGAATTCGACGCCCTTGACGCCTGTGAACACCGTGCGCGGGTCGCCGGGGAGCAGTGGCATTGCCAGGAGCCGCGCCAAGTCCACCACTGAGTGCCAGGCGAGCAAGGCGCACGACCGCACCCGCGCGACGAACGCCAAGGCCCCCATTGATCTCGTTGCTCGCGGTGGAAGGCCGCAGATGGGGCGCGTCCGGCGGCGTGCTGGCTGCGAGGAAGACGAGATCTTGGGTTTCTGGTCACCCGTGCTCTGCGCGCAGGCAACCAGGAGGGAGATTAGTGACATGCCATCGCCAATGGCATGGTGGATGCGGAACGCCAAAGAAGCCGCCGCCTCAGAGGTTGGGAAGTCCAGGACATGCACTTCCCATAGTGGCAGGGAATCGTCCATTGGGAGGGTAGACAGAGAGGCCAAGTAGTCTTCAAGTAGCTTGTCGAAGTTCATCGACGCCGCTCTAGGGTCGAGGTCTGGTACAATGATATGGTTGTCAAGCTGTACCACCACCCGGACCCAATGCGGATGAGGATCCATTACCTGCAGGTCACGATACCATGTTTTTTTGTTGACAAATGATACCCATTTTATGTCATCAATAAAGTAATGCAACCATCACGGCTTCTTTAAAATGGCAACAAACTTAAAAATACTTTTTTAAAAAATAAGTGAAACAATTGATACATACTCTTATGCTGCTGAAACGGCGGTGCTGCACCAAGGTGGCCTCAAGGCCAGCACGCAAGTCGCACATATTGATGGGAGCAGCGAGGCCTATCACCATTAGAATGTGGATATCCTGAAACAAGCGCGCCATGGGACTCAGAGGCTCATCGTCCGTCGTCTCAAGGCTCAATCCAGCCCTACGGGTATCTATGGAAGACAGCGATGGCTGCAGTTGCTGCTGGGACGCCATGGCGCTGGTGCTGTGCACATCCATCCTTGCAATGGAGGCTGGCTGGGCTATTCCTCGGTCTTTCTGGTGTTTATAAGCGGGCTAGAACAATAATGCACTGGCTGGGGTGTTCAAGAGCTACTCCGTACAATGCCATATAGGAGTATCAACGTGGCCAAGGCTATGACTAGGCTCAGGGTACTGCATTTAAGAATGCCTTTGCTTTCAACCACAGAAAAGGTAAACACATTTTATATTCATATAATTCTGAACCACAAAATGTTGCATAATTCTGGGCCACTGATATTGTTGCGGTATTTTATGCCTTCACGTGATCATGATCAGTACGTCTCGTACTCGTAGTAGGTAGCTACAGTTGTTCATTTGACGCGGATCAAGTGCATACAGAGATTTCACGAACTGGTTGATGGAAAGGTACAGCACGTTTGGCTGAAGGAACGACTTCGGGCAGCATGGTACGGCGTAGAAAATGGACAAAGCTCGTCCGGAAGTTTTCTTTCTGTTTCTTTTGAAAAAAACTGTTCGTTTGTCATCGTTGCCGCTCCCAGCCTCCCACGGTCACAGGGAGGTGCATGACATGTGGTCCTGATGCAAGACATGTTCATCGGTTTTCCTTGTTTAATCCTTCTAAATTGATATTTAAATAACTGCACATGCAGATTTATATCTTCTACTCCCTCCGTCCTAATATAGTTGTCATCTTAGTCCTGGACACGGAGATTAAAAAGATAAGGAATAAGGTAGGTGCACAGAAAACAAAAAGGAGAGAGATAGATATAGAGCTGTATAGGGAAGAGGGAAAGGTGTTTCGGGAAGTGAGAATGACAATTATTTTATGAAAACTAGAGTAGGCTAGAATGACAATTATTTTGGGACGGAGGGAGCTTCCTCTTCGTAGCAAACTGCTGACGTAAAGAATCACAGTACAGTCACGTTAAATGATTGGCCATGGACAACTTGGCGCTGCCACAACGTTCAGTTTGGCGTGATCATACTTTTTTTATGGCAAAATGACACCAATATAATTCTTGTGAATATACGGGCTGTTCGGAAGGTTGATAACACTGTAGCAGCTGATGAAGAAATAACTGCGAACACTGTAGCGGCTGCTGAAGAAATAACTGGAACACAGCTGCTGTAAAGAAGCTGGCTGCGAAATGAGCAGCCGAACAGGCTGATAGTTTCACATGTTCTGTTATTAAAATATTAATTTACAAGATAAAAAAATCGTTGTCCACCGCATGAAGCGTGGTTACACGATAGACCATGAGTCATGAAGCTGCACACAATCAAACTGCCGCTCCAGCAGTCCAGCAGTCCATGCGCCGAATCGCTATCACCCTTCTGTGATACCACGCTCTGCTCAGATACGCGGCTGCCAAGAAGTGGCTTCCCAAATTGCCCTACGTGTCAAATACTAACATTACCCCCATTCTCAACATACGACGCAGCAACATCTGTGGCATCTGCTGGACCAGGCTCCACGCAAGCCCGTTGATTGCAGTTCACTATACGTACATAAGCTGCTATCGTCGCAACGTTCGGCACTCCCTGCTGCACGGAGACGAGACGAAGAGGGGAAATTGTGGTAAATGTTCGCCCGATCGAGCTCTCAGCTGGTGTGCATGGTCAACAGCCAGCAGATTGAAATTAGAGGCGGCCAATCGATCACTACGAGAAAATAGTTTTTTGGTGACTGCCCCACATATTTTATGACAGCCATAAAAAGACTGTCACCGTAATTAGTTTGGTGACATGCTGAGTGGGGTTGTCACCAAATCTACGATTTGGTGAGAAGTTCAGCACTATTGTCACCAAATATTTGTAGAAAAAGTTGAAATAATCATACATCTATTTTTTGTGATGGGTTTAGATCAAACAGTCACAAGAAATCAAAGAATTCCTTGTAATGCCGTTAATAGACACTTTTCGTGACTGTCTTGGGCCGTCACCAAGAGCTCTTGCTTGTATGCTGCTTGTCTTAAATGAACCATTGTTTTAACTTATTAAACTAGTATATGATTATATAATGGCCCGGTAGGGCAGCTGTACAGCACATTGGTGACTACTTCATAGGTTATATTTGGTGACTGCTCATCTGTCTGCAATGAGCATAATGTGAAGGGTTTGTAAAATATGCTTTGTGACAGTCACCAGTCACGAAAACCATCAGAACTGGCAGTCACTAAAACAATAATGGAGTTATTTTCCGTCCAAAATATTGGTGACGGCCTCAACTTAACTTGCCGTCACTAAATATAGATCGATGACTACTTGGGGTCCTGGCGACTTTGGTGACTGCCTAGCTATCACCAAAGATTTAGTGACTGTAGTCCGTCACAGAAAACTCGTTCTCGTGACCGACCAAGCGTGACAGTGTTTCTGTAACAGTTGTCTGTCACTAAGAAGCTTGGTGACAGTTTTCAGGGATTTGGTGACAGGGCGGGACAGTCACCAAAAATCTGTTCTGCAGTAGTGATCGGCCAACATTGGCAGTCGAGCATCCGCAGATGGAGCAGGTGGGCGACGCCTTTAGATGACACCTGGCTGCAAACGTAGCAGCAGCCAGAGGAGGCGACACGATCCACAAGTTTGCTGGGAACAGAACTGACAGCATATTTTTTGCTCCTCAGTTTGAACCAGCGTTGCTCTGATGTAGCGTTACGGTGAGTGAAGATTGTCTCGAGAGGGATTGCACCGGCATATACTAGGCTTATAATTTTGAACCGAGCCGTGGTGGCGAAAATGCGCTGCGCTGCGGCCAGGACATTGGATTGGTGTCGCGCGCTGCCGCCGGTGTGCCCGCGCTCGGCTTTCCGTGCAGCATGAAATGGAGCTCTTGCTTGTATGCTGCTTGTCTTAAATGAACCATTGTTTTAACTTATTAAACTAGTATATGATTGTATAATGGCCCAGTAGGGCAGCTGTACAGCACATTTGGTGACTACTTCATAGTGATATTTGGTGACTGCTTATCTGTCTGCAATGTGCATAATGTGAAGGGTTGTAAAATATGCTTTGTGACAGTCACCAGTCACGAAAACCATCAGAACTGGCAGTCACTAAAGCAGTAACGGAGTTATTTTCCCTCCGAAATATTGGTGACGGCCTCAACTTAACTTGCCGTCACTAAATATAGGTCGATGACTACTTAGTGTCCTGGCGGCTTTGGTGACTGCCTAGCTGTCACCAAAGATTTAGTGACTGTAGTCCGTCACAGAAAACTTGTTCTCGTGACCGACCAAGCGTGATGGTGTTTTTGTGACAGTTGTCTGTCACTAAGAAGCTTGGTGACAGTTTTCAGGGATTTGGTGACAGGGCGGGACAGTCACCAAAAATCTGTTCTGCAGTAGTGATCGGCCAACATTGGCAGTCGAGCATCCGCAGATGGAGCAGGTGGGCGACGCTTTAGATGACACCTGGCTGCAAACGTAGCAGCAGCCAGAGGAGGCGACACGATCACAAGTTTGCTGGGAACAGAACTGACAGCATATTTTTTGCTCCTCAGTTTGAACCAGCGTTGCTCTGAAGTAGCGTTACGGTGAGTGAAGATTGTCTCGAGAGGGATTGCACCGGCATATACTAGGCTTATAATTTTGACTACTAAAATGTTATTGGAGCTAATGTGTGATTTTGAGGTTCTGATAGTTGACAAGAGTAAACAGGAGTACGCTGTTGACAACAGTAATGAACTACCGTGAAGAATATCTAAATATCAACCTGGGGAGTTCATACACGAGTTGCACTTTATCAAACACTTGTGAAATGCATGAAGGACAGATTTCAGAACCACCATAAATGAGGAAAAAACATGGAGATATCTGAACTACCAGTGGAAATGCCCCAACTTTATTTGAAATCAGCAAATGTTATATATAGTTGCAAACATCCTGTAGTTGCAGATTTTCCATAGTTGCTGAGTTTCACTGGACATGCGCACTCGATAAAAGAATGTTCAACTGAAGCATTATGTTGCTTCGTTAACCATATGCAGTTTTATGCATTACTGACCAGGTAACAGGTTCTCCATACAATACACTTTATGGACTGAACAAAACATTATGCAGATCCGGCAATGGGGAGTACCTGGGTTCATAGATAACACCTCTTAGTCCTGTTTGACTTACAAGACAGAACAATGCACCTCCAAAAGTTCAAGTTCATAAAAGCGTCGATGAAATAATTTCGATGCCATTAACTTATTCTTTCTAGCTACTTTCAACCTCACATGTAACGACAAACTGAAGCAGAAAACTTTGGTCAGATGGAGATCAGTTGGAAATATGGCTGATGCAGACCTGTTTTCAGAATGCATGCAGTGACCTTGCTGATTGCAGAGATTTCAGCAGCGGAGGCATTCAGCACTATCTTGGCACTTGAATAACAAAACAGCACATTCAGCAGTACACTCCATTGTTAACCTTCAGGTATCTTCGCAATCTCTTGGATAGCATCCTGCAATCCTCATCGTCGTCAAAATCCGTCACATACACCCCATTTAGGTATCTCGAATAATCCTCATAATCTTGAAGGTCCTCGGGGAAGAAACCGTCGACCAATAACTTATTGAATTCGTACTTCAGTCTACGAATGAGATAATACAGGTCACAGGAAGGACACTCGATCCACCACATATCATAGTTGCGGCTTCTTGGTTTATACACATTGTTATCCCCTTTTAGTAGTATCACTATCCTGAGGCCAGGATACCTCGCTAGGAGGGAGTCATCCATTGCCACATTGGGGCAATGACGAACGATGAGCAAATTAAGGCAGGTGCAGTTGTCGAGGATGGCCGTGAGTTCTTTTTGGGTAAGTCGGTTGTGGTAAAGCTCCAGTGAACGAAGCTCATTCATGGTTGCGATTGCCCTGGCTTCCCTTTCATCGACAGTAGCGTCGATCCAACTGTAGTAGTGTCGTTTTTTCCTGATAAGCCTCAGGTGCTTGAGGCGTGGACACGATTTGGCTACTGACTCAAACACCACACTGTCCTGTACATTTACACACAATGAAAGCTCGAGCTCTTCGAGGAGCGGGAAGTTCTTTATGGAAGCCACCAGTCCTTCATTTGAGACCTCACCGCACGAGATGAGCCGGAGGCTCATCAGCGATGTCGCCCTGAAAAAAAATAATATTATCCCAGATTGTCATAGAGAAAATAACTACTAGAATCGACGGGCATTCAACAATCAATGAAATCCATCAAAATAATTAATGAACCAGAAATAAAATCCAAGGCGGGGGATCGAAACAGGAATCTCAAGTACTCCTTTGCGAGGAAGCGGAGCACGCCGTCGTCGGCGTCGTCGGTCCAGAGGGCCCGGCACTGCCCCGCACTCCGGCGCACGGCGGCCTGCACCAGCTCGCGGGTGGGGACATGCGACCGGACGCAGCGGTCGCCACCGCAGCCGCGCATGTCGACGTGGCGCCACAGCTCGGGCTCGTCGCGAGCCGCGCGGCGCCAGGAGCGGCACACCCCCGCCGCGCCGCCCAATAGAAGCTCCACCGGATGCAGCTTCTCGAACACGACGGTGAGCACATCGAGAGGCAGCTCCGCCCAGTCCCTCCCCGACGGTGGCTGCCATGAGCGGAAGTCCTTTAGGGACAGCCGCCGAACTCGGCCGATCTCGGCCGGCGGCGTGGCGGGCATCGCGAGGTAGAGTGTTGTTAGGGCCAGCTAATTTACCGGAAACGGAACAAGACGACGTTTATAAGGAGCTAATTTGGTCGGCGAATATGTCGTTGAATCCGACTCGAATTTACAAAACTGATAAGGCCCTGTTTGGATGTGTTGGTTTTCAAAAACCATAGTATTCAAAAACCACAGTTTTTTTAAGTTGCAGTAAGAAATACCAAAGTCTATGAAAACAACTGTTTCGTGGTTTCAAGGAAAACCAAGACCTGTTTGGCACTTAACGAACTGTGGTACAGTATTTGATTTGAAAAGTAGCCGTTCTGCGAGGTAGCCGTTAAAATATTCAAATCAGGCCCAGTAGAGGTCCTTGACGATGCTGCGATATCAAATCAGATGTAAACAGAATCTTAACTACACCATGTGCGTATGTTTATTGAACAAACCATATCTACACGATGGTAATAACGTGTGTCAGTAACTCAGTATCAGGCCACGTAACCTCCAAACTGGATATTTGGAGCTGCAAAAAAACAAACAAATCTATTTGGTACAAGCATATCTCACGGGAGCCTTATGGATAAATAGATATACACCCAGCCTAGACGGTAAATTGAACTAGATCCATATATCCTTTCGACTATGTGGGGAAATTTTCTGAAGCGGAAGCAGAGAGAAGACGATGACTTCTATTTCCTTGATGCTTTATACAATGGTGATAGCAGCTCAATCAAGCCTGCCCGTATACATACTTCCATCCTCACAGGAAAGAGGTATGTATCTGAAGTTCTGGAGGGACATGAATTAAGATGCAAGCGAGATTGGAGGATGGAAAAGTTCATCTTTCACAGATTGGTCAAATGCATTCGAGATAGAAACCTGCTGAAAGATACAAGAAATGTCTCTGTGGAAGAACAGGTGGCTATATTCTTATATTCTGTCTCAAAAAATTCAAGTAATCGCACACTCCAGGGACAATTTCAGCATAGCTGTGAGACTATAAGTCGCCACTTCAGAGCAGTGTTGAATGCGTTCATTCGGTTATCAACAAGTTTGATACAATTACCACCAATTAATATTCCGTTCACGGTTTCTAGTAATCCTAAATTCATGCCATACTTCAAGGTAAGGAAGCTGTAACTCTCAAATGTATGGTACTACTAATGGCCCTTTGAATCAAATTATAGTAACCTTTTTTCTTGTAATTACAGGATTGTATTGGTGCAATTGATGGAACACACATCCCGATTAGCATAGCTCCCAAGCTGCAAGATCCATACCGCAATCGTAAAGGCAATACAGTCATTAGCAAGTGTCGAATCTTGCAGTAAGATCATCTTGTCCTATCTGATTTTTTAATGCACAAACCAACGACTAATAACTCTACTAGCACCTGCATCTGCACCTCACGCAGATCGTTCCTAGAAGAAATAGCAAAATACAGGCCCCGATACACAACTCCTTGAGCCATGACTCCTCCAAAGTACATCTGCAACCCAGGGTGACGTGAGGAAGGGGAAAGAAGAGATGCATACAGGAAGATCCTGCAATTGGATTCAATCTCGTATTCTATGCGGCCACCACGAAATAGAAAACAAAAACTGAAGAAATCATCACGGATCACACACCTTTCTTTGGAGACAAACCCTTTTTTGGGGACGAACCCTTTTTTCCATGGCGCCCTTGCCTGTCTTTCTCCATGGAGGCGGCAGCAGGGTGGAAAGATCGAGAGGAAGCCGTCGCCGTCTCCTCGGTTTTTAAAAAAAGAAATCGGGAGTAGATTTTTGGATACTCCAAAAAAACCGTGGTTTCAACAAAACTGCAGTTTCGGAAACTGCCGTATTTATCGGATCCAAACACCTCAAAGTTTCTTAAACCACGGTAATTTTAGAAAACCATGGTATTGAACAAAAACTCCAAAAAAACCACACATCCAAACGGGGCCTAAGTCTTTTTTTTCCTTCAATCAAAACATTAAAAGGTTCTCTTCTTAGATCGGTGGTTCAAAAGGTAATTACAAAACCGTCCAAATAAATAGTGATTTGAACGTTTCAAAATTAGGTACCCAATTAGGAGTATAATTTAACTATTTGGCAATTGAAAAAAAAACCATTATCAAACCATCCTTCCAAAAAAAAAATGGGACACCATTCGTTAAGGGGAATTAGCGACAACAAGACTTCCATGAAACACAGAACTTCTATGAGGTAGTAGATTTTAGCAATCATGCATTTTCAAATCGAGAAGTAATCAAAATCTACTATGCCATCAAAAACCATCCTTTCATTTCCACCAAGAGTATTCGGACCATATGTCGATAGTTGCAGACTTTTCTAGTTACAAGTTATATCGTCAAACCATGTACTTCTGGATCTCACGACGGGTGAACGCTTGCCTAGAGGCAACGCTGCCAGGAAACAGAGCTGCCTTGTAACAAACCTCTCCAACGAAGAACGAACTCAAGGGAGCTCAACACCAGTCCCACAGCATGGATAAGAACCGAGTGATAAGTAAGAATCAAGAAATGAAGCAGTGACCTTGTGCAGTGAAGGAGTTTGGAGAGATTTGAATGGAGAAGGCGTTCAGCATCACAACATACCGCTGATCATACATCAAGAGTTTATCTTCAGGTACCTACGCTGGCTCTTGGAAAGCATGTTGCTATTTTCGTCGTCATCAAAATCAGTCACATACACTCCCTTTAAGTAGCGGGAATAATCGTAGTAATCCTGAATGTAGTCAGTGAAGAAGATGTCATCCACATCATTGGCAATCGCATCTTCGTAAATGCTCAAAAAGTAACAGATAGAACAATGGGAGTCCCACAAATCGTAATAACAATAACGTCTGTCGCTGACCTTATAGTATGGATAGTCATCCCCTCTTAGTGTCACTATCTTGACTCTTGCACACTTTGCTAGCAGAGCGCCGTCCCCTTTCAAGTTGGGGCAGTTTCTAGTGATAAGCAACTCCAGGTGGGCGCAGTTGTCAAGGATTGACATCAATCCTTCACTGGTGAGGCGGTTGCCATAAAGCTCCAGGGAACGAAGCTTGCGCATGCCTGCGATTACCCTGGCTTCCCGCCTTCCCCATCATTGTTAATGTTTGAGTCTTGATATTCTGGTGTCCACTTGATAAGCCTGAAATGCTTCAGCAGCGGGCATGATTTCACAACAGCCTCAACCATTGTATTGTCGTCGTTTAACAAACAGGAACATTTTGAGATCTCTAGCTCCTCAAGTAGATGGAACATCTTTATTGATGACGTAAATCCTTCCTTGCTGAAATAGAAGACCGAGATGAGGCGAAGGCTCTTCAGTGAGCATGCCCTGACACAGTATAACGTATTTTCGTAAACAGTACATATATGATAGCGAAATTCAAATTAACGAGAGAGGAAGTCATGTGTTTGTCTGTTCGGCTAATTAAAGGCCCACTATGTTTGTCATCCAAACAGGAAGAAGAAAAACAATCTGAGTTGAACGAAATGGGAACTTCAAACAAAAAAAATTGGGGGAAAAGTAGCCGAGATGGGCAGATCTAATGCAAAAACTAGCTGTTTTGATCATAAGGAAAACAGGATTGACATGTCAGGACTCTGACATTACTTTGGATTCAGTTATAAAGCTAGGTTGCAAATACTGCTGCATGCATCCTCTGCAATTTGTTTTATTAAGGTCATAATAACTGTTCCTGATCTATTCCACAAAGTTAATATGCTCAGTGATAACACATCAAAAGTACCTAGCTATATAGCACATCAGAAGCATATACCAAGTTCAATTTGTTCGAAAGAAAGAAAAGGGTAAGTGGCAATATATCATAAGTGATAATTCTGAGTGAAATTAAGGACTATAGTTCGATATATTATAACAGCAGAATTATGAAAGAGGGCATCGGGTGATTGACAGTAAATTAGTTATCTACTCTCATCTCACAGGTAGGTAGGTGGGTGACTTTTCTTGATAAACATATGCTGTATGCATACTAAGGAACTTCTGTCCAATGTTGGACTTGGATCATGTTTGCCTGTGAAACTAAACAAAAAATAATTCACTGTGAAGCTGAAATGCAGATTACAGCTTCAACTTTCTAAATTTGCGTTTGTGATTAACATCCTCTTATCTTTAAGTAGTAGCCCTAAATCCTAAATCCTAGGAGATTGAAACAGAACAGAGGTCTCACTCCTCGGCGAGTAGTCGTAGCACGTCATCGTCGCCAGCGTCGGTCCAGAAGGCTTCGCACCGCCCGCCGCTGCGGCGTAAGGCGGCCTGTACCAACACGTCGAAAGGGACGTGCCATCGCGCGCAGCGGTGGCGATAACCGCGCATGTCGATGAGGCTCCACAGCACGGGCTCGTCGCGCGCGGCGCGGCGCCAGGAGCGGCACACCCCGGCGGCGCCGCCTAGGAGGAGCTCGGCGGCGCCCAGCTTGTGGAACACGTACAAGATCAGGTCCAGCGACAGCGCCGCCCAGTCCCTCCCCGACGGCGGCTGCCATGGGCCGAAGTCCTTGAGGGAGAGGCGAACGGCCTTCTTGGGCGTGCGGCGATTGCCTGGCGGCGGCAGTAGGGATGAAAGCGGTCGGAAACGGTCGGAAGAAGGGGCTATACCGTTTTCAGTTTCATTTTTTTTCTCGGTAACGAAACCGGTAGCGGTATTGGCGGAAATAAATACGGCGTCGGTATTACGGGAATATCGCAAATAGAATTATCATGATAGAAATATGCGGTATCGATCAGGAATCGATATTAATTATCGGTAACACAAATCACAGTCGTGTATTAGCTATACCACATCATGTATAAAAAAATCAACTGTAATATATTATTGATACTTGAACGAACTATAAATGTATCATAAAAGACGTGAGACATTTGAAAAGATATGTTCAAACTTAAATGTAAAAAATATAAGTAGCGACATCATTGTTTTTTGTCTATTTAAAATATAATATATATTTAGTTGGCTAGACTAACATAAAACAGTAAAATATTTCCGGTAATTTCCGGTCTAAAACGGAAATTGTCGAAAACGATCGGTAAAATCTAAAATCATTTTCATTTTTGTTTTCACCAAATACTTTCACTTTTGTTTTCATTTTTTCGGTATTTCATTTCCAACTACTACGGTCGGGAGAAGTCGAAAACGAGCCTCGGTTATCCGATAAATGCCGTTTTTGCTTTCATCCCTAGGCGGCAGGGTGTTCATGCCGTCATGCCGTCGTGGATCCAGCGTGTGTTTAGGGTACGGAAACGGAGGACTTTGCTTTTGTAGGCAGCTATCAAATGATGACGGATGCAACTTATATATTTTTTTCCTGAACTAAACAGGGTCACATGTTTTTTAAGGTAACTGATAGGATCACTAAAAAAAACTACAAATGAATAACACAACGAAAAGTAAGAGCGACCGTATACAGTCTGGTGTCTCATGATGTCATCATATTAATTAGTCAAGTTACAAATTTAAAAATACTTTATCTCTTACAAACGACGTCCGTTTTTTGTTTTCACCATAGTGTTCTAAATGAGGAGATGAACAAAACTAGATCCCATTTTCATGTATTTTGATGTCTTTTTTTGCTTACGCAAATTGCTATAACATAAGTTGTTACACATACTTTATTGTACAAATGAATATGTATGTATTTTTTGTATTTACATGTTACTAGTTATATGTTAACCAAAGTAACTATCAGAAACAAGCTATAGTAATTACTATTTAAATTTACTTAGATATATCATTAGTGATAAGTTTAATTTAATGTTTCTATAGCAACTTCATGGTATATATTTTTTTTTCAACATACTATGGTAGCTACTAATATAATATATAGAATGCCGTCTTTAGTATATTGTCTAATATCAACTTATGTGTTATATATTGTGTAACAAAATTATATTTTTATGAAAGTAACTTATGTATATATACTAAGTTTATACATATATTGATATGCTTGTATCACTTGGTGCTACAGTAATAACAGAACTTGTTATCATAGTCAAGTCATAGAAAATTTTTGTACATAGCATACTTTTAAAATTATCAACTGCCTATAACATAAGTTACTACTATATATGTATGACCCAATGTGCTATAGTTTTTCAAATTTACAAGGTAGCAACACATGCTTTAGACATGGTACTAACTTATATAATATTGTAGCTTATGTAAAACAAAGTTTAGAACATATGCAAGTGGTATCTAGTTTTGTTCATCTTGTCATGTAGAATCTAACGGTGAAATCGAAATAAAAAAAACGACATCGTATGAGTGAAATATGGCTTCTTAAAGGTTGCATATCGTGTAATAAATGCGATGACATAAAAAACTGAGGACCATCCGCGTGCACTTGCTTCTCTCAGGTTTAACTGTTTTGAGGATACGTGGCAACTTTTGACAAGATGTGGTACTGTTGCGTGTATGGATAGAAGGGACGCGCAATAACCACTCCCATAACGCAAACATCTTCAACTCGTGAATATGACAGAAACTGAAATTTGGATCCAAAACTAAAAAATGCATTACTTATGATGTGTAGAAAACTGCATTAATTACAAGAAAAAACTCCTTTATAACTTAAAATAAATGTGCATTAGGCCAGTCTCAATAGATACTTTCATCTCATCGTTTCTAAGAGTGACATGTCAGCTTTATGGTATTATTCTATGAAATAAAACTCTCAGTGCAGTTTCATGTCACACTTTTATAGGTTTGTCAGAGCATTAAATTATTGCTAGGTGGCACTCAATTATTGGTTGGGGATGAAAGAAAGACCCTCAATGCAATTTCATTTGGCTTTCATCATGTTGGAAAGAGTGCTCCCATCCTTTCATGGGGATGAAAGACATCTCCTCTCTTTCTTATTAAATTCTTTGCCATGTCAATATTTTTGCTGATGTGGCATCTAATTAATTTACAATGAAAGCGCCACTGAGAATGGCTTACCAATTCAACAAACAATGTACTCTGATGTGGCATCTAATTAATTTACAATGAAAGCGCCACTGAGAATGGCTTACCAATTCAACAAACAATGTACTTTGACATTTCAAAGGGTTTGTCAGCCCCGAAGATTGAACAGAAGAAGCTTTGTTTTTTGTCCGAGCAGACCTATATATAGCTGTTTAAATAATTTCATCATATCAATTCAATGTTTTTTTGTCCCGTTCTAGCAGAAAGTGTTTCTTCATGTCGATAATGGAATCAATGTTATAGCGAACAATGATGCATATATGTGAAATTGTCAACATCACTTCATTTATCAGTTAATTGCATGAAACTTCTTTTTCAGAAAAAAAAAAAGAACCGTCTTTCTAGCAAACAGTGGTTTTAATGTGTATAACAGTACCAAACTGCATTCAGTATTTCAGTATCTCGCGTTGTTACTGAAAACACGCCCTACCCAGACATCTCCCTTTAAGGATGTCAACACATTATCGAGCCTCCATAGTAGCCATCATCGCGGCCGCCCTGTGTCAGGTTGGCGGCCTTGCTAGCAAGCGCACAAGGCAAGGCCACAAGGAACGTATCTGCTGCATGGGCTGTTGGCTGATCCTGGTTAAGTTCACACATGTGTTCAATACAGCCACAAATCTCCCACACATCCTGTAACCATGTCCTTGCTTGTGCCCACGGAGTGAGGAAACTCTAAGACACAAACTTCCAGGTGCCTCATATTCTTAACAGTGAACTCTGAATGCATCCTCCCAGGTCCAACAGAGTAGTTCCTTGCTCCATTGCCACTATTCATGCTCGCTTTCTACCTCTTTTCCGGACTCATTGGATATTCTCTACGCAAGTGCAATATTTGATTCACTTACATCAATGTCATATATGTACAACTACGGAATAATCTTCCATATATGCCTCCCAAGCATCATGTCCCAATTCAATGCTGAGTGTTTGAGTAAGTGACACCTTTCCGCATCAATATACTTATGCTTTTAGGTGAACTGGTTGGTGTATGCAACTCAATATATACCAACAGAGAGGCTCAGTGCAATACAATCCATCGCATTATTATACACAGTCTGTTCCCTCTTACATTGAGGTTGTCGATCGGCTGCATATGCTCTACATTAACCCATTAGATGATCGTCATATCGTATACCCAGATGTTTAAGCATTCATTTGTTGATAAAAGGCCACTCCTGAGCTTCCATATGTTCCAATCAATGGTCTCTCTATCTGCCATTTGAAAAGGAGCAGAGATAGAAAAGACAACCTTTCCCATGAGAAATCAGTGACTATTTTGGTTGTTGATTACAAACATTGTGATACACCATGCACTGAAGAATAGCTCGACCGTCAGAGCATTTTTTTTATCGCGCACTCAAGTCTATGTTATACACCCAATTTGGTAATCCTTGGTTCCATTTCCGTCTGGCATACCTATTCAATTTTGAATGACTACCATCTTGATCTCAGCATGATGTGTGATTTAATCAAATGGTCAGAACATTTATCTGACAAAATGAGAAGAGGAGAGATCTATCATTATCAGGGACAAGCATGATGTGCTTTAATCAAATGGTCGGTGCATCAATCTATAAAAATAAGCAGATATGATGTTTTTCCTTAAACGAGTTGTTTAAAGCTACACTGATCATACAATATCGTAGACATTCTGGTCTCATAAGCATTGCTTTGCTAGCAGATTAGAGTAACATTTTTTTGAAAATTTTGAACGGATTAGTACAGTTTAAATCCCCACCGTGTCAAATGTGATGAAGCTAGCATGAATCTATTGGACCAACCCGACTTTTACTAACTATAGTAGGGTCAGATGGATACAGACTAGCTTGTACCCACGGTGAAGCACTGTTTTTCTTTTTCTGGCAATGGACACAATCTCATTTAAACGGACCTACAAGATCAAGAATTATGATTGTTAGGTTTAGGGTTAAAATGTTGTACTCTTTTTCCCATTGGTGAGTTCTCCTCCCGAGTTTTATCGATATGAGGTTTAATGAGGTCGTGTTCAATTGGTGAGTTTAGGGATCTCCTTTCGAATGTGTGAATGTTAATAAAATGTTCCATGGTCCAGTTGAAACATTTTGTATTAACGTCTTTTAAATTTTTGAATTTCTGGTTGCACAAATTCAAATAAATGCATATAAATATAATAAATAAAGTACTGATCAGTATATATCTTTGTTATTTCTGGTTGTTCATGAAGGACATGAGATATATATTGTCCGACACAAAATTAACTTGCAGCAACGTATAAATCTGGGATCACTTTGCATTGGTTGGCTCTTTTTGGTCCTTTTATGTCACAATGAAATAATTATGCTTCTACACGACGAATTTATAGCGGCACAAATATATTTCACATGTGAAAACTTGTAAGGTGGTTTTCAGCATTTCTGAATCCACTATCTTGTATGTCTTCTCTGTAGGGTGAGCTGAATCGAAGAACACGTCCTTAATGGCATCTGGACATGACAAGTGTTCGTCCAAGATGCAAAGGAACGACGTCTCAATTGTCCCTGTGCCACAGTAGTGCTGCGTAACATTCTCAAACCCTGATCACCAAAAATAAAGGCATCACCTGACGTCCTGGGTTTGACTCCCCATAGGAACGAATTTTCTAAGATTTAATGGCATTATGTTTTCAGCGGGAGGCGACGTGGCCGTCGACAGCGAGACGCCAGTGGTAACTTCGTCAATCTCGAGGATTTACCGGCTCAGTCTTTGAAGATGCTCATAGGGTAGGGTTTGTGTATGTGCGTTCATAAGGGCGAGTGTGCGTGCATTTTGAGTGTCTGAGTTGTACTGTGTAATCGTAAAAAAAAAATTCCTATGTATAAACGGTAACCTGTTTTTAAACTCTACGCGATGCTACCGTTGAGCCAGGTATGTGTTCTTTATCAATTATGATATTACCTTTCGTAACAGTAAAAAGAAGCGATTGAAGAATTCAGAAGATGTTTCATTCTAAAACGGAAATCCATGAGCGCGTGAATCACTTACCATAGGCCGATGGTTTTACAAGAATGGTAGAAAACACATTGTGCATGTCTGCTCGCCGACATTTGTCGGTCCCCTTATAGCCCCTTGATTGAGATGAGACTCTGTTCCTGATGCCACCTATACCCATCATGTGCCACCTAACACCGAATTGGCAGTTTTACAGTGCGGATATCGACCTCCCCTCTCCTGGCGCCATTTAGTACGCAATATACATGCACTCCTTCAGCTACTACACTAAATTAGGAAGCTGGGGTAAAAAGACTGTAGTGGCTCCAAGTGATATATATGGAAGTTAAACAATGCATCATATGTATAAAAGTGGTGCCAAGGACATCTGCATTAACGACACAACGTATCCTGTGATATATGAGATCCTAAGGATTTATATTCGTTCATTTCACCTCCAAAGGCAATCATATCAAAGATCTTATATTATACTCGTGAATTCATTAATAGTGAGTGCTTTACGGTTTAAACACTACCAGAGGCATCATGATCTAGCTAGCTGTTGTAGAAGACACTCAAGGTCCTGTACAAATGCTACCGGACTTATCTTCACAAGCTTCTCTCTTCTGAAAATGCAAAATAGTAGTAGAAAAACAGAACAGAAGTACTGGTTACCAATTAAAAATACTAATCGAGGTTTCTTTACACAATTTGTCATATACACTATTAATTCCTCTCATTTTGATGGAAATGCGTGATCACTGCTAGAGGGAAACCTGGATCTATCGCCACATCACTCCAATCGCTCGTATGATTTTCCTGTAGCTATCGGCCTATCGCTTCGTGTACATTATGAACCATGATTTTTTATAGGATTGTCACAGTGAACTTATTTTTAGAAATGAGTTGCAATATCTGAAATAGTTATCCCCGCAACAATGCGCTGCCACGGTATTCAATCTGTTTTTGTGTTATGATTGTTTTACTTGCGTAGTTTTTTCTTAGAACATCGTACTTAGTTTTTGTTCAAAGGGCGTTTAATGGGCCCGATAGCTTTATTGGGCTAAACACGCAATCTACTAATTATTCTCGTCCCTGTCTACTGTCTAATCTTAGACAAAATTAGAAAATGGGAGCAACTTGGTTCGCGTAACGAGTACAATAAATACACAACCTGAAACTCGACGTTTACCGAGTGTCAAGCTCTTTGCCAAGTGTATTTATTCGGGCACTCGGCAAACAAGGTCTTTGCCAAGAGCCAAACAAAAAACACTCACAAAATAAATACACTTAGCAAAGAGCTCTTTGCCGCGTGTCAAAAAAAAAAAAACACTCGGCAAAAATGAGTGTTTGCCGAGTGTTTAAATAGGGTCTTTGTCGAGTGCAGTAGAAAAAACACTCGCGAAGTTTCAAATTTGAGAAATTCAAACCTACTTTTCGTTGACAAATTAATTCAAAATAAAAGGTGTTCAACTACAAAGTTGTATAAATTTTCAAGATGTACAACTTTTATTTTGGTCATTTTATTCATTCAACAAAGCAATAGTAACATTGTTCACAAAATCTATATCTCTCATAGTTTCATGAAACTGAAGAGAGATATATAAAATTCGTGAACAATTGTTACTACCACCATGTCCGATGAACAAATGATCAACATAAAAGTTGTAGATCTTCAGAAGTTATACAACTTTGTAGTTGAACACTTTTTAATTGAATTAATTTTGTCAACAAAAAGTACTTTTGAATTTCTCAAACTTGAAAATTTGAATTTTTCAACCAACCTCGTATGGAGAAACAGTAAAATAAAAGTTATAGATCTCAAAAAGTTATGAAACTTTGTAGTTGATAACTTTTTCATTTGAAATTGTTCAGCCATCCAAAGTTTTGTTACAAGTGGGCTCCCATTGTGTAGCCACGTCAGCGGTCCACCCCTTCAAAATCGTGGCCTTCTATTGGTCCAAAGGTGACCACCCGGATCCCTCCCTCTCACAATGCAAATAAACTCCACCGGCCTCCCACCTCTCTCTCATCTCTTGATCTCCCGTGCCAAAAAAAATCTCTTGATTTCTAAGCCGGAGAGGGGCGGCGGCCCCAGTGCCAGGGCGCAACCCTGGCCTGCGTGGCGGCAGCCCTGGCCTGGGCGGGCCAGCGGCACGGCAGGGCGTGCCGGCGCGTGCGGCAGTGGTGGGTGTTTTTTTTTTTAATTTCTAAAAATTGTTTTCGAAGTGTCGATTTTGGTACTTGACAAAGTGTTTGCTGAGTGTCTTTTAAAAAATTGGCAAAGACTCTTTGCCGACTCTTTTTTTTTGCCGAGTGCTACACTCGCGAACCTTTTGGAATGTATTTAGACAAACCTCTGCTTTCCCGTATTGATAGTGGTGTACAATTATTTGTCATCTAGGGGCCATGCTTTTGGAATTATACCATTATTTTAATTTCTAAGGTATAAATACTTCACATTTATGCGTATCACCATACAGGGTGACTCTGTAGTCTAGCTACATCATTGCTTCCTCAACATCTGCAATACAAAAACAGGTCGCGTCTTTACAGCAGTACTCCTTCTATCTCTGTTTATAAGGGATTGAAGTGTTTGAATGTTGTACCAAAATATAAGAGATCCTGCGGACAAAGTTTGATGGTTGGTAGGAGAGTTGGTGGGTGGGTGAGTTAGAGTAAAATGAGGAGTATATGGTCTTTTACTATGAAGATTATTTTTGTCTTGAGATGCTACGATCCCTTATATAAAAGGATGGAGGGAGTAGGCTAGAAGAAGGGATATTTCAGCAGTGGTACCGGTGAAAGCGAAGTGAATTTTGTTTTTGGTGCCTCCAATTCTCCATGCATGAAGAAGTGTATAGTGCGTTCCAATCCAACTCGTGGTTGTTTGTTTGTTCGGCTCCCCTCTCTTAAATTTCGTTGACTCCATTCCTGACATTAGTTTTGAGGCTCGCAAAGCAGAACCAGATTCTCCATGAAGGGCATTCAAACTTCGAGTGAAACAACAAAAGTTCAGGCAAAAACGATGAATCATCAATGATTTTTAAATGCATGAAAGCATAACATTAAGATTCAAGCTTAAAATACGAAATACGTCCTCTTGCATCTCCTAGGCTATGAATAAGTACCATTTGACTCAATCATGTTGATAGTATGGACAATATAGAATTTATAGGTTTCTCCCAAAATTTTGGGCGTTCATTTGAATGTCCTCAAGCCAATGAGGCCCACCCCTGAGGATGAGAATAAACCTAGCTACTACATCAGGAGTTCGGTGTTGAACTGTTTACCTGGACTCGAAGGCAAGGCAATGTGCATGTCGTTCCTTTCTATAATAAGGGCCGTGCCAATGAAACCTCTGGTACACTACTACCTGGGCTCCGGCGAGCTCTCCATTGAGCTTGCTCATGGCCTCTTGAATCTCAGCATTAGACATCATCGCATATGCCAGCCAGGCCCAACAGACAGGCTACACAGATGCAACATAGTGTTGTTTGGTTGTCTGAATCACACCATGCAGGAGGAGTAGAGCAGTTGTTTGGTTGCCTGCATGAGTATGTACAGAATAAATTCTAGAATTACATTTACTTTGTTTTTATCTATGTGACGGAACATTTATCATATCATATCAAAGCTTAATCTAATTTAAAATAAACTAATAGCATTTAATATATACTAATCATTGTGCTAATAATATCATTAAGGGGTATTGCGCTGCACCAGCCGAGCCAGGCTTGCCAGGACCGAAATCCATTTTCGTTTCTGCAGAGCACGCCTCCGGAGCCAGGCCCATGTGCATAAGCGACCAACGAATCAGCCGAATCGTGCATGCAGTGGGCCTCAGCCAGGCAACCAAACGCGCCCCAAATTGTTGTACTTCTCGTAGACAGACAGAAGGAGCGAAGACGATCTTGCAAGCACCATGACAGTAGGCGGCGTACTCCGGCGCCCTGGTGATGATCTCGTTGGACAAGGCCCTTGGCGAGCTTCATTCAGCTTCTCCTAGTACGACCTCAAGCTGATGGCTCATGGCTCAATGGTACAACCGACTGAAATAAATGCAACAGGTTAAGAACCTTGATTTCTAGAGTTCGTTCCAAGGAAAAATGCCGTATACGTAAGTCTCACTTTTGAATCCAAGGAAGATGCTCCGATTATATGAAAAACACGGGTGTACACCTACTGGTAGTAATAATAAGAACTCAAGAGTGTCGGTGCGAGATTTCGCACGGTCACAGATTTCGCACGGACACTGCTTGCAGTTTCTGTAGTCGTCCTTGGACTCAAATCCGTGGACATAGCCACAGATTTCGCACCGATACTGCTCTTGGACACGAATCCAGCGCACCTCGTTTTTCAGTTGTTTTTACTCAAATCCTCCACCATGCACACAGACACGGCACCAAAGGAAAAATGCACAATGGTTCTGGCCCTGGGCGAGTGATGAAGGCAAGGCGACGCGGCATGCAGGCGTGTTGGCTGATCCTGGTTGCTCCAGTCCGCACAGACCTTCAGTCAAGCTACCGGCCTCCTCCGTGTCGCATAACCACGTCCATGCTTGTTGCCATGGAAATGGGAACTTCGACGAGGTGTACTTCCTGATGCATCCTATTCGTAACGGTTAGCTTTGCTCTGCATGCATCATCCCAACTCTATCTAGATAGTTTCTTACTTGGTTGCCACCATGCTCGTTTCCTCTCTTAAATCTCCGGACTCCCATTACACATTTTAGACGCAAGTCTTGTGTTTGATTCCGCCTAGTAGGAGAAAACCATGGATAGAAAACTACATCATCTATAATGTATATATACTACTGCTCAGGAATGCCGACATCTCTTTTAAGTGTTGTGCTCCAATTCAGAGGTGAGGTTGGTGGCTGCACCTCCTCTTTTATGTCTTGGTATCTTAGAAAAAATGCTTAAGCTTACATGCATAGTTGCACCTCCTCATTTATGAATTTATGATTCTCTAGTTGTTTGGGATGAGATCATAAACAAATACCTGTGATATGTATGTCTGAATGTGGAAAATCACAGCATGCTCTGCTAACCTGATTTTAACTGGTCTCAGGCGATCCTTCTCACTAGTACGACCCCAAATGACAGGTCAACCTGGTTGATGAAGCACGCAAACTGATTTAAACTGGTCTCAGGTTTCAACAAGTTAGGGTCACGTGATGCTTTCATGTGGTTGCCTTGCCATTATCCCTTCACAGCAAGGTTGTTCTAACAAGGCAAACGTAGGTGCATCTACCAAGATAAGCAATATCAGGCGGATGTTGATGCAGTGGGCCTGATATTCCATATAAAAAATCTGAGCTGGCACTTCTTTGCTACGGTGGTTTGGTGTTAATTCTCAGCAAGTGATGCACGTGATGGTGAGTCTGGTGCCCTGTTAATTCTGAACCTCGTATACTGAGGTCTCAATGCTGAATAGAGCTTCAGTACTAGCAAAGATCTTGATGGCTCAGGCATAGATGGGTCATCGTTTTCTCTGTCTGTACTTCACTCTTATATCTGGAAACTTTAATTTCACCACGTCTTCTACTGTAAAGCATTCGTATTTCGTCAGTTGGTGGTCAGGTACGGGAAGTCTGTGTCGAGCTGATGGATTTGATTTGTCAATGATAAATTTTATTTTATCTTATGTACTGATAATAATTAGTTTTATTTGCACATAAATGAGTATCTGTGTAAATTTTTTGAATATCGGCAGCTAAAATAATTAGAATAGAAAATAAGTATCTACTATGAATTTTTGACGTAACGAAGTATAAACTTCTTAAGGTGTTTACTTAGGCCATGTAATTCCATAACTGCAACTAAATAGAAAATAAAGTTCTGTAAAAAAAAGATAAAAATGTCATCACATAGTGGCAATCTTGAAAATTTTGTAATATCTATTTAATGCAAAAACTATGTGTCACCCGTAGCAACGAACGGGAATTTTGCTAGTACACTTAAAGAAGTAAAAGCATTCCGCACAGAACACGTGCTCATCTATTGCTTGCAGAGGCTCTAAGTGTCGTAGGAGTATGCTACTTTTAAAACTTTTAGTGAAGCATACACCTCGCCCTGTCTCCTCTTGATCCCAGCATATTATCGAGCCGCCGCAGCAGCCATCATCTCGGACTCCCAGTGTTAGCTTATTGGCAGCCTTGCTGGCAAGTGCATGCCGACGACGAATGCATCTGCTGCAAGAGATGTTGTGTTCACATATATGAATAATTCTTTTTTTTTTGAGATTACACAGTACAACTCAGACACTCATAACGCACGCACACTCACCTCTATGAACACGCGTACGCAAACCCTACCCCTATGAGCATCTTCGAAGACTGAGCTGGCAAATCTAGAGATACGAAGTCACCACTGGTGTCTCGCTGTCGACGGGAGCGTCGCCTACCACTGAAAGCACAAATGCCGTTAAATCCTTGAAAATTCGCTCCCACGGGAACCAAATCTTCTTCTGCTTCTGATAATCATGTCTTGTGGCGATAGGGAGGTTTTCCAGAAGATATTTATCATACGCCAGCATCAAATCTTCTCTGAATATTTTTAAGTACTGTTCTCGCGGCAAGGCCTTGAAATCGGCCCGAGGCCTGCTCCTGCGGCGCGCTCATGGCTGGCCTCTCACATATCCTATAATCACGTCCTTGCCCGTTCCCAAGGAGTTGGGAAATCCGAAGAGACAGACTTCCAGATGCCTCCTGTTCGTAATAATTAGCTCTGTATGCATCCTCCCAACTCCAACATCATAGTTTCTTGCTCGATTGCAACTTTCATGCTCTCTTTTCCCCTCTCTCTGGACTTCATTAGACACTAGTTCGGTGTTTCATTCAGCCTACATCAACACCCATATATATACAACTACAGAGTAATCGCTTCCAACATATATATGCCTGCTTGGCATCATGTCTAAATTCAATGCCGAGGTTGTTGGATGCACCTGCTCTACATTAAACCCTTAGATGATCGTCATATCTTATATAAAATGTTTAAGCATACATTTTCTGGTAAAAGGCCACTCCTGTGCTTCCATATATTCCAAGCAATGATCTCTCTATCTGCCATTGGAAAAGGAGCAGAGATAGAAAAGCCAACTCTTCACATTAGTGAGAAATCAGTGACGAAAGGATTTTTTAGTGGTTGATTACAATTATTGTCCTCGTTGACACATCATGCACTGAAGCATAGCTTGATCGTCTGAGCATTTTTACATACAAGTCTATGGTACACAGCCAATTTGGTAATCAAGTGTTCCATTATTTCCGTAAGGCATTCCCGTTGAATTTGAATGACCTCCATCTTGGTCTCAGCATGATGTGTACATGTGATTTAATCAAATGGTCAGTGCATCTATCAGGCAAAATGAGCAGAGAAGCGATTTACCTTTATTAGGGACCAGCATGATGTGTTTTATTTATCAAATGGTCGGTGCATCAATCCGGAAAAAAGAAGAGATTTTTCCTTATTATGGCTGAGTGAACGAGTTGTTTAAAGCTAAACTCACTACTCCACGGTTGACAATAGAGCAGAGTAGAGTAACATTGTTTGAAAATTCAGAACGGATTAGAGGTACATTATAAATCTCCTCTGTGGCAAATGTGATCAAGCAGCATTCTTTTGGACCAACTCCGACTTACTAATTATAGTAGGTCAGATGCATACAGACTATCTTGTCCCCACTGTGAAGCATTCATTTTTTGTTTTGGCAATGGACACAATCTTATTTAAATGAACCTACAAGATCAAGAATTATGTTTGTTTAGGGTTAAAATATTGTGCTTTTTTTTCCTTTTGGTGAGTTTTATCCTACTGAGTTTTCTTGATATGAGGTTTATGAGGCAACATGTGCAATTGTTGAGTACAGGGATCTCCTTTTGACTTGTGGTAATGCAGAATGTTATTATGCTTCTTTGTCTTCTTCTCTGTTAACAAAATCTTGACATCCTTTTTTAGGAAAAACCAATGAATCGAATGTCCGTTTGTTCAGAAAATGTTCATTCATCCTATTGAAAGATTTCATATTAACGTCTTTCTAATTTTGGAATTTCCGGTTATTCATAAATTCAAAAAAATGCACATAAATATAAAAATAAGGTAGTGAAAGACATGACATATGTTTGACCCAAATAACTCTTGCAGAAACATAGAAATCTGGGTCCTCACTTTGCATTGTTAGGCTCTTCACGGTCCTTTTATGTCACACTGAAATGAATTATGCTTCTACACCGAATTTTTAGCAGCACCGATTTTTTTAGATAATGGGAAAAAGCGTTTCCTGACCTTGACCTCATATGAGGCTACGGCCGATTACAACTTAGCAGCACATCCGTCTGCCACAAATCACGAACAAAAGTAAAGATGCCACCAACATACTTTGAACAGAGACGCTTATTAAGGACCAATCCTATTACTAAACCTCCATCCATAGTTGGCGAAAATTTGCATGACAAGGACCTCCAGAGTTTGACACGCCGTCCTTAGCATGTCTTTGTCTTCTTCATGCCTTTGCAGCGGCGCCCAGAACCGAAGCCAGTATGTTCCTCGGTACAGTACCTGCATATAAGTTTTGATTAGAGATTTATCAAATACCACATCACTCCTACTTAGCCAAAGTGCCCAACATAAAGCAGATGCACCTACTAACAATTTCCTTTTAAGATTAGTACCCAACCCCGCCAGTCAATTACCAAACAAGTGGCTAATACTACGAGGTGGTTGCAAGTTAAAAGCAAACTGAATTGCACGCTAGAGGAATTTAGCATGATGGCATTCGATAAAGAGATGTTCAATGGTTTCATTACAAGAACAAAAGCAGCAACGTTTGTTGTCATGCCAATTCCTCCTAGCAAGGTTATCTTTAGTAAGAACTACTCCTCTTTTAAGATACCACATGAAAATCTTTATTTTAAGGGGCATTTTCAACTTCCACAAATGCTTATCAAACTGTATGTTAACATTGCTAATAAGAGAATTATACATAGAGCTGACAGTAAACAATCCAGATTGAGTTGGACTCCATCTAAAGACGTCACTAGTATTGTTTAAATGAACATGACAAATAGTATCCACCAGGTGATGCCATAACACTAGGTTATTTCCATGTAAAGACCGTCTAAACGTAATATTAAAAGGTACACTCTCAAACACCGAAGCTACTGATGCATGTTTCCTACGAGCAATGTTATACAAAGTTGGGTAACTCTCTCTTAATGAAGCATTGCCTATCCACTTATCTTCCCACAATCTTATTTGGTTGCCATCATTCAAACTAAATGAGCCAAGATTAAGAAAGGTAGGCTTTACTTTCATAAGACCGGACCAAAAATGAGAGTCCCCCGGTTTCTTCTCTACTTGAGCAATTGTTTGGTTTCTCAAGTACTTATTTCTAAGTATACTTTGCCGCATACCATCCTCATTTATCAACTTAAAGAGCCACTTAATAAGCATTGGTTCTGTATCTCTAGATTCTTAATACCTAACCCCCCCAATTTCTTTTGGTTGGCAAAGGATGCTCCATTTGGCTAATCTATATTTCTTCTTATGTTCATCAGATTGCCAAAAAAAGTGTGATCTATAGTAATCTAATTTTTCAAGGACTCCTTTGGGTACCTCGAAAAAAGATAGCATGAACAAAGCCAAACTTGTCAAGACGGAATTAATAAAAACAAGGCGACCCCCTACCGGCATATGCTTCCCCTTCCAGCTACAATTTTTTTCTCAAATTTCTCCTCTATTATTTCCAATCCGCATTACTTAATTTTCTAACATGCATTGGAATGCCTAGATATCTAAAAGGATAACTCCCAGATTGGCAACCAAACAGTTGAGAATATTGTTGTTCACATTCTTTTGCTTCCCCAAAACAAAAAATTTCACTTTTGTGAAAGTTTATTTTAAGACCCGATAGTTGTTCAAAAGCACATAGAAGCATTTTCATGTTCGTTGCTTTTTCCAAATCATGATCCATAAAAAGAATAGTATCATCTGCATATTGTAGAATGGACAAGCCGTTATCTACCAAATGGGGAATTACTCCAGTGATTTGCCCCTCCTCTTTAGCTCTATTGATCAATAAAGCTAACATATCTACAACAATATTAAATAAAATAGGGGATAGTGGATCTCCTTGTCTAAGTCCCTTCCAGGTTTGAAAATTTTGTCCCACCTGGTCATTAATTTTAATGCCTACATGACCACCTTGACGCTTCGATCCATTGACGCCACTTTGGGGAGAACCCCTTCATTCTGAGTGTTTGTTGGACGAAACTCCATTTAACCTTGTCATAGGCCTTCTCAAAATCAATCTTAAAGATTACGCCATTCTGCTTTCTTTTATGCAACTCATGTATAGTTTCATGTAGTACTACTACCCCTTCCATAATATTCCGACCAGGTAAGAAAGCGGTGAGTTGGACTATTGACTTTTTGTGCTACTATCGAGATTCTGTTTGTAGCCACTTTCGTGAAAATCTTGAAGCTAACATTAAGCAAACAGATTGGTCTGTATTGCTGTATTTTGTTAGCTTCTTTGCATTTCGGTAAAAGAATTATAGTCCCAAAATTAAGACTATATAGAGGCAATTCACCTTTATGGAACTCTTTAAATAAGGCCATTAAATCATTTTTCATTGTGTCCCAGAAAGCGTGATAGAATTCCGCTGGGAAACCATCAGGTCCTGGCCCCTTGTTGTGTTCCATTTGAAAAATTGCATCCGTAACTTCCTTTTCCGAAAATTCTGATGTTAGAATCTCATTCTCTTCATTAGTTACCTGGGGTATGTCCTCTCTTTGAGACTCATCCAGATTGAAATTATTATCAACTGGTGGGCCAAAGAGACCTTTATAGTAGGTTGTGATGTAGTTCTTAAGCGCATCATCACCACTAATTGTTTGATCCCCAATTTGTAACTGAAAAATCCTCGTCTTCCTATGCTTTCCATTTGCGACCAACTGGAAATATTTTGTGTTCGAGTTGCCCTCTAATAACTCCTTAACCTTAGCCCATTGGTACCATTTTATTTCCTCTTCCCATAGTAACTCAGCCAACCTATTTTTTAAACAATGTTTTAGATCAACTTCTTGTGTTGTCAAAACATTAGTTTCAGCTTTTTTATCCAAGCTATCTAGCTTGTCGAGAAGCCTCTTCTTTTCTTTCTTATATACACCACTAGTGTGTTTCGCCCACCCCCTTAGGTATTGTCGCACTTTACGTATTTTTGCTTGCCACCGTTCCATAGGGGTTGCACCACTGTTTTCATTCTCCCACAATTCCTTTACCATTTCAATGAAACCATCCCGAAGTAACCATCCAAGTTCAAACTTGAACTGGTATTGGTTATAATTCGAAGATGCGTCCCCGGTATTTAACAATAAAGGAGTATGGTTAGAAATATCACGGTTGAGTGCAATGACCGTCGATAAAGGATACTTTTGTTCGCATTCCGTGGCCATTAAAATTCTATCAAGCTTCTCATAAGTCGGCGTTTGCAGTGAGTTAGCCCATGTGTACTGTCTACCAGACATCTCAAGCTCCCTTAGATTTAGACCATCAATTATAGCATTGAAAAGAAAGGGCCAACGATGATCAAAATTATCATTATTTTTTTCGTTAGGGCTCCTGAGAATATTGAAGTCACCTCCAATTAAGATAGGAAGACTCTCGTGGCTACACATGTGGACTAGCTCAGTTAAAAAAACTTCTTTAAAGCTATCGTTTTTGTTGCATAAGTGGAATTTCACATAGTAGTCGCCTTCATCTATTGCACCTATGTCGTAAATATCAAAGTCAATCCCCAGTAAAATACCTCCAGACCTACCCTTTGGTTCCTTTAGGTGCCATAAATAGTTCTGACCACTACAAAGATTTTTCAGGAAAGGATTAGTAAAGCTTCTCCTACTTGTCTCTGAAATAGCAATAAAACTAAGATTATGCTCTTTCGTAAGTTCTCCAATGAACCTATGTTTTTTTGGGTCTTTAAACCCATCAGAATTCCAAAACACGCCTTTCATTGTTAAACAGTGTGTTAGAATTCTTCGTGCAAGCTTTTTTACTCGTGGAAGTGTTTTGTTTTTTGTTAGGCAACACAGCAGTATGATCATCAAGATCACCACCGAAATCCATAACTTCCTCCATTATTTCCCCGCATAAGTGATTCAAGATGAAAGAATCTATTTCATCGTCCTCTGCTATGCGTTTCTCTTCCTTATAAAAAATTTCTGTTTTCTGATCTACCTGCTGGACCTCTTTTAATCTATTTTTCTCTAACAATTTCATATCTACAATCGATTTTGTAACACTAGTGCTATCAATACCTATAGAAATCCCTAGGCTACTGATACTAGAAGCAAATAAACTCATTAGAATAATTTAAAAATAAATGGGCTCAGATTGTTTACCCTGAGTCGACGGCGCCTCCATGTTCTTCCCAGCCTTCAGCTTGACGGCCTGGGCCAGCGTTTCATTATCACTGGTACCAGCCCGCCTCTTGCTGCGACGGAGCTCCTGACCCGCGGCCTCTGGAATTGCTGCGAGAGCAGCTGGGCTGGCGATGATCACATTCTCCAGGCTTGCATCTCCTCCGAGGTCCATTGGCATAACATTCTCCTCTGGCTCGCACTCACCGAGGCCCTCACTCGCAGACACCATCTCCCGCAGCTTCACCATTTCAGGCATGTGGACCATAGACTCCTCCACTGCCGTCATCAGTCCAGGCACAGTAAGCACATACACCGGCCTTTCCTGCTCATTGCCGGCAAGCACTTGACGCTGAACAGTGCTAGCGCCTTGTGCAGATTTGTTTGCCCCCGGCGCCTGCTTTGTCGCGCCACCGTGCCTTTGTTGTGCTGCGGTGTTTTGTTGTCATCCTTTCCCTGTGGGCCTTTGTCCTTGTCATTGTTTCCTTGGTCTCCGCCGCCACTCTCTCCATCATCATTCCCAAAACCATAGTCCATGTCCATTGGTTCAGGATTAGCTTCATCCATATTTTCCTCCACACGAAACTGCAGCTCGTACAGGTAGTCACCAATAACAATATCCACAAATTGGGGAATGATGTTGGAGTCTAGTACCAGCACCTGCAGCCGGCAACGATCATGTTTCCTAGCAAAAGTCTCAATTGTAAAGTTGTTTTCAGAATTTTTCTAGCCACTATCTTAGTGGCATCTGATCATTACAACGGTCCATCCAAGCCGCAGAGGAACAAAAGTCTCAATTGTTGCTGTTCCAGAGCAAGCCCGCAAACTGGTTTTTAAACTCTACGCGTTGCTGCTGTCGAGCCAAGGATGTGTTATTTATATTACCTTTAGTTCAGAAGATGTTTTCTAAAACTGAACCCCGTGAGCGCGTGAATCACTTACTGTAGGCCGACGGACTTGCAAGTGGCGGACACCAAACTGTACATCTCCGTGTACACTACCTGGGCTCCAGCGAGCTCTCCATTGAGCTTGCTCATGGCCGCCTGACGCTCAGCATTATAGTTGGTCAAATTTTTGTACTTCTCGTTGTATACTTCCCTGGCCCATCTCGGGTTTCCGGCCTCCGACCAGGAAGACCGGCATAAGGCTAGGGAAGTCGACGATCTTGCGAGCACGGCCAGAGAGGCAGGCGGCCTAGCTAGCTACTCCGGTGGACTACTGTACTGAGCACGCCTAAGAGCAAGTATTATAAGGCTTAGTCAGCAGGCTGAAACAAACTCCATGTCATCAAAATCCTAGCTGGAAGAGAGAGAACAGAAGAAAGAGAGTGAAGCGAGCGTTTTATCAGTCGTCCGCTTGAAGCGCAAGACCCGAGAAGAAAACGCTTGCATGCCGGCTGGTGTCTTGTATAATGGTCGCTGCTTCTTTCCATTGCCCAGTACACATGCAGGCACACTAGTACAATTTAGCCCTTTAGTGGCGGGCGTTTAGAGCCTGCAGTGGGGGCAAAGCGCCCGTCACTGCACTTCCGCCACTAGAAAAGAAAAATAGCAGTGACGGGCGTTGACGCCCGAACCTGCAAGATGGAAATAAGAATAAAAAAAGGAGCCGGGCCCTGGCAGGCCCACCCGGCCCGCCACAGCCCAACCCTAGTTGTCGTCGTCGTAGAACCGGATCTGGACGCCGCCACACCGAGGAAGGCCGGCCACGCATGCCCACGCCGCGCTGCTCCACCCGCCGTCGTCGCGCTGCTGAGCTCGACGTCGATCCACGCTGCTCCCCTCCAGATCCGACGAGCTCGACGTCGATCCGCGCTGCTCCACTCCAGATCCGACGAGCTCGGCGTCGATCCGCACCGCATGCGGCTGCTCGTTGATTCGAGGCCGCCGCGGCGGTCCAGACGTCGGGGAAGGGGAGATCGCCGTCGCGATGCGCCAGTAGGGGAGGGGCGCCGCGCACGGAGGGGAGGGCTGCGCCGCCGCGCTGCGCGAGGAGGGGAGGGCCGCGCCGTCGCGCTGTGCGAGGAGGGGAGGGGCGTCGCGATCGGAGGGGAGAGCCGCGCGGCCGCGCGAGGAGGGTAGGGGCGTCGCGCGCGGAGGGGAGAGCCGCGCCGCCGCGCTGCGGTTGGAGGGGAGGGGAGGGGCACCGCGCTGCGTGAGGAGGGGAGGGTCGCGCCGCCGCTCCGCCCTGAGTAGAAGAGGAGGAGGAGAAGGGGCGGGCGGAGAAGTGGAGCAGCGCGGCGCTTGGGAGGGAAGTGAGGATGCTAGGGTTACCGCTTCTTTTTATATGAGCTTACTGATCGGGCCGAAGCGGGCCGGAAATGAGCTTGACCGCCACTAGTGGCGAAATGACGTCATGGTGCCCCTCACTAGCGAATTTTCAAGGATTTAACGGCATTTGTGCTTTCAGTGGTAGGCGACGCTCCCGTCGACAGCGAGGCGCCAGTGGTGACTTCGTATCTCTGGATTTGCCGGCTCAGTCTTCGAAGATGCTCATAGGGGTAGGGTTTGCGTACGTGTGTTTATAGGGGTGAGTGTGCGTGCGTTGTGAGTGTCTGAGTTGTACTGTGTAATCTCAAAAAAAAAAACTACTATTTCGTTCTTGGTGGCGCACACGGATGACATCATTTTTATCGCCACTGGTGTCTTCCATATCCTGCTTTCAGCGTTTACGTAACATATGTCCGCCACTAATGTTGTTGCCAGTCAATTGTAGTGACGGAAAAAGTGCTGTCCGCCACTGCTGAGAAAAATGGACTGTCATATTAGGCTTTTTTTGTACTAGTGGCATTAAATGATTCGATGGTTAATCCAAATAAATTACCAGCCAACTGAATAGCCCGATTATTATACAGATGAACGATTAGAGCGGCGTGGAAGAGAAAATCACCGGCATACAGCCAGCAGCTGGCGACTTTATAATCCTTGCCCTAACTGGAAGGCTGAAGTAGTTCACCATGTCGCTGTTACAGATGCTGTAGTAGTATATAGCGTCCTGGTGATGATCTCATCTTACAAGGAGGCGCCCTTGGCGAGCAGCTTCTCCTAGTACAGTTTGAAGACCTCAACCTGATGGCTCAATGATACAGCCTACGTACTGAAATAAATTACAGCAGGTTAAGAACCTCGGCTTCTAGAATTCGTTGAAAGGAAGAATGCCATAAATCAGACTTTTGAGTCTAAGGAAAATACTCCAATTATATGACAAACATTGGCGTACGTACATCTACTAGACTACTACTAGTTAATAAGAACTCAGAAGCACTGCTTGCAGTTTTTTGAGTCTTCCTTGGACTCAAATCCGGGTACACAGCCACAGAATTTCGCACCGACACTGCTCTGCAACACGAATCCAGCGCACCTCCTTTTCGAGTTGTTCTTCCTCAAATCCCTCGCCATCCACGCACACGAGGCGGCCAACGAGAAACGAGCGCAAATGGTTCTGGCTCTGGGTGAGTGCACAAGGCAAGGCGACGCGGAATGCACCAGTTCCAAGGCGTGCTGGCTGGTCCTGGTTGCTCCAGTCCGCACAGGTGTTCCATTCAGCTACCATTCTCCCACGGAGGGCGTAACCACGTCCATGCTTGTTGCCATGGAAATGGGAACTTCGATGAGATGTAGTTCCTGATGCATCCTATTCGTAACGGTTAGCTATGCTCTGCATGCATCCTCCCAACTCCATCTAGATATATAGTTTTCTTTCTTGGTTGCCACCCATGCTCGCTTTCTCTCTTTCTCCGGACTCCATGAAGATAGGTGCTGTAGGAGAAAGACATGGAAAGAAAACTGCATCGATCAATATTTTCTGTACTCCTATGTACTACTGATGCCTGCCATCTTGTCTCTTTTATATTAAGTGTTGTGTTCCAATTCAGATTAAAGGTGAGGTTGGTGGCTGCATCAGCTCTGCATTACGTCTTGGCATCTCAATTAGAGTAAAATGCTTAAGCTTTCACTTGCCAATCAATGTCCTCTTCATTGTAATGTTTCCATGTGCTAATGAGCAGCTGCATCCCAGACACAACTATGGTCATATATGTATTCAGTTTGCAAGAGAAGATTCCAGCAGCGTTACTTGCTCCGCAAACGAGCAACTCAATTGGAGTGCCCGCATACATTTGTAAAATGTCAGACAACTGACCCTCCACTTCTTATGATTTAGCAATGGTGTAATTTGGGATTGCTCCCCTTATGGCCTTAACCTCTTGAATGCTTAATGACCATGACACTATAGAGGTGCATGGTCGATACTATGATAGCTTAAAAGCCATCCCAAACTTATCTCACTATGCAAGATACTTAAATAACACAAGAGTCATCATAAAATTTTCGTGACATGCAATTTACGGCATAAAGTGCCATGCTTAACCTCTCTCGCCATGCGGGATATTTCTCTGTAAGGGACATAAATGCCAGAGTTGGTTCTCAGGACCCAGGAAGTGTTTGAAAATCAAACTCGGAAGTAAATCTGAATACTCTGTGATACACATGTTTCATCCAACGTGGGTCAAATTAGACATGCATATGCCTTAATGCAACAAAAGAACAAAGCTTATCTTCACTTTCTAATTAAATTAATCTTCCCATTGGTTTCAATTTAACTAGAAAATTAATTAACTAACAACAGCGGAAGCTTTAGAGAGAGAGAAGCTAAAACTCTCTCTCCCTCTCTCTCTCTCTTTTGTTTGACACAAAAGAGTATCAACACATTCTTCTACATCACCCTTGGGCAAAAATAGAACCAATGTATTCTTTTGCAAAATTGTATGCCTTAATTCTTCATTCTTCTACATTAATTCCATATTACCGTTGGGCAGAAATAGAACTAATGTATACAACTGTCTTAGGCATAAATACAATGTCCCTCTACAGTAATTCCAAATCACCGTTGGACAGAAATGGAACTAATGTATAAAACTACCTATGAACAATACATCACAATATTGCTACCATCAACTTTGGTCAGAAAAATAACAATGACAAACTTGAATAAAACAGCTACTCTCCCAAATAAAATTTGCAGCGGAAATGGGAGATAAAACTTAACTTTGCAGCGGAAACTATAGAAAACTTGTAATAAATACATGAACGGAAGCAATACTTCAGTCATCTATTCTCTAAACAAACTATCCCGTTGGTTCCAATTTATCAGAGATCAAGATTAGCTTCATCACCATAGCAGCGGAAACTATGAATGAAGCACTTATTCAGAAGCATCCTTTTAAACTTATCTACTCTCTAATTAATAGAGATCAAAACTAGAGAAAATACTTAATTGATCATATAAAATGCTTCTGAAATACATAATACTAGTTCTAAACTATTTATTCAGAAGCATCGCTATATACTTGTCTACTCTCCAATAATTTATTCCGTTGGTTTAGAATTAAATGGAGATAAAACTGGACAAGATTCTATCAAAATTTGCTTCTGAAAAAGGAAGAACTAATCTTCTTTTGAGTACTGTTTTTTTTTTTTGAAATGATCTGCAGGGGAGCCCCCTACTTAATTTTTATAAGTTTTATAAAGTTTATGTACATGGTTTACAAGGCCGTAGGCCCAAAAAAGACCCTAATACAAGTGCTATGAGAGACTACTCAACCAACTATTGAGGAGATCCCTGGCACTTGTTTTTGCTTTATGAATAATCAAAGCAAATTCTTTCTTGAATTCTAATTTCCATCTAACCAGGGAGGGAACTTGACCATAAAAAATGATTCCATTTCTATGGCACCATATTGTCCATCCAGCAACCATGATTATTTCTCTGAATATTTTAGAACCAAATCTTCTTCTGCTTCTGATAATCATGTCTTGTGGCGATAGGGAGGTGTTCGAAGATATTTAGCTTACGCCAGCATCAAATCTTCTCTGAATATTTTTGAGTACTGTTCTCGCGGCAAGGCCTTGAAAACGGCCCGAGGCCTACTCCTGCGGCGCGCTTATGGCTGGCCTGGGCCCGGGGCCAGCAACCGACGGCCCGGCCGCCAAACCGGCATAGTGCCACAGCGCGCCCCTTCTCCTGCCTGGGCCGTCAACCGGCCCGCGGCGTTTCCGGGCAATCCTGGCCGTTGATCTTGATACGAAGGCTGCCCAGCGATTTCGCTTGAACAAAACCGGCCACGTTGTCCTTCCCGAAAAACCCTAGCCCTCACTTGTACTCCTCTTCCTCACTCGCAGCCGCGGTGGCCGGAGAAAGGAAGGCGGCGGCGCCGCCACACGTCCCCTCGTCGGCGCGCGTCAGGTGCCCCGACGCTCGACTTCAGGATAGGCCATCTTCTTGGGAGATACTTTGGTGTCCTGGTCTTCTAGACGCCAGCCGACTATCTCACGCTCTAGTGCAAAAGCGGAGTATCGGGCTGTTGCTAATTCTATGGCTGTAATATGCTGGTTGCGTCAGCTTCATGAGGAACTACATGTTTAGGTTCCTCGTTTCACCATTGTCTAGTACGACAATGTTAGTGCTGGATATCTCTCGACCAATCTGGTGCAGCATCAGTGCACCAAGCATATTGAGATCGATTGGCACTTTGTACGCAACAAGATGGCCGCGGGGGAGATTCATGTTCTTCATGTGCCGATGACTTCTCAGTATGCTGACATTTTTATCAAAAGATTGCCTTCATCTATCTTCACTGAATTCCGGTCCAGTCTTAACGTCTCAGTTGGTGGCTGTCTCGATACTTCGACAGCGGGGAGTGTTAGACAAAATCATTGTATTTGGGCTAGTATTGGCCAGTTGGGTTGTGTTAGGGCTAGTCATGCTTGGCTAAGGGAATCTATACATCGATCGATCGACGGGAGGCAAGTGATAGATGACTTTGAGATTCGTGTAGGGAGAAAATCGAACGGGCCGAACGCGTGTTGCGGGTGCTGGGAAGGTTCAGCCAAAGCGACACGTGTCATTTTACTATTGGTGCGGGATGGATGAGACTTAATTCAATGCGATTTCAAAACTTTAAACGTGATTTTCTCTCAAACCACAACTCCGTTTTTGAATCCGATTGAACCACTGTGTTGTTTAGAATTAATTCTACGAAATGAGATCCAATATGAATATTTTTTTAACTTTTTAAAATTTAAAATTTCGTCAACATTTTCAGTATACTGTGTCAACATTTTGTTTCTACTGTGTTGACATTTTGTTTCTACCGTGTCAAGATTTTTACAAAATGTTGACTCTATTTTTTATAAATGTTGACAAAGGTTTATAATAATGTTGACTAATGTTGAAAATATTTAGAAAATTATTTAAACAAATATTTTTGAAATGCTGAAGTTAAATCCATGATTTGAAATTCGAAGAAAAAAAAACTTGCTGTAGCAGTGGGCTGCATTGTAGGTGTTATTTAGGCTATGGAGGCGCGCTGATGGGCCGTGACAAAGATGCGTTTGTGGGCCGTGGGCTGATATACCGAACAGCTTCCGGTAGATCGATCTGGCTATAGGATGTCCCTGCTTGGCTCCCCTCTTGGTTAATGAGATTGTAGCCCCTAATTATTTTGGCTTTCATGTAATACAGGCTAACGGGAGCATGATATACTGAATATATGCATGCTGGACATATTGCATGAATCCGGCCAGCTCGAGCACCATGATGGCATTAAGAGCTCGGGGGGGGGGGGGGGGGGGGGGGGGGGGGGGGGCGGAGAACTTGTATCCATGGCGGAGGTATGAGTGAGGGCAGGAGGGACGAAGGAGGGAGGATAGGGTCCAAGGCTCACTAACGGAAACCATATCATGAAAAATAAAAATACCAACCACACCAACATTACATATTGATCGAAGAGATTCTAGAGATACGAGTTTATATTTGTTGATTGGCTGCAGATTTAGCCGCTCTAGTGCAAGCAAAGCTTCATCTTATCATTTTACATGTCGTCCGCATATCCTAAAGCGGTCACCTGTTTGGAAACGCCTCACTTATTGATCAGATCATCTAGCTTTTGTCCACTGCATGCTTGATTTTGGCTCTTATTCCTTCAACTGATCTCCGAAAAGCACCACACTGATCGATCCACCTGCTTTAGTTTACATGGCAAGAAAAGAACCATCACATCTAATTAATTATACTAGAACACGAGAGCGAGCTTGATTGGCCGCAGTTCTATCTAGTAAATTACCTCCTCTGATTCATAAGCTTCAGTTTAACATGCATGTCTCAGTCCGCATATGTCAGTCTAATAGTAATCTGTCTGGACACTTCTCGCCCTTTATTCATATTTTCTAGCTGTTCCACCGCATTTTTCATTTGGCCTCTGCAACCAGCGAACTGAACCTCTTTAAGGCTCGTCAAGTGCTCGAGGCAACAATTGTCTTCCACTGGTCGCCGAATGTCACCACCAGCTTCTCGAGCTTCGACATGGACCCTTTCTCAAATATGTAAACTTCAGGAGTTTCAGGAGCATAACCCAGATTCAGTTCCTTGAGCTCTGGAAACGCAACAACCATCTTCTTAACCTCTTGGCCCTCCTCCATCGGGGCTTTTCCGTGCTTTTTGTTCGCAAGCTTTTCCTGTTCAAATGTCGAGAAAACCATGTTTTGTCCTTTCCGAATAAAGTATGGGCCCAGGGACAGCCTGTTTAGGTTGGGCAACTTATAGAGGATGTTGAATAGTCGGACTGCGTCAACATATGTCCATGATAGGTCGACCTCAACGAGATCAGTGAGTGACCCCACCCAGTTTGGCAATTTGTAAAAGCAGCCACATATCTTGAGATACCGTAGCGGTGGTGGTGACTCCACTTTATCTAGGAAGTTCATTATCGGTTCGAAAGGCCATTGCCCACATTTAAAATTGCCGATGTCAAGCCACCGCAGGGAGTACATCTTGCTCAGGGAGCAAGCAAGCTTTTCGACAACATCATTTGCCGATATCGACCCCATTTGCTGCTTTTCTGTGTCGACATAGATAGCTAGCTCTTGCAATTGGTCCAGTTCACCAATCTCCTCGGCGACCTTGGGGTCATCAATCTCTGCTCTATGCACCTGGCGTAGTGCCTTCATCTTGCTGATCCCTTGAGGCAGAATCCAACCAACAGTCCATTCATCCTTCTTGGAGAACAGCAGGTGCTCCAGGTTCTCTAGCGTCTCAACTGTTTTTGGCAGACTCTTGAGGTATGTTTGACGTACATCAAGCGTCTGCAAGTGCTCGAGATCACGAATTCTTGGAGGTATCACCGTGATATCTGTACCTTTCAAGCTCAAGTACCTTAAAAGGTACATCCGGCAGATATTGTTCAAATGCTTATCTTCTAGGCCCTTGCAATCTTCTAGATCAAGTACCCTCAGCAGGATGAACTCACCTAGTCGATCAAGCAGCGCATTGTGTGCTCTAGAATCAAATATGCTCAGTGATCGGACGTGCTGCACTGTCATCGTTTCCTCGATGATGGAATTATTATTGTGCTCTGCCACATTCTTCTTCTTCTTGGATGAATTATTAGAAGAGTCTTTGTGTGCTTCCATCCCTACTCTACCATGTATGGAGAGACGGCGAATCGTGTTGGTATAAGAAATCCCTTCATACTGCCCACCTACTAAGCTAACAAAGTTAGTCTCCAGGGATTTGGACGCCACGATCTCAAGCATCATGTCATGGACTCGGCACCTAATCTCTTCCCTCCTCTCATACGAGGTGACTATATCGGTGCCCCCATCAATCATGCTCCTACTCATCAGCTCATTGAAGTAACCTTCTGCAACCTCTATCTGGGTCAACCCTCTTCTCAGCAACCAGTCCTTCAGCAATCCATCTCCGCAACAGCCTATCCTTGCAAGCCATATAGTCCTCTGGGAAAATGCTAAGATACATCATGCAAGCCTTGAGGTGATGAGGTAGGTGGTTATAGCTCAGTGTGAGTATTTGCCTCATACCCTCCAAGGTAGGGTTGATCTCCATCTGTGAACCAATTGATCTCTGAACTAATTTCCACATTTCTTTGCCTTGTGGAGGTTTATAGCTTGCCAAAAGACTGGCAATGCTCACAATGGCCAATGGCAGCCCACCACATTTTTTCAAGATAGTCATTGTATCCTTCAATTCTTCATCATCGGGGCAAGGGTTCCCAGTAGAGCCAAATGCTTTGCTAACGAACAACTGCTCTGAGCCTGTCTCACTGAGCTCTTTCATACGATGGATGTAAAAATCATTTTCATCACTGCATACTTTTGCCACGGTATGTATCCGAGTGGTCACAATGATTCTGCTACCGCAGTTGCTGCTTGGTAACTTGGACCGAATCACATCCCAAGCTGGAACGCTCCATACATCATCAATCAATATGAGATACCTTATATTTATAGATATAGAATAGTTAGGATATAGATAGTTTTGTCCGCACAGATATAGAGTAAATATGAGCTGGATGCATAAAAAAATTATTGTACACACCTTCCATATTTTAATACTATATGAGATTATTTAAGACACGCTATATATTACTATTTTCTTTAACCTTTTGTTCTTCTGACTATAATGTTTAGTGGATGTCTATTTAAAGTTGTTTTTCAAATCTAGTTCACCTTTATATGCTTTTTGGCCCATTAAATCAATTAATAAGTGGGCGATTTCGAATGCCTTCCTCTAACTATGTTGCACCCAAATGTGCGGAGAGAGCGGCAACTCCCTCGTGGTGTTGAATCGGTCAGCCTCCTCACCTCTGACAGCCTCACCACCGATGGAGGAGGGAGGCAGGGCTACTGAAATGCACTCCCTTAAGCTTGGTGTAGGGATATCAAGGTACTTAGGTCTTCCCGCGGTGGTCGCTCACGGCTAGGATTGTGAGGGTTTCGAGGCTACGAGTTCTCCAATGAGGCTATCGTGGAGTCCAACAGCGGCTATATGGCCACTGATGCTAGCGATGACAGGGGCATCGGTGTGATCCCTAATGGCGGGGCCGGGGGCGGTGCTGTTCTTGAAGATGTGGTGATCAGTGAAGAGGGAAGTCGTGTCTTCCTCCATGTAATATTCATCGCTGAGTGTGGGTGGATTTGGTCCCCTCATGGCATCTCTGTATTTGGCATCGGAGACATCGACGAATTGTCATGGAGGTTAATTAAGTTGTCTTCCTCCTTTCTGTGAAGGAGTCTGAGGTTGAAGTGTCCCCTTTGCCGGATTGTCCTAGGCATCGACAATTTAGATGGTGAAGGAAGATGTTGGGTCGTTTCTACATGATTTCGCATGGGACTATGCCAGAGTTGTTACTCTTCTTCTACAGGCATGGAGATGTCCGATTTTCTTCATGGTAAATCCATCTTGGATAGTTCTAGGCTGGTTGATGTTGTGGCTTTCAGTCTTCAAGTCTCTTGTTGGTGGATAAGAGGAACAAACAGCGAGCACAAATATAGTGGAAGAAGATGATAGGAAATTGGAGGACCAAATTGAATTTTTTTTAATTATTATTCCATGCCTTGTTCTGTAATTTGCAGATGTATTGTGCTTCCTTTCTCAAAAAAAGAAAAATAATTAAGTGAAAATACTGTCCAAAATTTCATGAACAAAAAAAAAAACAATGTGGGCATTTATGTACTCATTTGTCATCTTATAGTAACAAAAAGAAATTATGTAATAACATTTCAGTTTAGCACTTGATGTAATTCAAAAATATTTTGAATAAATGGAGTCCACATTATAAGTCACTTTGAATTTTGTCATTAACTCGAACTTTTAAATTTGACCTATATAGTATGTACTAATATCTTAGATACTAAACAAATGCACTCTCACGATATACTTCATGGTGGATCAAATGAGATGAAACTAATTTGATATTGCTTCGCAATACCAAATTGCACCACAAATACTATTATAGTGGAGTTGTTGGCCACCAGGCACCAGCTAAGTCTACCTGAGAGGATGAAGCTTAGGCTCTCCGCACTCATGTTCCTCTAGTTGCTTCCTCTAAAAGGAATATTCTGTCCTAGTCATCAAGATTCCTTCCTCTATACTCCCTCCGTCCCTAAATATAGAGCCTTCTAGCCTTATCAGTTTTTCCCTTAATATAGGGCCTTCTAGCCAACTGTGGGACCCACCACGTCAAATCGTTCCCATCACCAGAGGGCAGCCCATCCCCCACGAGGCCACGACCCCACTTGTTCACGCTCCCAAATGCAATCGCGACCGCATCTCGCTCCCTCCGCCTCCCTCGCATCTCGTTCCCTCCGCCTCCACATCTCGCATCGCCCCATGGAGGATCCCAGGAGCGGCGGCGCCATGGAGGAGCCGAGGGGCGGGGACGGCCCCGACATCAGGAAGGGGTCGCGGGCCCGGCGCCATGTAGGAGGCGAGGAGCAGGGGCGGCGCCGGCGCCAGGGAGGAGGCGAGGAGCAGGGGCGGCGCCGGCCATGGAGGAGGGGGCGAGCACCTGCGACCCCCGGTGTTGTCGTGTAAGCCGTGGCTCGCCGCCGTCCCCTACCCCTGATTGCTGAGCTCGGGCGCAAACGACGTCGAGGGTGGCAGCGGGGACAAACTCGACAGGGTGAAGGTCGTCGAGGGAAGCGACTAGGACCGCGGCGAGCTCTGCGAGGATGCCGTCGAGAGCGGCGGCTAGGACAACTTCAGGGGCGAGATCCATGGCGGAGGCAGGCCGGCAAGGAGAAGCCGCTTTCAATGCATTTTTCTGCTTTTTCTGCTCACTTTTTGACTTTCACTAGGGGTAATGCAGTCTTTTACATCTACTGCTATTTCGTGATTTGAATCCTAAAACGAACTACATAAAGGGACGGAGGGAGTACTAATTTCTTCCGCACCCATCGTTCCTCTATATTCTTCCTCTATCCCAACTAACACATATTTATTCAACAATATCCATCTCCTTCGAGCGCGTCAGTCGCCCACCACCGCGCTCGGGGCCAGCCTCCCCTTCTTCTCTCCTCCTCCTTCGTCTTCCTCCCGCCGCCAGGTCCCGCCGGTCCCCGCCCGCCAGTCTGTGGCCGCCGCCGGGTCCGTTCTCATCGAATCTGCTCCCACCGGAGCTCTCCTTGCTCTCCCTCTGCCTCCTCCTCTTCGCGCTTGGCGCTCCTCTCCATCCACCTCCTCCGCCGTCTCCGCCACTGCGGCCATCGCTCTGCCGCTGTCGCCGCGCCGTCTTCCCTCGAGCGGATCGAGCGAGGACAGCGGTGGATCCGCCGAGGCCGGCGGTGGAGAGGGCGTCGGCGGAGGCGGACTGGGCGGCGGGCGACGGGGAGGCCGGGCGAGCACTTCCGACGGATGGCGGGGCGACCGGAGTAGCGCGTCGCGGCGCCGCTGACCGAACTCGACGGCGGCCCTCGGCGACGGCGTGGAGGCAGGAGAGGTGGGAGGCCGCTCGAGCGCGCGAAGGAGGCCGGTGAAGAAGGTCGCTGGGCCCCACCCGTACGTAGCGGGCTCCCGGGATCCCTCTGCAAATAGCGGAAGCCGGATGTTACGTTTGGTTAGCATAACCTATAGAGGGAACCGGTGCAGCTCATTTCCCTGTAAAACGTTACTGAAGGAGCCGATAGAGAGCACCGGTGCGGAGAGCCTTACCATATAACAATCCTAGACTTAAGTCAACTCGGGACGAGTGGTCAACCGCAAAAAAAAAAAGGGGACGAGTGGAGTCTCTAGGGCAGGCCAATGTCAGTAATATGTCTAAGCCTACAATCTTCCTCAATAATGAGACAAAGGAAGTCCAATACAAAGTATTATATCACGTGCTGGGTTCAAGCGTGAGTGCCCAAGGGGGCTCGTAACTGGCGTAGTGTCTCCGAGAGGTAGGAAATTTTTTTAATTAGATTTTTATTTATTTTAGGAGGCCCCTGTTCACAGCTGAGAAGGCCAAACATGTTCACAGCAGAGCAAGGCAAAACATGACACGAGGGGGTCCGTGAAGAGAGATTTGAAATATAGGAATATCGCCAAAGAGCTGGTTTTAGATAGGAAAACGTGAACCCTAGCGATTCACATGCCAAAACTTTTTCTTTGATTTTTCTCTGTTTTTCATATCGTCCTTTCCTCCTTTTTCTTCCCTTCTATCTTGCATTTTTTTTTTTCGTTTTAAGATGCTTTTTTTCCTGTGGGTTTCATCTATAGCATATATACATAGTTTGGGATTAAAATATTTTATTGTTATTGTGGATTTTTTTATTTTGGTATTAATAACAAAATGTTTTGCGATTTTGCAAAAGTAGTCACCCCTCAGCCCAGTCACTAGGTGACAAGACCAGTCACCCAACCAATGGGCAACGTTATGGATGGAGCCCTATGGACCCAATCATCATTTGACTGATGAACGAAGCACCTGTGGGCCTAGCCACCCCAACTCAACACAGATGGTCCAGCACTGCTAGCGCTAAACTTCAGTATCCGACCGGTTTCCACATGATCCAGATGCCTTTGCCCCAAATGCCAACATATATAGGTGCTACAATGAGGTAAGTGAAAGAGGAGGCGATTTTCAGTCCCCGCCGGCGGAATCTAGGGTCTCCCTTGCCTCATACTGCTCCTGGGCATTGCCAGGTGTGGGCTTGGTCCCTCGCTGGCTTGGTAGTTAGTTACTCACTCTGTCTCAAAATAATTGATTTTTGGCTTTTAGACATCATGTTTGACCATTCATCTTATTTAGAAATTTATGCAAATATTATTTATTTATTTATATCTTGATTTATCATTAATGATACTTTTATCATGACATGTTTGTTTTAGTATTTACACAAAAAAAATGTATAACACCCTAATTCTCAAGTTTTGCAATAGATTAAAATTTCCCTTAACTACCTAGGGTGTGATCACTTCTATAGACAAAAGAGCTGTTTTCAAAAATAAATAAATAAATTTAGGCTATAAAATATTTGTGTGTCGGATTCATGTTTGAGTAGTTTGTGGTAAGAGTTTTATTGTGTGAAAAATGTATTTAAATTTGGCTAGAAATCTTTTTGTTTAGTATAGAAAATAGAAGAGGAAATCGAAATAGAAAGGAAGAAAGCCAAGCCTCAGCCGAGTTGGGCCAAATCTTCCCGGCAAAGTTCCTTTTCTTTTTCTTTCCCTTTTCTTTGCTCTCGGGCCGCTTTCTTTTCTTTCCCCGCCTGGCCCATCTCCCTGCACCTGCCCAGAAGCCCAGCACGGCCCGTACGCCACTGCCGCCCCTCGGCGTCCCAGCCGGGTCCGCCTCGAACTATGCGCATTTTATAAAATGGCCGTCTCCCACACCATGCACCCCCTTTCGCCAAACCCGGCGTTTCCCATGCTCTACGAGACCTGCGCCGCTGACAGGAGCTCGAGGAGATGCCCAAGGACGTCGCTGCGGCCATCATCGACTCGACGCCGAGAACCGCCATGCCGTGCCGCGTCGTCTTTTTCCACCCTTCTCCGTCAAGCCCCGACGCCCCGGACACCGCCGCCGTCGAACCGCCGCCGTTCCCTCCATCAAACGCCGTTCCCCGTGCAACCACCGAAGTGGGTTCCCTGACCACACCTCGTGCTTCCCGGTCGCCTGCGACGAGATTCTGCGCACGGGAGCGCTGTTCCGGCCATGCGCCAGCTAAGCACCGCCACGCCCCGTCGTCTCCGGCGGCGCAGTCCACCATGGACGCATTGACCGGCGACCTCGCCCGGTCTATGGACCTCGTGAACCTGGTTCACCAAGTTTTTAATTTATTTTTATTCATTAATTTATTCTTGACTGCATCAGCACGATGCCATGTTTGCAATAAAGCAATTTTTCCCAAAAGAATAATTCTAGAATGGTGTCCTTATTCACTTTGAACCCATTTTTCTTTCTCTAGTTTTGTTATGCATTGCTTTAATTTGAATCGTATGTGTTTTTATACTGGTTCTTACTATTTCCTTGCGGTCGGGTTGTGGTAGATGATAATGGTTGGTTGGGTAGGTCATGCTTAACTTGCTGACTTGAGAGTGATCTTAACTTGACTAATAATCCTAACTAATGGTTTCACTTCAACAAAATCACCTTAATCTTTTAGCAACCTCGAACGTAGGTGTGCTGTAGCTTGAACAAGTGGTACGTTTGATGATGGTGCAGTATGCACGAGATCATGGTATATGTTAGTCTTGCTCAAGTTGGTAAGGACCGATTCATGAAGCGGCAACCAAAATAACAACGCAAAGAAGGGTACTCCAAGCCAAGGCCAAAAGTGGGCTTCAGAAGAAAGGGGTCCTTTCGCAGTTGTGGAACTTTAGCGATGATGTTTTACAGGCTGAGAAACGCTTTGAAAGATCATGGGGTGATCTCCTGGTATCACAGATTGGTAGTGTGAATGTGGCAACATAGAGACTTTAGTCACTTAATAGTGACGGAGTCACCACCCTGTGCACCTCTGCAGAGAAGTAAAACTGTCGTGACAGTCGTGCTCACGATCAAGAGCGGCCTGGTCCTCACATGGTTAGAGATGGATGGTTTGAATGGTTCTGGTGGGTCTACTTTTTTGGTTGGGTAACCGTTTGCTACAAGTGGTAACTTCTAGTGCTCAATTATTAGGAACGTTTGGAGGGTTTCACATCATTTAGTAAAATACGTGCTTTAATAAGTGTTATATTATAGTTGCTTTCTGCTATGAATCATATGTTAGCCTTTCTTTCATATATTCATTGCATGTCATATTTTTTCCTCTCTTGCGGAGTACAATATTACTCACATTCGCTACTCCCTATTCACTGCGCACAGAATAACAGCGCAAAGCACTGGGCCGTGCCGTTAAAGTTAGGATAATAGGCCATGGTGACAAGGTTGTGTCTTGGATCGCCCATAGTACTGCCTACGAAATCTCTAGTTGAAGCGTAGATGGGAGATTCACTCCCTCGCCACATAACTAGCAAATGTAGGCACCTGCGAGGGGAGCCAACATATGGGCAGGGCCCTGTATGGCGAAAAGTTTGTGAAAAGTTTCATCCAAAGTTTTGGAATGAAGTTAGATGGTTTCAATTAAAGTTTGAATGGAAGTTTTAGTCAGTTTCAACAAAAGTTTTTTTTTTAAAAAGCTCTAGAAAAAGAATGTTAGATGGAGCAAACTTTTCCAAATTCCAAAAAATAAGAAGTCAGAGACTGTCGAATCTGGGGCACGACTCTTGTTCCTGGGGCGCGCGCATAATCCCACTGCCTGCTGGCAGCGCATAACGATTTGTAGCGGTATAATCCTGATTTGTGGACAAAATATCCAAAAGCAGAGTACATAATGCTTGCTTATAAGATCTATATATAATAAAATAAGAGCACCTCCGCATCCGTAAGAAAATATAGCTCCTGCTTTTGTGTTTATGGGCTATAATGTAATCTTAATAGGAACTCTAACAACGCTAACAAAAACAGTGCCTCTGATGTCACATGTGGGACCTGCTAATCACATTGTCTAGGGCAACCGTGTAGGGCACCCACGCCACGGCGGCCGCTGAAACAAAGCAAGCATGGAAGCCTCAACAACGGCGCCAGCAGCTTTCACGTGGCGCAAGCGAGTAACTAAGCAAGGAGGCCTTGTTGAATTACACGTGCTTCTGTCTGAGGGCGGCTCCATCGATCGCACCGGTGTGGTAGCCAAGGATTACAATCCCGATCTGCCCGCGAAAACCGGAAAAATCGGTCCGAAAACCAAACAAAATTCAAAATCTAAAATTTGAATATGAAATTTGCAAACCGACTGGTAAACAGAACCAATTCGTCGGTAACCCGGACGTAATTTCCGGAAAACCGGAGCAAAAAAGGGAAAACCGTTGCGGTCCCTTTTTTCTCGGTTCGTCGGTTTTTTTTTTAAAAATCATAAAAAATTAAACATTTGAAAAAAAAATGAAACAAAAAATATGTAAAAAAAACTAGATGAAATTTGCAGCACCATGGTGCAACAACAACACGAGAATTTGATCGTTTGCTTGGTCAAAAAAATCAAAGAAGTTTGCTGGTTCAAAGAAAAATGTTTTTTCTTTTTTCCTTCCTTTTCAACAGAGCAATCTTTCTTGATATTTTTGACCCATCAAACGATTGAATTTTCATGTGATTGTTCCACTACTGTGGTACAAATTTCATCTAGTTTTTTATATTTTTGTTTCAATTTTTTAAACTTACAAATTTTTTAAATTTTGAATTCGAAAACCAGACTACCGGGTAAACCGGACCGGACCAGTTTTCCGATTTTCGCGGTTTACCGCGGTTTTCTAAACCCTGGTGGTCATGGGATTCCAGCAGGCAGCTGGTGCCCGGGGGAGGGAGAGGGAAACTTAGAGGAGATACAAAGGAAAAATGGTTGGTTCCATCTCCACGTTGTTGTTTTGGGGCGAGAAACAAGATCCCTTGCCCACGAATACGGTAGTCTTTCTTTTTCAAGCCCATGGAAAAAAAAAATTAAGGTGAGGCCTTGTTTAGAGGGCCTGCTGCAGATACTCGAGAGTAAATTAATGGTGTGTGTGTGTTATTGGTCGGTACCTGTTGCTCCCAACGTCCTCCTTGATACGGGTTTCCAGTTCGCCGATGTCCATGGTGTCGATGTTAGCCAGGGGATCCTTGGTATCGTTAGTCTGCTTCGGCTTGGCGATCTGCCGAAGCAGGCGCCTGAGCAATCCCTGGAGGTCCTGCTTGCCGCTGAATGTCTGCGACACGGACACTTTGGCTTGGCGCGGGAACTCCGCCTCCAGAAGCCGGCAGACCTCCACCGCCAGCGTGGTCTTGCCGAGGCCTCCGAAGCCCCAGATGGAGAACACCTTGAGCTGCTTGTCAGTTTCGTCCTTGACCTTGTCGGCAAGGCCCTTAGCCACGTCCTCGTTGCCGACGAAGACGAACCGCTGGCTCTGGCTGTCAGCTAGGCGGAGCGCACCCGCCGTCGACGCCGTCTGCACTGCCGGTGGCAGATGCGCAGTGCCACCCACGCCTAGGTCCGACACGATGCTGACGCCGTAGCGGCTGTGCTGCTCGTTGATTGAGGAAGCCAGGGCGCGGAGGTCCCTGATGTCGCCGGCGAGGCAGCGGCGTGACCAGAGGGTGGCCAGGAGCCGCTTCCACCGGACGAGGAAGCGGTCGCCCGGCCGGGACCTGACGCGGAGGAAGTAGAGGTCGATGCAGTCCTGGGAGTCGTAGCCCACCTCCCGTAGCTGCTTCATCCACTCCCGGACGAAGTGGCTCACGGAGGCCTCGTCCGCCTCAGACTGCATGCGGAGGAGGGCGTTGATCGTGGACAGCTCGTTCCTCAGCCGGGACGCCTCGCCGCCTACGCCGCGCAGCTGCCGGAACTCCTCCGCCGCCAGCTGTGCCACGGTGCTCACAATTGTCTTCGCTGCCTCCTCCATTGTTACTGACTTCTTCCTTCTCTCTCTTGTGTATCGGTCTCTCTCACAAGCTGCAAGAATGGATGGCAGCTACCTGTGCTGGACCTCTAACCAAAGGGGATGGGGATGATACAGCCAAGGATCCAAGGAGGCAACGTGATGTGTCGGCTCTGTCTGGCACTCTCTCTTGTCCGTTAATTAATTGCTCCTGCTCAACAGCCCCTCTCTCGCTTTCTGGTGCAACCACTCTCTTCCCCACTGGTGGCACAAAGTGTGGACAATTTTTTTTTATGATCTAAACAAGAAAAAGATCCGAATCTATGTTTACCATTTAACTTAGCCCTTAAGCTCAAAAATTTCAACCAATAAAGATCACAAGAATTTTTCACAAGTATATTATTGTTTCTTTTAGATAAGAAAACATGTTTTAGACCTCTGCAAAGCATGCAGCTCAATTTTTCTGTTTTATTACAAATTTGGATCAGTCATTCGACTGTCATGACTGTCATAATGAAGCGAATGAAATAAAATGGTCCATAGCAGCCAGCCAGTCAGGGATCAGAAATTATATTAGTGAGTTACGGTAATCTCAAATAACTGTGGGCTATCTATTTAACTAAATCTTAATAACCTATTACATCTAATTATTTTTTGAGAAAATTCCTTATTTGCTATTGAGAATTTGCATGGTTCCTTATTTTCCATGCTAGAAGTTGAACTTTCTTATTTGCCATCCATCCAAATTTTTATGCCTCTATTGCCATTGCTGTTATGTTTATCCTCTTACGCCTCAAGCGAAAAGACGAAAAAGCCCCTAGCTACTGCACATTGAGCGAGTTATTGCCATGCTGCTGCTCCCTCGCCAGCCCAAGCCGCGCCGTCCTACTCGCGAGCCTGCACCACGCCGCCTTGCTTGCTCTCGTGCCTTCACCACGCCACCCTCCTTGCTCGCAATCCTGCTCTGCGCCCCATGCTTGCGTGCCTGCGCCCTGCCGCCTTGCTCCTTCGTGACCCCGCACCGCGCTTCCCAGCTCCTGAGCATGCACTATGCTCCCTTGCTCCCTTGTGAGAGAGGTAGACCAAGAACGAGACGGAGGAGAGATGTGAACACACGATAAGTGTAGTAGCTAAGGCCTTTTTTCATCTTTTACATGTGGTGTAAGAGGGAAAACATAGCAGCAATGGTAATGGAGGCATAAAAATTTGCATGGATGGCAAGTAAGAAAGTTCAACTTCTAGCATGACAAATAAGAAACTAGGCAAATTCTTTTTTCTCGAACACGCAGGAGAACTGCGCGTCATTTCATTAAGAAGAAGAAATCAAATGATACAAAGCCATGCTCTGGCCGAGGTTAGTCTTTAGGTTACATTCGCGCCGGTTACATTTTGATCACTACCCACCATGTGTCACACTAAGTCTCCATGAGTTGTCGAAGCCTCTTGGCTCCGGCCATCATCCATAGGTTAGCTTCGTCTTTGATGTCGCGGAGCAGCACCCTTGTTTGCGGTCGCATGCCATCAAAGACGCAGCGATTTCGATGTTCCAGATCTCCCAAGCCACCAAGATGACCAATGGTTAAATCCCTTCTCCTCTCTCGGCTTACCCTTCTACTCGCCCATCGCCACCACTCTTTGAAGCATGTGTCATCAGGCTTTGGGGTTAACTCCCCGAGTTCAATCCACTGTAGAAAACTAGGCAAATTCTTAATGGCAACTGAGAAATTTTCTTCTTACGCCTCTCCCTCAAAACCTAAGCTGCCTAACGAAGGGCAAACCCAATCACAGAGAACAGTAAAGCTTCGGACTCTCTGGATCCGATAGTTACATTGGTGACGCATGCTTTTGTGATTACGAAAGAGTTAAAAGTCATAGTTAAGAAACACTAGTACAATAGAAGCCAGTCATTTTCAGCCTGCAATGGTGGACCATGCGCCGTCGCCGTTGCAATTTGGGTTCACGCCCAGAGGCAGAATCGGGAGATAAAAGTGAGATGTGCAGCTTGTTGGTATATTGGAGGGAGAAGTAGACTTAGGAGTGGTGTTGAGGAGAAGACCTCTTTACTAATGGGGTTAGGGAGATGATCACCTTTAGTGATGGTGTCCAGGCAATTATCCCATGCTTTCATGGTAGAATTTATTTTGGATCTTTATACTCCAAGAAAGGATACCTATGCCAATTTAGCATGGCAGTTTCTTTCTCCTTTTAATATGTTTCGGATTAGTCAAGCAGAAAAGACTCCACGCCATGCATGCCCGCAGACATCTTTATATTTGTGGAGTCCCTCTTCATTACGACTAAATGTACCATAATCCTCACACATGTATATCTCCATGCCTCATACAATTTGTTTAGTCAGATCCAATGGTTATAATTTGATAAGCCCCTGTCACCGCCAGGTACAGGTACCCATGAACACGGCATAGTTGTAGCCCAGAAATACTTCGGACCACGAGGAGTCGATTTGATTCAGGCGAGCCATTCCTTTCCTCGATCTCCAGGGGAGTCGATGTCGATTAACGCAGCTACCCTGCATATTATTTGCATGCATGCTCATCATATCTCTGACTGCAGGCACACTAACAAATTAAATGACAATAAGAGAAGAACGTGTCAATTAAGATATCCGTGTATTTCTGGTCCACTGATTTGCTTCTAATTACACTAGTACAAAAAGCCACTGATGTCCACCATGTGAGTGGCGGACGGTGACTGATTTTTCCCTCTACGCAGTGACAACGCTCGTGACGTCATCCCGTTCGTCACTGTTGACCTCTTTCCGGTGGCGGACGGACATGACGTCACTTTGTCCGCCGTTGATGAGTAGTGTTGGCCCTGTGGCCGCGATGACGTCATCCCCTCTGCCACTACTGTAAAATTTCAAGTGTCATATTAGGTCCATTTTGTACTAGTGTTAAACAGGAAATGGAAACATATCGACACCGAACCAGAAACAATAGAAGATACCAAAGAAGAACGCATACTAGTACGTAGCAAGCGTTTCAGCAGCAGGAGTTGCTCGAACAACCAAGTGCCAACCACGAATCGAAGCTAACTGAAGGCGAGTATTTTCAGTGGTTTTCCAGTCGCAGGATACTGCTCCATGTTGTCACCAGCCTAAGATTTGAGCAATTGTGATTTCCTAAGCTATGCATCTCCGTTTCTGGTGTTTTAGTGAGGAGACGGAAACGATGTGAAAACGGATCCAGCTATCTAGGTCTGGGTGTGTAAAGGGAGAAGATTCGACAAACAAAGTAGGACAGTGACAGAACCATGCGTCACATTTTGTAAGGTTCTATCTAGGTCTGGGTGTGTAAAGGGAGAAGATTCGACAAACAAAGTAGGATAGTGACAGAACCATGCGTCACATTTTGTAAGGTGGCCGCTGGATCCGGTCTCGGGACACAATCTGTGCTACTGTGCCGCCTACTATGCATCGTATCCATAGGAGTGTAGCTTGGTGGTTGAGAAGTTGTTCTGAAAGTAGTCAAGGAAGTGACGGCTGATGAGCAATTCATCATTCACTTGACTTAATCTTAAGTTACTGAACGTACGATGACCATGATATACAACGTTTAAGTTTAATTTTAAATCCAAGCATTGGTCCGAATCAAGAAGACTGTTTCAATTGTTTACCGCGGTTGATGTACAGCAGCAAGAACAGGTAAAGTTTCCCCGTGATTTATAACCTGATGTTCTATTTTCATAATTGGACTTTTCATGTATTTAAGCATGTTTTTCAAAGTTACACTGTTCTTTTGAATTATTCACTTCTATTCGTGGGCTTCGGCATGATTTCAGAGTCAAACTGTTGTTGTGTTATTAACAGCATGCTTGTGAAAACCTCCTAAATACCTTTTATTCCATCAAGTTAGGCAGAAGGGGTTAGATCTGCTTCAAAGTGTACCATACATGCGTGTAGTCTCTTCCCCTGCTTTGGCATCGTTGCGTAATCTCAGAATCGAGCCGAGCACCAACAAAGTCACCCTTCTCCAATAATCACAACGCTATACTCCATTGAGGCACCTGTCTTTGCTCTGGACCTCCCAGAACAGAACACGATTCCTCCCAGAACAGAACATGACTTAGTCCTCAAGCAAAAGGACGGTACGAACGATGAATAACGTCGCATTTCTGTAAACAGGATGCGTGATGCTGTCGTCATCCAATAATTGGTGCTATGGCGTCACTCAGCTGTACGACATCACGAACTTTCGCTTTCGGACGAGGTGCATGCCAGATGGCAGACAATGTCGTCGTCATGGTTAAAGATCATGCAGTGCCAGGAGCAGTATTTTTTGACAAGGGCATCTTCACCCACCCTCACTGGTACCCGAAAAACATTATCAGTTGTATTTGTTGGGAAGCATCGCCAGTATTTGAATGTAACGCCTTTTAGCAAAATATAAATCCATGCAAGTTCAAGTCACAGCGGCATTTTGTTGCATTGTCATGGAGCCTTTGTTGTAGGAAAGCAAAAAAGATTTGCCACTGACGTCGAAGTGCAGTAGAAGATATAGATATTTTTTTTACGATTACACAGTACAACTCAGACTCATAACGCACTCACACTCATCCATACCAACACACGTACGCAAACCCTACTCGTATGAGCATTTTCAAAGACTGAGCCGGTAAATCCTCAAAATTGACGAAGTCGCCACTGACGCCTCGCGGTCGACGGAAGCATCGCCTACCACTGAAAGCACAATGCTTAAATCCTGAAAAATTTGCTCTCATGAGGAGTCAAACCCAGGACCTGAGGTACTACTGAGGCTCTTCTAATCACTAAGCTACAGACCCTTTCGATGTACTTCCTCCGTTTTTTTTTACTTGTCACTAGATTGTACTGTAGCGATTTTGACCGTCCGTTTTTTTTTGCAACATTTGTGCATTCACCTCAATCTTTCATATCATTAGATTTATCATAAAACATACTTTATTAACATTATATGTTTCTACACATCCCTGTAACTTTTTTAGAAAAAAACGTGCGGTCAAAATAGCTACAGTAAAAAGCAGTGACAAGTAAAAAAAGCAGAGGAAGTAGCAGATATAGATATGATTATTTTGCATTCAATGTTTTAATCAACTGGAAAATACATGCATCATGCGGTTGCATGTATATGTATTCCTTGGAATTTTGGCGCTGATTATGGTTTGTCAAGATATGCAACCAGGTCGTCCTCGGCATACATGGTTAGGGATGGATTGGTGAGCTAGTGTTTGTGCCGAATGTATACCCGCTTCTACAATGTTGTACGTGACGGAAGGGATGAATATCTTGAGCAAAGGGGATAAAAAGAAACAATAATATAAAGAAAACAAACGTCGTTTTTTTATTGCAATGACACAAATGGAAAACAAAGGAGAATTAACATAAGGGTATATGTCAGCCGATGAAAACGGGCATATTAGTCAGTCGACAACGTGGACCCTTGGATCTCCGATGACCCAAAACTCGTTTTCAAAACTTCTAGAACTCTTTTCTCAGTCGATTCTCTCTCTCTCGATCAAGCCCTCCCGACGGTGTTCACCCCGCCTCCCCCTCCTCCGGCCATCCTGGCTTCTCTCTCCGCCGCTCTAATTAACCACGTCTCGTGCTCCCCCGCCCAACCTTGGCACAACCGCCATGCATCTCCCGCCACCCGCTCTGGCAGCGCACCTGCTACCTCCACCTCAGGTCGGGCCGCCTGCCCTCCCCCAAGCTCCTCCTCTAGGCCTGACGGCCATGGAGCCCCCAAGGCATGTTGGGGAATGGTGAAGAGGACAGCTGGAAAACTCTTCGTCTCTTCGCTGTTCAATACCTTCTCTTCGTGTCTTCGCCATTCTGTTGCAGGTTCCGGAACACGCGAAGAAATAGGCAGAGAGTAGCTACCTCTACAACGCAATCAGGCGAAGAGCTCCAAGGTCCCAACGCGAAGCACGATCGGCGAAGAGTCTTTCACGTGGGTCTCGACAAGTGAAGCGCTGGCGGGGCCCACCTCCGGAAGTGGTTATGGTTATTATCTTGTGAAGTGTTGTAACAAGACTGTAATGCCCTTTTGACAAATTTGTACATAGGGTTTTCTGTACAGTTCAGTGAGACCAAGGGTATTTATGTCAATAAGGGCACACATTGAGTAGGTTATAAATACCCCCTGTAGGACTCCCGTTGGGGGGTTTGTTTTCCGTTGAATGGTACCAAGGTACTGTAACGTGAATATTCCTATAAGGATATTTATCTTCGCACTTGTTTACTTTTTCCTTCGCATTTCCTTTGGTAGCTTAGGAGGGTAGTAGTTTGATAGTTCAGTAATCTTGTTTGGTGTTGTCCTTCATCTTGTTTGGTGTTGTCCTTCAAGGAGCATATACCAACAACTGGCGCTGGCGCCCACCGTTCGTGTTGGCCAGAGACTACTACGTCATGCCACCCAAAAAACCGAAGCCTGCTTCAGCACCAAAAGCTCTCAAGGGGGCTCCCACTTCCACATCGCGAAAGCTTGATGTCATCCCAGAGTCTTCAGTGACAGCAGCAGCAAGACAAGCTGACCAATCTTCACAAAATATCGACAACCAACAGCTCCTACTTGACCAAGTACGAGATCCTGACCGAAGAGATGAAGACAACAATAGTCAAGAAGTCCTCGTGGAAGATGTTAAGGAAGAAACGCAAGATGATGAAGACCAAGAGAATTCTCCGCGCACAGAACAACAAAGGGGAAATAATCTCACTGGCCATTCTGGTCCTATTCTTGGCAACACTCAAGAGCCTCCAACCACTCGTGTAGTGGGACCTTCGCTCGAGCCGCAAGATCAGCTCGACCTTGCCAGAGAAGCCGAACTCCGGGAATTGTTGGTTATCCAACATGAATTGCGGAAGCTGAAAGAAGCAAGACTAAAGGCAACATAACAAGATCAAGGAAGAACAAGAATCTTGCAACAGATCGAACAAGCAAAAGAATCAGTTGCAGCACTGCAGCGAGAAATATATGAACTTCGCCCTGAGAATCAGCAAACTTCTCATCAGTACCAACACACTTCTCGCGGACCTCCGCTCATTTCTCTCAAGCTGGACAAGAGCTATCCGCTGTCAGAAGGAATCCAGTTGACTCCGCGGCCTCAAACTTGCAAGCCTATTCCTCTGCCGAAGACAATTCGTCATGAGTTACGACAATTCCTCATGAGTTACGAAGCCACCATATCTTCAGCAGGAGGCGATGACATTGTATTAGCGGGACTACCCGAGCTAATGATAGAGGCAAGAACTCTTTCCGGCCATTCATGGTATGATAAGCTTCTTCTTCATGAAAACTCATGACCTCCTTAGGCTTTTCAAAGCATATAAGAGTTCTAACCAGATAGCGCTCTAGCTCGAATCTATCCTTCTGGATTTCTTCACTTCCACGAGGGGGATCTTTTCTCAGAGAGTTCACTCTTTTGTCAAATTTCTTTTTCCACCACAATAGAATGCTTCTTATTTATTGGATCTAAAGTACACATGAAGTAATAAATGTGATTAAATATAAGGCACCGAGTCTCACACGGTTCAAGCACCGGCTCACGACAGAGCTTGATCATACCTGGACCCACTTCATTTTCGACTCCTGTAGGTTAGGTTACCGATTTTCCTCCGACGAATCCGACGATGACTCTAGGTGAGGGACATTTGTTACAGCTATTGAAGGTCAGGCTCTGGACTGGTATTTCACGCTCAGGCCATCTTCGATCTATTCCTGGGAAAACTTTAGGGATAAACTGCTCCAGAATTTTCAGGGTTTCTTTCGCAAATCGTTGACCGCCCTTGACCTCAGATCATGTGTTCAGGGGGACAAAGAACCACTGCAGGATTATTTCTGGAGATTCGTAGAGATGAGAGCTTAAGCACCAAATGTGGAAGATAATTTGGCCATTGAGGCGGCAATTTTGGGCCTTCGCATAGGACCATGTGCAACTCACTTCGCCATGAACTACCCCTCGACCATGCAAGAGCTTTATGCTGACTTGGAAAAATACTGCAAAGCAGATAATGATTATAGGCGAAGAATATCAATTGAAAACAATCAGAGACAAAACAAGCAAAGCCAGTCAAATGATAACAAGCAAGAATGGGGCAACAACAGAAAGCAAAGCAAACAAGTGGATGATATTGTAGTAAAAGCAACAAACGCGAAGACCACAGTCAGGACTTAGCACAAACCTTCGCAAATCTCAGAAAGGCAAATGTTAAGCTCAATCCAGAAAAATGCGTCTTCGGAATTGACAAGGGAAAGGTCTTGGGATGCTTGGTATCAATCAAAGGGATCCAAGCAAACACAGACAAAGTGAAAGCATTGCTTAACATGAGAGAACCATCAAGCATCAAAGATGTAAAGCTCACTGGCAGAATAGCAGCACTTAACAGATTCATTTCAAGATCAGCGGAGAGAAGTCCCCCCTTCTTTCAAGTTCTTCGCAATTCCAACAAGTTTGAATGGGGCGAAGACCAGAAAAAAGCATTTGCACAACTCAAGTCTTGCCTCAAAGAAATGACAAGCTTCGCTAGTCCGCAGCCTAATTAAAGAGGCACTTTTGTTGTATGTGGCGGCTTCGCATTCAGCTGTCAGCGCCGCGCTAGTACAAGAGCAATCTCAACATGCAAAGACCGGCAAATTAGTAAAAATACAAAGACCAATATACTTTGTGTCCGAAGCCAGAAAATAGCATATGCAGTCGTCATGGCAGCCAGAAAATTAAGGCACTACTTCGAAGCTCACCCAGTTCGTGTCTTAACCAACCAACCACTCTTTGACATGTTCAGAAATAGAGAAGCATCCGAAGAATTTCCAAATGGGCATTGGAACTATCAGAGCACGTGGTAGACTTCGAAAAGCGAAGTGCAGTTAATTCTCAAGTGTTAGCCGACTTCATAGCAGATTGGACCGAGCCATCTACTTATACCGAGGGACCTGTGTTTGAGCAACCTTGGGAAATTTTTTGCGATGGGGCTTGGTGCCATCTTGGAGCCGGGGCTTCGGTGATTTTAGTGTCACCTTCGGGTATAAAATTGCGATACGCAGTCAGATTGGAATTTAGCAAAGAAACAGATAAATGCACAAACAATATTGCAGAATATGAAGCATTGTTGCTATCTCTCAGAAAAATTGAAGTCACTGGGCGTCCTTACATTCGTCATAAGAACAGACTCCAAAGTACTACAGGGCCACATTGACAAAACATGTGTAGCCAGGGACTCCGAACTGAGCAAGTACCTGGAGCTAGTGCGCAGTATGGAGAAGCACTTTTGTGGGTTTACATGCACTCGTCTAGACCGAAGTGAAAACTCAGAAGCAGACGCCCTAGCCAAAACAGCTGCAAGAAAAGAACCTCTACCTCCGGACGTGTTTTTCGAGACTTTATCCAGCCCTTCGATAAAGTCACTAGAAAAGGATGATTGCTAATCAACGCAATCTATAGTGAAGATTGGAGAGCCCCAATCATGGCATATCTCTGCAATTTCTAGGAACCGGAGAATGAGGTCGAAGAAAAAAGAATGAGAGCCAGAGCAAGAAACTATACAATCATCGAAGATTAGTTATACCGAAGGGTATTGTAAGCCCGCTCCTCAAATGCATTAGCAAAGATCAGGAAAAAAACATCCTAAGAGAAATACACGAAGGAGTTTGTGGCTCTGATAGGGGTGTAACAGCCATTGCAGCGAAAGCTCTTTGCCAAGGTTTTTTCTGGCCCACCGCTATCACTGATGCCCAAGACATAGTCAAAAAGTGCGAAGCGTGCCAGAAGTTCTCACACAAAGAACAAAGTCCAGCACAACTCTCTAAATTGATTCAACCATCTTGGCCCTTGCAGAGATGGGGAATTGATCTAGTTGGCCCACTCCCCACTGCTCAACGAAATTACATTCACGCGGTGGTAGCCCTAGATTATTTCTCTAAGTGGATAGAGGCTAAACCAATAGTAAGTATCTCCGCTCAAACCATCAAGAAATTTTTCTGCCAGAATATCACTTGTAGATTCGGAGTACCCATGGAAATAACAGTGGACAATGGCAAACAATTTGAGAACTATGACTTCAAAGAATATTGCTATAGCTTGGGAGTGAAAGCACATTTCGCTTCGGTATATCACCCTCAAACAAATGGGGTGGTAGAAAACGAAAATAAACAAATCTTCAAAGGCATCAAAAAATGCCTGCTCAACCAGAAGAAAGGGAAGTAGGCAGATGAACTACAAAAATAGTGTGGGCACATAACACCACAACTTCAAGAGCAACGAAGTTCACACCATTCAAACTCCTCTTCGGAGAAGAAGCAATGACTCCCGAAGAAGTAAAGTACCACAACCCTCGAGTAGAGGCCGGTAATCCAAATCCCGAAGATCAAGCCGTCGCAAAGGAGTTGAGATCTCCAGACTAGAAGCAGCTCAAAACTTGGAGAAATACCAAGAAGAAACCAAAAAGTGGAGAGATAGGAAAGTAACCCACACGCACTTCGCAGCAGGAGACCTCGTCTTGCTACAAAGCCCCTGAAGGTCTGGGAAAACTAGGGCCCAAGTGGCAAGAACCTTACATTGTCATCAAAAGCAATAATCCCGGATCGTACCGCCTGGCAGATGGCGAAGGCAACGACCTCCCACATTCGTGGAATGCCGACAACCTCAAGATGTGCTTCGCCTGAAAGAAAAATTGTAAGGGTCTTCGCGAGAATATAAGCGATGACCCCATTTATAGCCTTTAGTAAATTTTTATTAGTTTTCTCTTCGTTTTTTTTAAGGCTCATACTCTTTTCCTCACAGGGGAACCCCACCTAGGGGGTGAGGTTTTTAACGAGGTGAGACCTTCATGTAACCCTTTGCAATCATAATGCAAGTTACTTCCACCTAAATCGCGAAGAGGCTCACGTGTCGAGGCAAACTCTCATAATAAGTTTCTAGCATCAACAAGAGTATAAACTCATAACGTAAACCTTCGAGCTTCGCAATTCATGTGCAGCTCTTCGACTTATCAAAAGTAACAAAAGTTACTGAGACATACAGGCGAAACGCCTAGCCCAAGCGGCAAACTTCTTTCTTCAAGAGTAAGAAAGAAAAATTGTGAGGGTAAAAGCACCCCATGTGCTCATAATGCAGCACCAACCGCCCAAGGGCGAAAAAGCAAAGAAAAGTATCATGTACAGCAAAATGATCCAGGAAAAGAGGACCAACGAAGATTCATATCGATCGTCCATCGTGCGCAAGCAGTAGAAAACAAAAAAACAACAGTTATCTAGCACGATAACCACTAGCGTGTCTTCAGGAATAATTAAAAACGAAGATCAATGCGTCAACAAGATAATAATGGAGCGCACGCAGGACACCTTTCTCTTGACCTATAAATAGCGCAGACTCCTGCCTCCTTCGTTGCATCACAACAGCACCATGGGGACTTCAAAGAGCTCAGCGCAGAAGCGCATGCAAAAGTACCTCGAGTCAATGGAGAAACTTAGCCTGAGCCAGCAGACAGAAAGCTCTTCCAGCAATAGCCAGCCACTTAACCCACCACCTACAAATCAGTCCCCACCGATCCAACCCGAGCAACAACCAAATCTCAACCGAGACTTCGCCCTTGTGCAGTACCAGCAACCAGATCCTCTCGAAGTCATCCCACCGGAAACTTTAGCTCTACCAGAATTCATTGATCTCGAAGACCCCTTCACTAGGTACCTCCCGAACAACAACGCAGCGTTAAGGGTAAGAAATGGCGGAGTGGCAAGCCGCACAAGGAGTCGCACTCGTGGCAGACAGTAATCGTTTTCACCCTCTCCGAGAATAATCAAGGTGTCGTCATCACCCCGTGAGAGCTATATCTCACGTCATTATGTATCAATATCATATTGTGCTGTGGAAGTCAATAAATTTCCTACGTTATCATTAATAAGGACCCGCTGACCTAGAGAAACGAGGGGAGTTTTACCGAAGTGGAAAACTTCTTTGCGTCAATCTCGCACCTCGCCCCTCGATTGCCAGGGGGGAGGGGAGTTTTTCCGAAGTGGAAAACTTCTTCGCGTCAATCTCGCACCTCGCTCCTCGATTGCCAGGGGGGAGGGGAGTTTTTCCGAAGTGAAAAACTTTTTCGCGTCAATCTCGCACCTCGCCCCTCGATTGCCATGGGGGAGGGGAGTTTTTCCGAAGTGGAAAACTTCTTCGCGTCAATCTCGCACCTCGCCCCTCAATTGCCAGGAGGGAGGGGAGTTTTTCCGAAGTGGAAAATTTGTTCGCGTCAATCTCACACCTCGCCCCTTGTCTGCCAGGTGGGAGGGGAGTTTTTCCGAAGTGGAAAACTTTTTCGCATCAATCTCGCACCTTGCCCCTCGATTGCCAGGGGGTGGGGAGTTTTTCCGAAGAGGAATAAAACTTAGCGACAATCTCGTACCTCGCACCTCGATTGCCAGGGGGAGGGGAGTTTTTCCAAAGTGGAAAACTTCTTCACGTCAATATCGCACCTCGCCCCTCGATTGCGAGGGGGGAGGGGAGTTTTTCCGAAGTGGAAAGCATCTTCGCAACAATCTCATACCTCGCACCTCGATTGCCAGGGGGAGGGGAGTTTTTCCAAGGAGGAATAAAACTTAGCAACAATCTCGTACCTCGCACCTCGATTGCCAGGGGGGAGGGGAGTTTTTCAGAAGAAAACTCAATACAGACAAAAGCGAACGCGATCCTCCTCGATAACAGCCAACCAGACAAAAATCGAAACTAAAGTTCCATGTACACACTTTCATAACAGCGGTTCTTGGACGGAACATCAAAAACCCAAGGATGCGAAAAGATGGGCTCGTTTTCCACTATCTCCTTCTTCGGGACGACCGGAAAAGGCCGGTCTTCGCGAACTCCGCGCGATTTGAAAATACAAGCCATCTCCGCACGGCATTCAAAGTACTCCTTCAGGGCGTATGTCCAAAAATGGCTGAGTGAAGTTTCAGCAAATCTTTCGCAAAAAGCCGCGAAGCTACCACGAGTAGCACAAAAGTTACCATTACGATAACAAAGAGGTTCAAAAGCAGACTCCTCTTCGGAGACCTGCACAACGTACATCACACAAAGTCATAAAAAATATATCATTACAAGCCCCCAACACAAGCAGGCCAAACAGCAAATCAATCTAAACCTCGGCATCTTTGCCGGTGCTTTTTTTGCTCTTTGTTGACGGTCGTTAAGTACCAATTCCGACCGCCAATAGTCCTACAAATAATGGATAATTAGCATTTTCTTATTCGCATATTTATTTAAACTAATAAAGTTTCACGAGTTGTGGTAGATTTATTGATGCAGGTGTATTTCAAAGGAAAGGTGGACAAGGGCTGGATCAAACACCTCGACAAATTCAAAACGATAAATCAAGAGGCAATTGGACATGAAGAGACATTTATTCAAATGACAAATTTGATATCGCCATGTCGAAGCCCTCGTCGAGATAGTCAAAATGGACTTTTGGTTCACCCAATTTGGAGTTTGGGAGCAGAAGTTATTCCACGAAGAAGATTTCAGCGAATGCTGAAAATAGTTGGCCGGCCGGCCACCCCCCTAGGCCGGCCGGCCTGGACTTGTCTCCAAATGGCCCAAGCTTCCTCCAGTGGGCCACATACACTCCAAAACACCAAGCCCAAGTGCCCTCCATGGTGGATGAACAACCGACTTCGCGCAGGTGGGCTTTTGGGCCTAAACTTGATGGTTACTCCACCATAACCGCCCCCAAGCGCTAGCCGACTTCGGAACCGACCTCAGGAAGCAATCTGGAGCGTCCACACAGAAGGCGGTGGCCAACCGCCACAATGTGCGGCCGGCCGGCCTGCCACCTAGGCCGGCCGGCCTACCTTGGCGGCCAATCTGCCTCAGCCGACTCTCACTTGCTCTATTTAATCCCCTCTCTCATTTGAGGCTATAAATAGAGGGGTGCTCGGCCGGTTAGAACACACACCAAGTAGAGAGATCACACTCTTGCATTAGTTTAGTCTCCAAGCTCTAGTGGAGTTAGGCTTAGAGTAGAGCTACTCTAGTTCCCAAGTTGTCTTGGAGATTCTGGTATGGCTCTTGTATCATTTTCTCTTTTTGCGACTTTATTCTATTTAATAATATTATTCTTTTCATATAGTCTTGCCTTGGTTAAACGTTTCTTGTTTGGTTGTGGACCCTTGGCTTGCTTATGTAATAGAGTAATTATAATCTTCTTATATAGTGCTAGTGTGATATGCATATGCTTGTTATGTGAGTATTGCCTAGAGGACTGGCAGTATGGCCATAATTGCCTTATTGTCACGTGTCCTAGTACATAGTATACCATGACATGTATATACTTAGGGTTTACATGCATTTGCATATCCAAGCATGAGTCCAGTGATCCTTAGAATTATGCTCTAGATCTGATCCATCGCTAGGGATTTAGAGTAATGTTTTAGCAATGCAAGCATGGTGCTTGGGTTGGTAGAATACATTGGATGCCTCGTGCCCCACGGATTGTTTGAGGTAGACGTTAGGTGGTGACAGCCCTATTCGTCCTCGGTATCCCTCCACGTTCGGGTACGGCGTAGAGCTGTAGACCGGAGTCGCCTGGCAGACCAGGGGTAAGCCGGTGCCTAATTTGCTTGAGTGCATATGCCTAAACCTTAGTTGATGTGCATGTATGTGTATGTTGTATACTATGCCACTGTATAATGAAGTACACTAGGAACTTAGCTCTTTTCTTTGTTCTTCTCCACTTGGCTGTGGATGTATATTGGAGTTGATCCTTTTCTTGTGTGTCACACTACCCATATATTATTGTTTAGCATTGTATGGACCGTGATCCATTTAAATGTAGACATTAACTATGAGCATAGTACTCTCTCGACCATCGTCTTCCCTGTGGAAAATATAAATTACGATACCTTGGAATACTCCCGGGTGAAATGCTACAGCGGTATTCTCCGTGCGCTTGCGGATTTATCTGTGATCGTTAAGAAATACCACCACTCTTCACCTCAGAAGGGGTCTTCGTAGTAGTCTTCGCCTTCTTCGAAGCGCCCCCCTCGCCCAAAGAGATTGCGCGTTTGCTCGGTGGGCGGCTTGGGAGAGCTTGTTTCTTCGCAACCTTCGGGGACCCCGCAGCCTATCAAAACAAAACAACGGATCTAAGATAAAATACGAAGACAAAAGTAGTAATACAAAACACAGCAGAGGAAACGAGCTCACCCCTTTGAGCTCCTCGGCGGCCCTCTTGCGCGAAGTTTCAGTGCCAACAGGCCCCCAGTAGTACTTCAAGAAGCGTTTCACAATGACTCGCACTTTGTCGTTGCTAGTCGCAGCATTAGTAGCAGCAAAGTCAGAAGGGTGAAGCCGGACTTGCCCAGCTCAACGAAGTGAGCGCACTTCTTCTTGTCCAAAAGGTCCAGCATTGCGTACAGGCCAGTCCGAAGAGACTGATCACCATAAGTGCCACTTGTGCATTCGTCACCAGGCGCATTCGAAGAGACAGCATCGTTAGAGCTGTAGCTATCAGAATCACTGGAGCTGCCACTTGTGCTTTCGCTTGAACTTTCGCCCGAAGAGTCAGCATTTCTCATGTCCGCCAGAACACGGCCAAGACCCTCGTCGTCAACAGTGAAAGCGTCTACTTCACAGTCGTTTCCTGCCGAAGCATCGGCACCAACGCCTTCCGACTCCACAACGAGTTCGTCCGACTCATCCAGGTTAATTACCGGTACTCCTGGACCGGTAGCAATCCTATCAGTTCCAACACCGCCACCCTGACTAGCATTAGACGGATCAGGACTCTCCGCCACAAACTCGTTAGAGCCAGACAAGTCATGAACCGGAGCCATCATCGGCCGTGCGGAACCAAGCCCTTTGAACAAACCGATACCACCGCCCGGAACAAGTGTTTCATCGCACTGAATGGTAGGCATGCTAGACGACGCCTCCAAGGTACCCGAAGTACGACCTGAACCTCTCCCGCCGGCAAACCTCTTCCTCTTTCGCCTCTCTGCTTTAATTGTCACCATTTTCTCGGCGGCAGACGAGGAAATCTTTCGAACGGTTCTCCGCGAAGAGACTTTCTCCGTGTCTTGTCCTTCGTATTCCGGGGGTTCTCTAGCATTCCTCCACCCCTCAAGCTCAATAAAGCAAGTAGTTTTGAAGGGTTTATCCCCAGGTTTCTTGCGGCCACGTTGAACCAGAGAGATTTTATGCTCGTAGTATGTCACGTTCATAAAGTCGAAGACAGAGTTTATCCTAGTTTTCACCAGGAGCTTCCTATCGCAGTACTCAGCTTCCTCTTCGGTGAAAGGCCCGCACAGAATACTAGCGGTATCTTCGACGATTTTCACGAACTGAACATCCGACAAGTCGTCGGGTTTCTTTAGCTCCTTTTCATCGAAGACTTTCTCTGAAAAACAAAGTCAATCCTAGTGATCCTCTTCGGCTTATGCTTCTTCACACGCCAGTCTTTGCGAAGAGGCCAGATGCGAGCAGCAAGGAATTCTTCGACAACACTTCGGGAGCTCAGAACGCGGCACACAGTTTTGTATGCGCCGCAAGCAGATTGAAACCCTTCGCTATCCTCATATTCAGGAGAAAAGATAGGTGCAGCGTCGCGTATAGTGCTAGCGAGAGGGTACAAGGTCTCACCATCGTCGACCTTCTGGTCGGGCACAGGAACGTAGAACCAGTACCTCATCCAATCGTCTAGCCACTTGTTCTGGTTAGCAGTGGCGGCTCACTTCTTGACCTGCGACTTTTGGAGAACTCTCGCGGCTTGAATGAGCAAATACCATACTGAGAATGGAACCAATCGTCATCAAACCGCACCCTCTTGTGTAGGTGACATCGAAAGAACCGACAAAAAGCATTGGGGTGCAAACGGGATTTGTGAGTGCGTGCAGCCCAAATGAACTTCGCCAACTGAATGAATGCATTCAGGGTCAACTGGTGAAGATCGACATTGTATCGGAACAAGATCACTCCGATAAAATTCCACGTGGGCTGCCGAAACCCAGCCTCATAGAAATCCCAAAAAACAACAGGTTCGTTGGGCTTTGGTGTCAGAATCACTTCGCCTCTAGGCGCTCGAGCGTCACCCGCCTTGAAATACCCGAGCTTCGCGTATTGCTCAAGCACGCGCTCAGTGACCAGCGAAGGCTCAAGGCGAAGAGTTTTCTGTAGCTGCATTGGCTGCCTAAACGGAGCGTCGCCTCTGTGGCACATTCTCTCCCTGTCTGATAGTTCAGCAGACTCAGGGATCACATCCTTGGAGCACCCCTCTAGCGCATTGTTGCCCTTCGCTCCGGTGTTGAGAGCAGAGTCTAAATAAGCAATAAAACTAGCATTTTCACCAAATTTATTACCTCCAATAGTAGGCGGAGTGGCGGTTGGAGCCTTATCGGTTTTAGTCATACCAGTCGTGGTGTCTTTCTTCGCGTCTTCTACTCCAACCGGTTCAGCAGGAGTTACTTCGCGTTCACCGTGCGAAGGGGAATCGGGGATCTTCTCCGAGCTGTCGCTCAGGAGAGATCGCGATTCAACCGCCTGTGAATCGAGTCGGAACTTTGGTGGAGATGTTCTCGTTCGTCATCTCCTCAACGGGGCGGGCAGTTTGTTTAGTCCTGGCCATTAAAAACCGAAAAGCCTGAAAACACGAAGAGAAACATTTTCTAACCACGACTCAAACAGAAAGCAAAGATCAAATCAAGAACAACAAAAAAAAAACCCTCGCGGTGCAAGTCCGAAGTGAATAAAAGCAGTAAGAACAGCTCGCAGATCGCTAGGAAGCCGAAGAGATTTCAAAATCCAAGCAGGAAGGGGTGAAGTAAGCTCTCCCCTCGGATCCTTTTATAGGGGGGTGAAACCAGGCGCAGTTATTGCGCATCGAAAACCGCATCAAGCGGTTAAAATAAGAATAAACTGACAAAAAGGACGATCAAACTTCTTCGCTATTCCTTACCAGCAACATCCTTGGCTCAACTTCGAGAGGGGAGTTTTCCCGACTGGTCCTCTTCGCACTCCTCCGACGGTCGTCAGGTTTGAGGGTTCGGCTCATCGAAGTTGAACCTCGCCCACGAGAAGCTTGTGTTGGGGAATGGCGAAGAGGACAGCCGGAAAACTCTTCGTCTCTTCGCTGTTTAATATCTTCTCTCCGTGTCTTCGCCATTCTGTTGCAGGTCCCGGAACACGCGAAGAAGTAGGCAGAGAGTAGCTACCTCTACAACGCAATCAGGCGAAGAGCTCCAAGGTCCCAACGTGGAGCACGATCGGCGAAGAGTCTTTCGCGTGGGTTCCGTCAAGCGAAGCGCTGGCGGGGCTCACCTCCGGAAGTGGTTAGGGTTATTATCTTGTGAAGTGTTGTAACAAGATTGTAATGCCCTTTTGACAATTTTGTACATAGGGTTTTCTGTCAGTGAGACCAAGGGTATTTATGTCAATAAAGGCACACGTTGAGTAGGCTATAAATAGCCCCTGTAGGACTCCCGTTGGGGGGGGGGGGGGGTCGGTTTTCCGTTGAATGGTACCAAGGTACTGTAACGTGAATCTTCCTATAAGGGTATTTATCTTCGCACTTGTTTACTTTTTCCTTCGCATTTCCTTTGGTAGCTTAGAAGGGTAGTAGTTTGATAGTTCAGCAATCTTGTTTGGTGTTGTCCTGCAAGGAGCATATACCAACAAGGCCAAAACCCGGAACCCTAACAACCCCCAGCCCTAACCTCGCTGGAATTCACTGTCAAATGAGAGAAGCTTGATTTCAGTCAACTAAGCAAAAGTAAATCCTTCAATTTTCTAATATGGATTTCAGTCAACTAAGCAAAAGTAAATCCTTCAATTTCAGTAAACTTAATTCACGCCCTCGGGGCACAGACACTTATCTTCGACAACTCACGGAAACAGGTACGGAGGATCCTTACGGCCACTCAATTTTCTAATATGGATTAGTACATCAGGCACAATGAACAAGAAAATATTTACTGTAGTCAATTTAGTTGGTTACGTTACGCCTGAGCTATTAGTTGGCCACTTCTTCTTCCTCCAATTTTTCCTGCAGTTTACCTAATTTTATTACAAGTTTCCCGAAGTTCTTGAAAGTCTTCCCTTGTTCTGAGGATACACTTTTGGCAATCTCGAGCTCTGTACCCCATACTATCTCCGTCCCAAAATAGTTGTCGCTGTTGTGACTTTTGATTGTCACGTTTAACCATTCGTCTTATTTGAATTTTTCGTGCAAACATCAATTATTTTTTCGTCACATGTTTTATTATCAGTATTAGTTTAATCATGACATATTTGTTTTAATCTTTGCAATTTTTTTTGAATAAGATGAACGATCAAACGTGATGATCAAAAGTCAACAGCGATATCTATTATAGGACGGAGGTAGTACCATCTGTTTATTGACAGGCAAAAGAATACCAATGTTGCCCGTAATTGCTTGTGCTCACGCTTTTTCTGCTGAGAAGAGGTGTGTTTTCCTGGGCGTTACCCTGGCAAGAACCTCCGCTCTCCAAGTCAATGTTGTCCTGTAACGAAGATTGGACGCTGCTTGCATCTGTTACAGATGGTACCGCTACTGTTGTGAACCCATAACGGATTACTTCTTTGAGCACCTGCTGCATCAATACAATGTATGATTAGCCAGTGTATAATGACACAGTGCAGGACCATCCCACCCATGCATGATTGGTAAAGTAAGAAAATAAGGCATTTGTCAAATTGTCAAGTCGAGACAGTATGTTACCTTTGGCATTACATCGAACATGGCCTTCCTCAATTCCTTAATGTATTCATCATCCTTGGGATAATAAACCATTAAATCGCTCAGGATATTTGCTGCCTGTACTCTGATTCAAATGCTTCCAGCATCCAAAAGAGCTTTAGCGAGGTCGCCAACAACAATGCGAGCTGATAGCAACGTACTGGTGACACGTCCTTCATTTCGTAAGAGTAGCATGGCCGACAGTTCAATGTTCGGAAAAAACAGGTCCGACAGCTTTTTACCTGCCAATCTTCTGATGTTAATGAGCTTGTTCTTCCAATGAATGGAACCGAACATCTGGTTCGGGCGGTCGTCGAAGTTATCATCTGACAAGAGGAAGATGTGTAGGAGTATCCAGGTGTATGGAACCGTCGCAGCCGCGGTTGCTTCCACTGTCAATTATGAATGGTTGATCCACGGACGACAGATCTAGGAGAATCTGCATGGCTTGTCTTTTCAGCAGCACTCCGCAGCTGCGGCACTTTAGAATACTCTCCAGGGTGCTAATGTATGCTTTTTTTGTTGCCTGTTATTTTACTTTGCAATTTCATTATGTGTCTAGAGTATTAATTGAACTTCAGGCATGTAACAGATCAGAAGAGATGTAGAGATTTAACTCCACGATTATTACGGATGGGTAATAGGTAGGAGTAGAGATTGGCCGCAAACAGAAAAAAGGTAGGAGTAGAGTAGAGATTGGTTGCAAAAAGAAAAAAGGTAGGAGTAGAGATTCAGTTTAGAGTCCATAATTACTATGGATAAAAACAGAGAAAAAACTGCATGGGCTAGCCTAATTTAAGTAACTTTTAGTTTGCAGTTAGTAAACTGACCCTTTCTATATAGCTTTGTATTTTGCAAAGTTTTATGCACTCAACATGTTAGGAGAGCTTTACGTCTTCATCACTTTAATTATTGATGTGCCGAAGTTTTTCTTTAGAGCAAATGAGCTTTACGTCTTCATCACTTTAATTATTGAATGGACATATACTGTTGGCTTTGATCATGCTCAAACAATATAACTTTGAGGACTCATGATCCACATATATGAGGACCCACCCTGTAACTTTAAATATATGTAGAAACTTGGGTAATTTCTAGGATTTTTCTACGGATTAACGTGAATGCCTCAAAAGGAGTCTCCAATTAGTAAATATAGGATAGTTAAACAAGATTGAGATACCGTGAACATCAAAATGTACCAAATGTTCCGTTCATTCACTATAACATGCTGACTAATAACGTTTTCCGGGCGTTACCAACTGCTAGTGACGGATTTTTCGTGGCCTTTTAAATTGCGTCACCAGTTGAGTGTGGCCACTCGTGATTTATGACATTTTTTGTGTTCGCTGTTAGACTTGCCGTTTTCGCCTGAACGGCACTGTAGCTGTGATTCGTGTAGCATCCGACGTGGCATCTGTTGTAGCAGCCTTCGGCCTATTATGAATCTAGCTTTAGAGCCTGTTTGTTTGGGCTGTTGTTTTTGCTTTTGAGCTTTTAGAAAAGCTGGCTGTTTGAATAGCTGAAAAGCTGACTGTTAGATTTTTAATGTTGACCTTTATAATACCTCAATTCAGCTGGTCTCCCACGTAGCGCGTAACCACGTCCATGCTTGTTGCCATCGAAATGGGAACTTCGACGACGTGTACTTCCTGATGCATCCTATTCGTAACGGTTACCTCTGCCCTGCATCAACGATTGCAATACCGATTCTACCAGTAATACCTGCTGCCACTGAGAATTCCGGTTTACCAGAAAACCAGAAATACGGGTCTGAAAACCGAATAAAATTCAAATTTCAAAATTGGAATAAATAGTCCCAAAATTTTTAGTAAACTGGACCGTTTACCGGAAAACCGGATGAAATTTCGAAAAATCGGTCAAAGAAGGAAAATGCAAAAAAAATAAAAATTAAAAAAATTGAAACAAAGAATATGTAAAAAAACTAGATGCCATTTGCAGCGCAATGGTGTAACAACAACACAAAAATTCGATCATTTGCTTAGCCAAAAAAATCGAATAATATTGCTGGTTCATAAAAAAATGTTTTTTTTTTCTTTTCTTCTTCTTCTTTGTCTACCCAGAAAGCTTGCATGAATTTTTTTGACCTACCAAACAATCGAATTTTCATGTTCTTGTTCCACCATTGCGCTGCAAATTCCCTCTAGTTTTTTTAACATATTTTTGTTTCATTTTTTTCAAATTTTCAAAAAAAAATTAAAGACGAAAACCGGTCCGGTTTACCACGGTAAGGAGAACCTTACATCTAGATAGTTTCTTGCTTGGTTGCCACCCAGGCCGCTTTCTCTCTTTCTCCGGACTCCATGTGTTGTGTTCGATTCCACCTAGTAGGAGAGAAAGACATGGAAAGAAAACTGCATCGATCAATATTTTCTATATGTACTACTGCTGATCAATAATGCCTGGCGCCGACATCTCTCTTTTCTATCAAGTGTTGTGTTGTGTTGTGTTCCAATTCAGATTAAAGGTGAGGTTGGTGGCTGCACCTGCTCTACGTTACGTATCGGTATCTTAGAGTAAAACTCTTCAATGTCCTCTTCATTGTTTCCATGTGCTAATGAGCCACCCTAAACCCTTATGCAAGCAGCCCAGACACAACTGTAGACAATAAATCAGTGACTTGCTCCAAACCATATGGTTATATATGTATTCAGTTTGATAGAGAAGAAAAAGATTCCAGCAGCTACTTGCTCCAAACCATATGTCACCGTATTTGGAACTTTGGAATAGTAGGAGAGCAAAGCCTTAACACTGCATACCATATGCATCTTCTGTAAGGATCTGTCCTGGATTAGATTCATTGGCGTCACGACACAAATAAAATTTTCGATACCCTCAGTCTCTCCCCATGCACGCGTCGACTGACACCGCACCATGCCGGTAACAAGTGACATCTTTACACTGGAATAATGTATGAAAAAAAGTCATGGCTTAGCTACAATAATTACCGCATACATATGCTTTGTAAGCCCCTCGCTGTGACTTGTATGGATCCTTCAGTCAACAATCATGTTTGAGCGCAAGCTCTGTCATGTCTCCTGCTTCTGCTTGTCGTCTTCGCTTGGCTCCAGTATCATAGGACAACATATCTCAGAACTCGTGCGGGTCGTTTCGGGGCATCTCTTTACACCGGCCACTCCACCCACTTCTCACACAACGGATTTTGGCTACACTACCAGATTAGCGACTCATCGTTCAGAAGCTTCAACAAACGGATGACCTGCTTGAGCAGACAACACGAAAGCATTTACTGGCACATCACCACAAGCAACGGAGGGGGTGGTCGGAACTTCAGCTGAATAAAAAGGTAGAAATTCGCCAGTTAACAACTCATAGTAGGAATGAATTATAGTTTACCTTCGGCAAGAGGGATCCAGCATTCCCCGCGAAGCAATGAATGGCTCTTCTAGAAGTGCAATCCTTGAACGATGAAACAGAGGCACTAAGTTGGTGTTGTTAGTTCTTATGCTTTATAAAATATTTCTATTCCGCAAGCGCACGGATCACCATTGTAGCACTTCACCATAGAGTATTTAGGTTATCGTATTTATATTTTTCACAGGGAAGCTTAGCAAAGAATTCCATAATTATACTGTCTAAATCAATCATCTGAATCACGTCAAACGATGATAGTTTGATAAGTGGCACTCATGAAGTAATCCAGAGAAATAAGATGTTAGCAAAATTGTGACAACAACGATTGAAGTAAAGAATTCCTAAAATATATCTTTCCTAAGTATTTTATATTCAGCAACCTATTAGTCTACAATTATATATTTGAGATCTACAAAAGATACATTCCTGCATATCGGGGCACAAAATTGCCAAAGTGATAACCAAAGTTACCACCGAGGAGAACCCTCTGCTATTACATCCCTACTTGTTTAACCCAGACGTGGTGGATTACAGGGACCGGTGTAGCTGTCACATACACTCGCGGCTAACATCCTCCATGAGGTTGGGTGCAAACTCACTTCTAGAATAAATAATTCTTTGAACCATACAAGCAACTATCCTAAATAATTTACCCTTAGCTAGCAGAGAAACCAACTATGCGTAATAAACTCACATGAATTGTGTAAGCATAGACCAGCAAACAACTCATCTAAGTCTACCATACAGAGACGTGGCTCCAATACATAAACATCTCTAAGGTAATTACTCAAAGCAATAGTATAAACTAAAAGAATTACTAAATTAAATAAATAAGAAAAGGATATTCATAATATTTATTCTTACAAAAAGAAGTATAGATACAAAAGAGCTTTACCAAAACTTCCGAAGACGACTCTGGGATCCGGAGCGAAGCTTTCAATTCTACTCTCTAACTCCCAACTAAATACTAAATCTAAAACAAAAAGAGTTATTGGATTCTCCAATGAGGTGCGAGATGTTCTGAAGCAGCTAGGGGTATTTAAAGCCTTCTTAGCACTGGAGGAGTCTTATAGCGCGAGGAGGAGTGGCGCGCCCACCAAGGCAGGCCGACCGGCCTAGTAGGGGGCTGGCCGGCCGTCCATCGAGGCGGTTTGTCACCGTCCTCGCTCTGGACGCTCCTGCTTGATTCCTTAGGTCGGTTCTGAAGTCGGCTCGTTCCTGGGGGCGGCAGAACTGGAGTAAGGGCCAAGTTAATGCCCAATTAGTCCATTTTCTAGAATATTTGCGTTATCTCCAGCTTGGGCTTTAATATTCTATGTGTGTGGGCTTCTTGCAGCCCACTGAAGGAAGCCTGCAGGCTTTGGGCACTGGACAAGGCCATCGCCTAGGTGTGGGGCCGGCCGGCCTATGATTTTGCTCACAGAGTCCCATTTTCTCAAGATTTACTCCTGCAGTCATAAAGCATCCAAAACTTGTAGAAACTTATTAGTAATTATCGCCAAACTTTGGCGATTTACACCCTTTATTCACTGATATGTTGACAGTAATTACGTGATTTAAATACCATCAACAGTTGTCAGCCACATGGAATGAATCGTAGATCGAGTTCTAGGTGAAAGATAACCTTCGGACGAGGTGGCAGCATCCTCCTTGTCCTTAATCTTGTACTCGCCCCAAGCCCAAGATTCCTTGTCCTAAATCTTGGCCTTCTGACATGAAGCCTTCGACCCATCAACTCGGGAAGTAACACCCTTGTCCTGGACCAGCTAACGAAGTGCATTTTCTGCAGGTGAACGGACATTCTCCAAAAGAACCGTCTCCTGAGGCTTCAATAATCAAGAACATCAGCAGATTGATGAGTGCGAGAGAAAGCAGAAGACATCTTAGCAGGCTTCGAATCTGACACACTAAGTTTCCTTTTAAAAGTACTCATCACTGTTGCCATCTTAGGCTGCCTGAAAACAGTTGACGGTTTGGAAGGAACCACTTGACCGTGAACAAAAGCAGTTACAGGGGCAACAGAAACTACTACCTTCAAAGGGACGGCAACTTTAGAAGAAGCTTTGTCGAACTTATCCCTAGCAGAAGACTTGTCAGTTGTAGCCTTCTTCTTTGGAATATTATCACCAGATATTCCCATCTTGAAAAAGAAGGAAAGAAAAGGGTCAGCCGTCTTGAAAAGATGATTGCAACTCAAAACGGATACAGCACGAAGGATAAAGCGAAGCCGTTAAAAGACTAAAAGATTGGGGTCAATGTGAAACTAACAGAACAACGGGTCAAGTATATATAGAGAAACAGAACACATTGAGAAAATAGATCAAAAAGGACTCAAGAACATGCTGACACGTGGAAAGATCTAGAAACAGACAAATAGCTTTGACATTATTTTTTAAAAAAAATACTGTTTCTGACTGACACTTAGCATCAATTCATCAACAGTTGAGGGCTAGTGTTGGGGATAATGCCGAAGCATGCGCGAAGGGACTTGACATAGTTGCGAAGGGTTTCCGCACATGAGTGAGCGAACCATACAAATTAAGAGAAGGCAAGTGAACTATGAAGAGACGTAAAGGAGTTGACCAAAGACCTATATGTAACTGTGATTTATTCTCCATCTATAAATAGAGGAGAGAATCTCTGTAAAAGAGACAACGATTATTCGGGCCACAAGCCAGATGAACAGTTTGTCCAGACTGATCACTGAGTATTCTCTGCACACCTCGTCCAGCACCGCGGACGTCAAGAGGGCTTTGACCACATGATTCCGACAAAACATGAGGGCTACGCCTTCGCCGAATGCTTCTTCCAGTACCGCCGACAAACCTAGGGGCTTCGATCAAGTTTAGACATCGCAAAGATTCGTGTTGAAGGCTTCGCATCCCCAACAAAAATTAATACGTAGGTTACTAATTTAAGAATGTTTTAATGCTAGAACTGATTTGGTGCGAAATTTAGGTCACATAATAATGCAAGAATTAACTACATATTCAAATGGTCTATAAAATAGAACACGTATCCATCTCCTATGTCTATTTTAAGCATGATTTAATGCTAGAAATAAATTGGTGCCAAAAATACAGAGAGAGTTCTCTATAAATACGTTTCTGCTCCATTCCAGCATCACAAACGAGAACAAACTCTCAGTCTTCATTTTCACAATCACATTTGAAAGAATTTGTCATCATGGGGACGGTATTCCATATTGTGATGTTCTTATGCCTTTCCACCATGGTGCTATCATCAGGTATTTCTACACCTAAATATTACTAGCAATACCACTGATGGAGAGACATTGATACACACTTAATCCTCCTGTATTGATTTCCATGTATTTTGTGGGTGTGAACATTAATATAGACTTGATCCTGCTATTTTAATTTCCATGTATTTTGTGTGAGTGGCAGATTTAACAGAGAAGGCATTAGACGAAAATGGCGGCGTCCCCCACCAGTTGAGTAAACCGGGCATCAAGGGATATGTACCAACATGTTCTAACAACTATTGCATTAACTTCTGCCATGGTAAAGGCTTTAGTCAGGGCTACTGCGCCGGACAAACATGCATATGCCATAATGCCATGAAACAGCAACAACACTCTGTCCATGAATCGGGAGAGGGGACAGCTAAAATTACCATCTCAGGTTGACAATGCCCTCTTCAGTGGGTTGTGAACCTGCTCTTGACATGTCATTAATAAAGCAAGAAATTTGGCCTCTTTTATGGACTTCATGCACCGACCATGTTACACTCACTAAAGGTATAACCAGTCTCTGGAGCCATTACTCCGCAAACTTGATGTTTATAGTGCAATGTCTTACATCAGAGTAGCACATTTGAGAGCATGGTAAGTACTGCATCAATATATCAACAAATATTTTTCAATTTTGAAACGACTATTTATTGCTTAATGGTAGCACAGAGTCAACTAAATTCTCTATCATGGTCCTGCAAACCAACATCCTTAGACTCCATAGTCACCAGTCCGAACGGTTGAGTTGTGCTCACGTCTTAATTTTTTCGCTGAAGTATTGGACATACTTTACTAGTACAAGGAGGGTTGATTAGAATGAGTAACGAAGCTACTCAGCAAGTTGAGAATAAAATATCAATGCATGCCATTCCGAACATAGAAAATAGTAGCTGATAACATCTAGCCTCAGCTAAATCATCTAATCATGTTCAATCCCTCCTATGAAATAGTTATTCTAATTAGAAACATATTATTAAATTTTAAATCTACTCTGCACTTAGTAACATAGGGTGACTGCCTCTTGTAGGCCTTTTTCCACCGCGAACGTAACTTCCATCCCGAAAGCAAGGAGTGAATATTCATGTTTTTAACTCTGTAGAGGTGTATCACTGTACCCACAGACTAGGTGAATATTCATGATGAACTACTAACACAAAAAACTACCAGCAAGTGTTGTATAATCAGATCACTATAAGAACAGAAACGAAACCAGTTACTACCTAATCTGAGTGATAGAGCAGATTTTCTTCCAGCCTGAAGCTCTGCAGCACCATCAGCTTGTTTGCATCTCTACTCTTTGGCTACCTCAACGTCCGGGACAGACCTCTTGTCCTTAAGCAAGATAAAGCACAGTGTCAAATTTGAGGAGCAAAATATTCACCAAGCCCCAAAATTTCTGCCATTTCAGAGCACCCGAGAACAATTTTAGGCAAAGATGTGGGGGTATACATAGCTCGCAGGGTGTCATCCATGTTAACCTTTCCGAAACTGCGTATATCAAGGTACTCCAGGTAGGGGCAGCTGTCAAGAATGGCAGTCAGTCCTTCATTGGTGAGGTCAACGCGGAAAAGCTGCAACGAACGTCGCTCGTGCATTCTTGAAATTGCCAAAGCTTCCGCATAGTCGGTCGGTAGCATCATCATCATCTCTCCGTCGCCAGATACGAGTACTTTTCTTTTGTATGTCCAAAGTTCTTCAGTTGTGGGCATGCCTTAGAAACAAGCTCAAACCTACCAACTTTAGGACATCGCTCGAGCTCGAGCTAGGGGTGAAAACTAGCGACCTTTAGGGTCAGCTCCGACCCTCTTTAGTTCAAACAAATGAACTAGATTTCCAAAATGAGCTCTCATTTTGGAAATCTAGTTCATTTGTTTGAACTAAAGAGGGTCGGAGGTTACCCTCAGGGGCACCTATTTACACCCGTAGCTCGAGCTCCTCAAGCAAGGGGAGCTTCTCTATTGCCTCTGCAAATCGTTGTTACGATACCTTGTAGCACTGGCTCAGGTGAAGGCACTTTAACAAAGGTGCTCTGCGAAGTGATTTTTGTCAATGGTCGATACTAAAATGCTGTTTAACTGAAAACAAAAGAGGATGGTACCAGTATTATATAGCTGCTTTATTCCGTTTGCCTCACCGACAATCGTAACTAATGTAAACTCTATTCTAAATCACACTAACTTTTGAGCAAATGTCCACAAAGAAGTATATATTGTCTCAGCTAAACAGTATAAACAGAAGTCTTTTGGGTAACCAACTACCCATGCTAGATCACCGTTTTCGTTTCTCATTTGAATCCTGAATATGAAAACCCATTTCATCAGTTGGGGCGAGAACCAAACTATGAATTATGGAGTTCAATACGTTTAGAGGAATTGTTTTTCTATTTAATTACTTTTGACCCAAATCATGCACAAAGAAAGAAAACAACTGGCGAAATAAAACCCAGAAAGAAATAAATCTTATCACATACTGCTTGGAGAGGAATCGAAGGAAGTCATCGTTGATGTCGTACATGGCCCAGAAGGCCCCCTGACCGCAACGGCGGCGCAAGCCACGGCAACAGGTCTGGCCTGCCGGCGATATGCCGGGCGGTAGAAGCCGCGCATGTCGACATGACGCCAGAGCGTGGGATCCTCGCGCGCCAGGAGCGGAAGGAGTTCTGGGACGTCGAGCTTGCCGAGGATCGATGTATGAGATCACATCCAGGGGCAGCTCCAACCGACCAGTCCCTCCTCGGCGAGGCGTTCTAGCGTTGCCGCCGTCCACGAGGATGATGAGGGAGGGCATCAGATATTCAGATCTTCGTTCGTCCAGCGTAACAGTACGGGATTGTAATACTCTAAAATCAGCCCTTTGTTCAATTTCAAACTTTAGCTCAAGGTTTACCCTCTCTTTTTTATGGCCGAGGGTAGCTCAATGTTTATCAAAGTATATTTCTAGTTTTGTCTAACCATATGTACTCAGCGAAAAAAATTGAACATCTACATTGTTCTCTGATTCTACGCGATCCGAATTCTGTGTGAAATATTGTAAGTATATATTTGCGCACCTTGAATTGCCAGCTCAAAAGCAATGCGACTATTTGTCATTTTATTGTTGATTTTTTTTTTTGATACTAGTGTTGATTTTTTGATATACTAACCCTTCGAGGTAATTAACTAAGTCATCCCGTGAGATGTCATTTTTTTGCATGTTGTTTCCTTACGACCTACTACCTCCGTTCCTAAATATAGAGTTTTCTTAGCTTCCAAACATCAAGATAGTCAAGACGTTAAAAGAATACCATGCTCTTCATTTTTAACTCAACCCACCCTTCAACGACCCTCTCACCAACCCAGGTGACTCGCGCAGACAGCTGACTCCTTTTCAATAAAAAGGAATAGCCAAACCTACCCAGCTGGCTGGTCAATCTCAGTGATCTTATCGTCCGGCAAAGCGGAGACGGACGACCACGGTCCCGACCTTACCAGCACCGTAGGTTTAGGGCTTGTTTTGGAACAAAGGAAGTTCAAAGGAATTTCAAAGGAACTCATTCCAAAGGAAATTTTCCTAAACTTGGTGTTTGGAATGGAGGAATGGTGAATTCCTTTCCAGAGGAAAGGAGTGGCTTCCTTCACAAAACGTAGGAAATAATCCATGAGGTTGGAGCTAAAGAAAACTTTCCTTCGTTTTGCTATTGCGTTGGCTGTGCATGCAAACAACCTAATTAGCTAAAGGACATGTCCACTTTGAATCTAATTGACGTGGGTTTATGTACATGCATGCTTGCTTCAGTGCTTGGTGTGTTAGCAAATGACATATAGGAACGAGTTACTGTTTTGGATTCCTACGGTTTTGGCACTTTTTCCTTTCCTGTGTTTTCTCTGTTCCTGCGTTTTTTCCTATTCCTATGTTTTTCATTCCTTTGTTCCAAACAGGGCTTACTAATCAATGAAGCCCCTCAACCTACTATCTTTTCTTACAAACTCAACCAAGCCTAACCAAACTCCATGCTCACGACATGTTCTTGATATTGATTGAGTTGGAGGGAGTCATAGACTACCATGGAATCCTTCCATAGTCACCCCGGTGACCTTCGTCACCAAAGCGTCATGACAGTTTCCAATGCCCCTCATATAATCTCCGGTGGGGATTAGTCGTAGCACGTAGGAATGCCGACCACTACATAAGCCACGTCTGGCTAAGGCGAGCAGCAAGCCCCCAGAGATCGCCCTATATGTAAAACACCCTATATTAAAGGAAAAATTTTGAACTCCAGAACGCCCTATATTATAAGGGACAGAGATAGTACCCTGTATTTCTTCTCTTGACGTTTCAGACAAAGAATTGTGCACTGCAATATCGGTGTAAATTCTGTCTAAAACGTCAATACAACAAAAAGAGGTAGTATGGTTTTTACTTTCTGCAAAGTCGAAGGAAAATCAAACATATAATGTTTATATATTGAAGCATAATAATTGACAAAGGAGTTATGTAGTGGGCATGCTGTTATTCCCCTATTCCTCCTGCACACAGGTACCTCAATTCACTGTTGATACCAGACAATAGCCAAGTTATGTTTTACGCATGACAAAGTGTGGGTATCTATAACAGTCTACTTCGATGGCAGTCGGTTTCCCATACACAACTGCGTTTATTCAATAATAGCAGCATCAATTATGTTCATATGCTGGACGAGCAGGAATTGAAATTCTGAGATGAATCTCTTGGATTGTTCGGACTTCTAGCTCAGGTGCAGGAGCCAAGATAATAGCAGCAAATTTGTTTAGACGGAACTGATCTCTCAGCGCTAAAATTAATTACCAAATTATGTGGATGATCAGCAGTCAACTATCAAATTCAATAGTAAATGATAACTATACATTATAATTGAAGATCTTGTTGAAACTAACATCGACCCAGTGCCTGACTGATCTCCCAAGTATAGCAATAAAAAATTTAAATCATAATACAACAGTGAAAAATGAGTAACAAACCAATGGTTTCAGTATCTCACTTCAGTATCCTTTGGTGTCTGCTCTCCAACTCCTGGGGCTAGCTAGCCTAGCGATGGATACTATGATAGAAGACAATTGGCAACGTGTGCTTTATAACCGCACACGAATCATGTTTTCTTGAACGACATAAAACATACTCCATTTATATTTTCAATGATTATATCCATACATATTTTTCATGTAAAATTCCATGTGTAGAAGTGTCACAATTAATATTTTTGCAATATGAGACATCATCAGGTCTCAGGTGGACTAGACTAGACATGCAGGCTCCCCATCAAGCAAACGTTCAACTTAAAAGGGAGAAATGTTAGGTTCAGAAGGATGGTGATACTGAAACATAGTCATAGCTTGCAACCGATGACTCAGTCACATGCCCTGCTCCCAGCTTGTCACACTAGCCAAATGTGCTACAAGCCCTGCAGTACTATGTTGCATCCTCCCATCGCTTTGGAGTCACCAGGAGGTCTTTGTGATTCTCCTCACAAACGCGGGTTATCTTGCATCCACAAACCCTGCGACAGCCTTGCTCAGATCAGCATTGTTGGAAGACTTCCATCCTTGAGTGCGGTGCTAGTCCAATCCTAACATGCTCCGAGATCTGCCTGCTTGTGCGGTCTACAGCAACCAAGCCCATGCTGCTTCTGCAGAATGGGAACCTCAGGGAAATGCAGTTCCAGGTGCCTCCCAATCCCAACCATCTAACTCCAGCTGGCAGTTTCTCGTCGACATTGTCTCCAATTGTTGTAACCACATTATTATATGTTGCTTGTCGCTTCTGGAAGCTAACTACGCCTTATGTTTACAGATCAGTGATAACATAAGGAACGTAAAGAGCAACGGCACCTCTTTTATAAGAAGGGTTATGGTTGAACAAGAGGGGGCTAGCAGGTGCCACCGAAGTTCATGTTCTCCCCATTAACCTCAAAATTGTGTGAAAAGCTGAGCACATCTTTGAATTACCACTGATGTAAAACATTCATTAAATTATCAAATACCGGTACTACTCCTATCCATTTCAAAAGGTTTTCATTTTAGCTACGAATCTGGACATGCCTGTCTAAATTAATAGCCAGAATGACCAACTTTTTGAAATGGATGTAGTAAGTTATGTATTAAAATGTCCATGAAGACATCTTACTGGCACAGGTGAAAGGATTGAATGAACATTCAGTGTTTTGTTGCCTGGCGTACGCAGATATTAATGCCTGTGTACGGTGCTGCACAAACAAAAAAGAAAAAGAAAAAAGGAAGTGTGGAAAAAAAATACAAGATATTGGAACATCAATAAATAATTTAATCCATGGTCTTTGTGTTTATTTTTGACTGCCTCTGGTTTTTGCAAATTATCTTGGATAGAACACCCCTTTTAATCTCGACAACTAATGGTTGTTTATTCTTTGTTGTTTATGCGTTGAATGTTGCTCCAACAAATTTTTACTTATCATCTTGATGGTTTATTATTTACATAGAAAACATGCATGGCAGTCAACATGATTGCAACGGAATTTCTTCACCTTGAACAAAAACCAAAATAAGCCAAAATAGGGAGGGCTTGAAGCGTTGCAGCACATGCTTTGTGCTTCGCTTTCTGTTCACATCTACGACAGCCAAAGTCCTCCGTCCTGCTTCTGCAGCATAACAACCGCTCGAGGCGATGTAAGTCCTGATGCCTCCCCATCCCAACCCTCTAACTCGAGTTTGTGTTTCTAGTCCCCATTTTTCTCTCTTTCCCGTGACACCATTAGTATATAGAGTATATGTTGGTTGCTTCCAGAAGCTACGTAATGCCTTAAGAGAGAACAATAGGTAGAAGAGTACTATAACACACATATATCTACGTAATAATAGCATCTCAGTGATAAAATGGAGAATTTTAAGAGGATTGTGCCTCTCTTACAAGAAGGATAATGCATGCTTCTTCAAGAGAAGGCTAGTTGGTAGATACAAGTGCACGTGCCACCCATGGACCTCGTAGCAGAATAGCTGATCATATATTTGTAGTACAAATGATTTACACCATCCATTAAATTTCAAAATGCTGGAAAAACCATGTCTTTTATTGAAACCTTCAAGACATCTTTGCTGGAACGGGTGAGGATAGTGAATGAGTTGTTCTGTGTTTTGTTGCCTTTGTTGCGTATAATGCATTCCTTAATGGGTGTGCGTGGTGCTGCAGTACAAACACAGAGCTTTTTTTTTTTTGGCGGAAACAAAGAATGCCTAGGATCCAAATGATTCAAGTCCAAATTAAGTAAATGTATCCTGCACAACGCAGAGCAAGGAGGACCCATGATTCCGCTGCTGCTGGGTCTTGGCCTAGTGGTTAAGGCATCCGAGTAACACATCTTAGGTCCTGGGTTCGACTTCCTGTGAATTTCCAAGGATTTAACGGCATTTGTGCTTTCAGTGGTAGGCGACTGTCACACCCGGTTTTAAGAGCAAAACCGAATGCTCATCTATATGTGTTCCCAGGATCAAGTTTCACACATATAGGACAAAGTATAGTAAAACAGAGTAACCAATGTCATAATTACATCGAACATTATTATAATAAATGTCTCAAAGGACTATAAGAATACAAACGCTAGCGGAAAACTCCATAACGCCACAGGTAATCGACCGGGGGCTCCACAAGCTTAGTCTTCACCATCATCTCCAAAGTGGGCAATCTTCAATCTCTGAGCAGCATTGATAATTGTAGGGGAAATAGCAAGTATGAGTACATATCGTACTCCGTAAGTGTGGGAAAAGATGACATGCAAAGCTTAAACAAAAGAAAAGGCTAACACATGGTTCATAGCAGAAAGCAACTATAATTATATCATTTAATTAAAGCACCTATTACTAAGTGTGTAAACCCACCCAAAAGATTATTAACATAAGGTCAACTACACAGGTTACCCCACCTGTGAAGCCAAAGGGTTACTCCACCCCAAACCAAACTACAGGTTACTCCACCTGCAACTCCCATAGGTTACCCCACCCATATCTGGTTACCCCACCAGATCCACCCAACCATTCCACTAATCATGTGAGGATTCAGGCCGCTCCTGACCGTGAGCACGGCTGTCATGACAGTTTTACTTCTCTGCAGAGGTCGTACCACTTTACCCACGAGTCGTGATTTCATCCCATGTTGCCAGGTGGACTAAAACCTCCCTTATGCCCGTGCTGCGCTGCACTTACACACTTCCGAGGTGTGCGGCAAGGAGATCACTTCAAGGTTTTTCAAAGAGTCTTTCAGCCAGCAAACATCCCATGCTAAGGTTCCACTACTGCCAGTACCCCTGCAACAGTAGCCCCCTCTGGCACCGTGGCTCGGATTACACCATCCATCACCTAGGACTGAGGTTACTCCACCCCAATCCTCTTCCTCGAATGCCGCCAACTGGAAGAACATCTTGTACTCAACCAGGCTGCTCCATATCAGCCTCGTGATGGCACTGTTGTCCTGGGTTGCCGCTCCACGAACCGGTCCTTAACTAACTTGAGCAAGACCAACACAAACCAAAGTCTCGTGCTAACCGCACCATCATCAAACATACCACTTGCTCAAGTTACAGCACACCTAAGTTCCAGGTTGCTAAAAAGATTAACCGGTCCATGATCATTATGTTCAAGTGAACCATTAGTCAAGATTATTAGTCAAATTATCATCCAACCCAGTTCAGCAAGCTAAGCAAGACCTACCCATCCTCATATCATCTACCATAACCAGGCGACAAGGAAATAGTATGGAACAGGATAAATGACATAATAGGATTCATATTAAACGCTATGCATGCAAATTAAACTAGAGGGAGAAAGACATAGGTTCAAAATGGTCAAGGACACTTGCCTCAATCCCAGTGTTGCTGCTCAGAGTCTTCAATATCTTGATCTTGGTCTTGAAGTTCTCGAATTGCGCACACTCTATTTAACGGTAACATGCAAAGCACACATAACATAAACAATAAGAAAACAGTACACCAAACTGTACCAAACTGCTACAAAAAATGTACTAAAAGATAGTACTCGTCGCTACGATCGCGTGAGCGCAAGAATCGCTTAAACGGAGCTATAAGTAAAAAGTTATGATGTTTCAAAGATTAAGGACTAAATCAGGAAAAACAGAAACGCCTAGGGACATAAACGTGCGCGTTCCCGTTGATTGGCTGATATTTAGGAGCTGGTTTGCACAGTAGTCTGCGCAATGTTGTGGAACATAAAGGGCACATGATTATTAGGGCACAGGTTCACCTGAATTGGAGATCGGATGGTTGAATCTCGATGAGGTTGTTCTGCGACAGCTGTTGGTGGCATGGCGTTCCTGGTCGTTTCTGGCATGATCTTGGGGAATCCTTTGGGGAAACTGTAGTATACTTGCTGGAACACAACAGGGTCTTGAATTTAGGTCAGAAACAAAGAGGGATTGGGTGGAACACGGAAAACAATTACCATCAGGCGCGCTGGACAGATCCAGAACAGGGAGCAGTAGTCATTGCGAATTAGATCCCCGTCGATCCAGGTCAGATCTTGGGCTGAATTTTGGATATGTTGGAGAGGACTTCATGGCGCACCTCCTGGCGAAAATTGGCGGCGTTTTGATGGCTAGATCATCGGGAACGCGGATGCCAATCTGCGACAGCAGTGCTGGACGCGGAGGGCGGGAGTAGCGGCGGCAGCCTGGCGGCGTGGGAGGAGTTTGGAGGGGAGGGAGGATGTGGGGAAGGCTCCCATATATGTAGAGAGGGTGGCCTAGGGCTTGGGAAAGGTTTTTGGGCTTGGCCCATAGGGTAGAGGGGCGAGGGAGGAAGATGGGCCTCGGCCCAACCGGCAAGAAAATCGATGGGAAAATTGAGATATGGTGGTGGGGCTGCCTTAGTTTCGGCCCAAGAGGGCTTGGGGCCATGGGGAGGACGTGGAGAGGAGTCCAAGCATTTATAGGCGATGTCGAGATAGTGTGCTAATGAAAGGAAACGGGAACTAGGAAGGAAAGTGCATTATCGAGCGTTAAATGTTGTTTTTCTTTCCTTTTGTGCAAAAACGGTAAGTGGAATGAATGTGGATGGAATCATATCTTGGGTGTAGAATGTGGGGGGGAGATCGTGTCGACATGTGAATCTATAGATGACGAAAGGTGATGTTATGAAAGAATAATATGACTCATGAGGTCAGAATGAACATGCACAGAGGTGAGGTGGGCGATTGAGTTGGCGATTGGAACCACGATCGTAGTTGAAAGATCTTGACAAGCCGAGTGAAGAAAGGAGCAGAAGGGGAACAAGCCAAAGAAGATTTGGCCCACAACGGCTGAGGGTTTTTATCTCTTTGTCATTGAAAGGATATGGAGCCGATGATGACACAGGTTCCACATGAAAGATGTTGAGGGGATGCTGGGAACAGGGACCCATTAGGAAACATACTCTGCTCCCATTCAGAAGCACAACAACAAGCGCCTCGACATTGAGGTCAAAGGCATTAGTGACACTTCAGGGGATCGGGAAAGTGGACATCGTTAGGGTATGAGCTGGGCGCGCGCTGACATGGGACAGAGACACAGATGATGTAAATCCTGAAGACTTCCATGCTCCTATGGTCCTCATCTTCTAGTATGTTGTCGATGAAGACCGAGTACATCGCATGGTAAATTTTGGAGACGTTTGGTTGGACAGATCATCGGGAACTTGAATCGAATTGCGCCATGCTGCAGCGTTGTGACTGATTGTCTGCCATGCTGCTTTCTTGACAGGGCTGCTAGGACCCAAATAGAGAGTAAAGAGAAGAGAGATCAAGGGCAGAGAACAAAACGGCAGAGTAGCAGCAAAGAGCTTTTATGGCTTGATCAAAGGAAAAGAAATCAAGAGTGGCCGACAACTCCGGAACGACATCGATACTTGGTGGCCGAAAGATGAGGAAAAGAAAAGAAATCAAGGAGGTAAAAATAGAGATCGAACAAAGATATTTGAATTGCATATTATTGATGCATGCAGATAGCTTGGTGTTTAGAAGGTGTGGAGAAAAGAAAGGAGAAGAAGAGAATAAGTTGATGACTTGGCCGAGATGGGCCTAGGTTAAGAATAGGATTACTATACACGATATAAACCGAAACAATTTCTAATCGAGCTTTAAAAATGCATTTTTCACTCAATATCTACCTACTGCAATCTATGCCAGCATGAATGCAACAAACACCTTACTATATCTTATTTAATTTAATTAATTTAGAAAATAATTCATTTGCCTAAATAAAAGTGATAACACACAAATAATAAAGCAAAGTTTTAAACTATTCCAAAAAGTTTTAAAATTTAGTGAAATTTATTCACAAACCAAATTTAAAATTTTGGGATGTGACAAATCTACCCCCCTTAACAGGAATCTCGCCCCGAGATTCGGTGAGGCTAGCAAAAAGAAAGGCTGGAAAGGCAACTCGACTTCTGAGTGTTCAACTTCTTGACCTTCCTTCAACTTTCATAAATGATCCGCTCCACGATTAAACACACTTACTTTTCATAAGGCTGAAAGCGAGCTCTACCCCCTTAAGTTAACACTTGGGATATCATTGAACCATCTTGCATTTACATTGTTGAAATCTTCTTCATTGTCTTGTTGGCACCGTCTCAAAGCATTACGCTAGTAGAAAGATTTCCTTGTTCATGTCTTGAAATCAGGACCATGTCTTCTAGGTAAGATTGGACGAGATATAGAAGAGCATGGAGTTATAGAAGAGAAAAGAGGAACCCCACTAAACTAAAACTAACCGTATTATATTAACAAGGATGCCATTGCAAAGTTAAGTACTTCACAACACATCACCACTCAAACAAAGAACCAAATCAATACATGACACAACACTAACAAAAACGTTCTACAAACGATTTAAGAGGATTGGGACAAATTTCTAGATATAACCATGACGCCCTTTAAGATAGGAAAGGTTAAAACTTAATTTATAAAATAGACAAAGAATAGACAAGTTGAGAAGAGAAAATAGAAAGATCAGATGAGCATACAAATCGGATTTTTTTCAAAATAGCTTTGAAAATAAGACTTTCTGGCAACCATTCTACCTAAGCTTGCGTCCTACGGTCGACACGGCTCTGATACCACTCTGTCACACCCGGTTTTAAGAGCAAAACCGAATGCTCATCTATATGTGTTCCCAGGATCAAGTTTCACACATATAGGACAAAGTATAGTAAAACAGAGTAACCAATGTCATAATTACATCGAACATTATTATAATAAATGTCTCAAAGGACTATAAGAATACAAACGCTAGCGGAAAACTCCATAACGCCACAGGTAATCGACCGGGGGCTCCACAAGCTTAGTCTTCACCATCATCTCCAAAGTGGGCAATCTTCAATCTCTGAGCAGCATTTGATAATTGTAGGGGAAATAGCAAGTATGAGTACATATCGTACTCCGTAAGTGTGGGAAAAGATGACATGCAAAGCTTAAACAAAAGAAAGGCTAACACATGGTTCATAGCAGAAAGCAACTATAATTATATCATTTAATTAAAGCACCTATTTACTAAGTGTGTAAACCCACCCAAAAGATTATTAACATAAGGTCAACTACACAGGTTACCCCACCTGTGAAGCCAAAGGGTTACTCCACCCCAAACCAAACTACAGGTTACTCCACCTGCAACTCCCATAGGTTACCCCACCCATATCTGGTTACCCCACCAGATCCACCCAACCATTCCCACTAATCATGTGAGGATCCAGGCCGCTCCTGACCGTGAGCACGGCTGTCATGACAGTTTTACTTCTCTGCAGAGGTCGTACCACTTTACCCACGAGTCGTGATTTCATCCCCTATTGCCAGGTGGACTAAAACCTCCCTTATGCCCGTGCTGCGCTGCACTTACACACTTCCGAGGTGTGCGGCAAGGAGATCACTACAAGGTTTTTCAAAGAGTCTTTCAGCCAGCAAACATCCCATGCTAAGGTTCCACTACTGCCAGTACCCCTGCAACAGTAGCCCCCTCTGGCACCGTGGCTCGGATTACACCATCCATCACCTAGGACTGAGGTTACTCCACCCCAATCCTCTTCCTCGAATGCCGCCAACTGGAAGAACATCTTGGTACTCAACCAGGCTGCTCCATATCAGCCTCGTGATGGCACTGTTGTCCTGGGTTGCCGCTCCACGAACCGGTCCTTAACTAACTTGAGCAAGACCAACACAAACCAAAGTCTCGTGCTAACCGCACCATCATCAAACATACCACTTGCTCAAGTTACAGCACACCTAAGTTCCAGGTTGCTAAAAAGATTAACCGGTCCATGATCATTATGTTCAAGTGAACCATTAGTCAAGATTATTAGTCAAATTATCATCCAACCCAGTTCAGCAAGCTAAGCAAGACCTACCCATCCTCATACTATCATCTACCATAACCAGGCGACAAGGAAATAGTATGGAACAGGATAAATGACATAATAGGATTCATATTAAACGCTATGCATGCAAATTAAACTAGAGGGAGAAAGACATAGGTTCAAAATGGTCAAGGACACTTGCCTCAATCCCAGTGTTGCTGCTCAGAGTCTTCAATATCTTGATCTTGGTCTTGAAGTTCTCGAATTGCGCACACTCTATTTAACGGTAACATGCAAAGCACACATAACATAAACAATAAGAAAACAGTACACCAAACTGTACCAAACTGCTACAAAAACTGTACTAAAAGATAGTACTCGTCGCTACGATCGCGTGAGCGCAAGAATCGCTTAAAACGGAGCTATAAGTAAAAAGTTATGATGTTTCAAAGATTAAGGACTAAATCAGGAAAAACAGAAACGCCTAGGGACAGAAACGTGCGCGTTCCCGTTGATTGGCTGATATTTAGGAGCATGGTTTGCACAGTAGTCTGCGCAATGTTGTGGAACATAAAGGGCACATGATTATTAGGGCACAGGTTCACCTGAATTGGAGATCGGATGGTTGAATCTCGATGAGGTTGTTCTGCGACAGCTGTTGGTGGCATGGCGTTCCTGGTCGTTTCTGGCATGATCTTGGGGAATCCTTTGGGGAAACTGTAGTATACTTGCTGGAACACAACAGGGTCTTGAATTTAGGTCAGAAACAAAGAGGGATTGGGTGGAACACGGAAAACAATTACCATCAGGCGCGCTGGACAGATCCAGAACAGGGAGCAGTAGTCATTGCGAATTAGATCCCCGTCGATCCAGGTCAGATCTTGGGCTGAATTTTGGATATGTTGGAGAGGACTTCATGGCGCACCTCCTGGCGAAAATTGGCGGCGTTTTGATGGCTAGATCATCGGGAACGCGGATGCCAATCTGCGACAGCAGTGCTGGACGCGAGGGCAGGGAGTAGCGGCGGCAGCCTGGCGGCGTGGGAGGAGTTTGGAGGGGAGGGAGGATGTGGGGAAGGCTCCCATATATGTAGAGAGGGTGGCCTAGGGCTTGGGAAAGGTTTTTGGGCTTGGCCCATAGGGTAGAGGGGCGAGGAAAGATGGGCCTCGGCCCAACCGGCAAGAAAATCGATGGGAAAATTGAGATATGGTGGTGGGCTGCCTTAGTTTCGGCCCAAGAGGGCTTGGGGCCATGGGGAGGACGTGGAGAGGAGTCCAAGCATTTATAGGCGATGTCGAGATAGTGTGCTAATGAAAGGAAACGGGAACTAGGAAGGAAAGTGCATTATCGAGCGTTAAATGTTGTTTTTCTTTCCTTTTGTGCAAAAACGGTAAGTGGAATGAATGTGGATGGAATCATATCTTGGGTGTAGAATGTGGGGGAGATCGTGTCGACATGTGAATCTATAGATGACGAAAGGTGATGTTATGAAAGAATAATATGACTCATGAGGTCAGAATGAACATGCACAGAGGTGAGGTGGGCGATTGAGTTGGCGATTGGAACCACGATCGTAGTTGAAAGATCTTGACAAGCCGAGTGAAGAAAGGAGCAGAAGGGGAACAAGCCAAAGAAGATTTGGCCCACAACGGCTGAGGGTTTTCTTATCTCTTTGTCATTGAAAGGATATGGAGCCGATGATGACACAGGTTCCACATGAAAGATGTTGAGGGGATGCTGGGAACAGGGACCCATTAGGAAACATACTCTGCTCCCATTCAGAAGCACAACAACAAGCGCCTCGACATTGAGGTCAAAGGCATTAGTGACACTTCAGGGGATCGGGAAAGTGGACATCGTTAGGGTATGAGCTGGGCGCGCGCTGACATGGGACAGAGACACAGATGATGTAAATCCTGAAGACTTCCATGCTCCTATGGTCCTCATCTTCTAGTATGTTGTCGATGAAGACCGAGTACATCGCATGGTAAATTTTGGAGACGTTTGGTTGGACAGATCATCGGGAACTTGAATCGAATTGCGCCATGCTGCAGCGTTGTGACTGATTGTCTGCCATGCTGCTTTCTTGACAGGGCTGCTAGGACCCAAATAGAGAGTAAAGAGAAGAGAGATCAAGGGCAGAGAACAAAACGGCAGAGTAGCAGCAAAGAGCTTTTATGGCTTGATCAAAGGAAAAGAAATCAAGAGTGGCCGACAACTCCGGAACGACATCGATACTTGGTGGCCGAAAGATGAGGAAAAGAAAAGAAATCAAGGAGGTAAAAATAGAGATCGAACAAAGATATTTGAATTGCATATTATTGATGCATGCAGATAGCTTGGTTGTTTAGAAGGTGTGGAGAAAAGAAAGGAGAAGAAGAGAATAAGTTGATGACTTGGCCGAGATTGGGCCTAGGTTAAGAATAGGATTACTATACACGATATAAACCGAAACAATTTCTAATCGAGCTTTAAAAATGCATTTTTCACTCAATATCTACCTACTGCAATCTATGCCAGCATGAATGCAACAAACACCTTACTATATCTTATATTAATTTAATTAATTTAGAAAATAATTCATTTGCCTAAATAAAAGTGATAACACACAAATAATAAAGCAAAGTTTTAAACTATTCCAAAAAGTTTTAAAATTTAGTGAAATTTATTCACAAACCAAAATTTAAAATTTTGGGATGTGACAAATCTACCCCCCTTAACAGGAATCTCGCCCCGAGATTCGGTGAGGCTAGCAAAAAGAAAGGCTGGAAAGGCAACTCGACTTCTGAGTGTTCAACTTCTTGACCTTCCTTCAACTTTCATAAATGATCCGCTCCACGATTAAACACACTTACTTTCCATAAGGCTGAAAGCGAGCTCTACCCCCCTTAAGTTAACACTTGGGATATCATTGAACCATCTTGCATTTACATTGTTGAAATCTTCTTCATTGTCTTGTTGGCACCGTCTCAAAGCATTACGCTAGTAGAAAGATTTCCTTGTTCATGTCTTGAAATCAGGACCATGTCTTCTAGGTAAGATTGGACGAGATATAGAAGAGCATGGAGTTATAGAAGAGAAAAGAGGAACCCCACTAAACTAAAACTAACCGTATTATATTAACAAGGATGCCATTGCAAAGTTAAGTACTTCACAACACATCACCACTCAAACAAAGAACCAAATCAATACATGACACAACACTAACAAAAACGTTCTACAACGATTTAAGAGGATTGGGACAAATTTCTAGATATAACCATGACGCCCTTTAAGATAGGAAAGGTTAAAACTTAATTTATAAAATAGACAAAGAATAGACAAGTTGAGAAGAGAAAATAGAAAGGCCAGATGAGCATACAAATCGGATTTTTTTCAAAATAGCTTTGAAAATAAGACTTTCTGGCAACCATTCTACCTAAGCTTGCGTCCTACGGTCGACACGGCTCTGATACCACTCTGTCACACCCGGTTTTAAGAGCAAAACCGAATGCTCATCTATATGTGTTCCCAGGATCAAGTTTCACACATATAGGACAAAGTATAGTAAAACAGAGTAACCAATGTCATAATTACATCGAACATTATTATAATAAATGTCTCAAAGGACTATAAGAATACAAACGCTAGCGGAAAACTCCATAACGCCACAGGTAATCGACCGGGGGCTCCACAAGCTTAGTCTTCACCATCATCTCCAAAGTGGGCAATCTTCAATCTCTGAGCAGCATTTGATAATTGTAGGGGAAATAGCAAGTATGAGTACATATCGTACTCCGCAAGTGTGGGAAAAAGATGACATGCAAAGCTTAAACAAAAGAAAGGCTAACACATGGTTCATAGCAGAAAGCAACTATAATTATATCATTTAATTAAAGCACCTATTTACTAAGTGTGTAAACCCACCCAAAAGATTATTAACATAAGGTCAACTACACAGGTTACCCCACCTGTGAAGCCAAAGGGTTACTCCACCCCAAACCAACTACAGGTTACTCCACCTGCAACTCCCATAGGTTACCCCACCCATATCTGGTTACCCCACCAGATCCACCCAACCATTCCCACTAATCATGTGAGGATCCAGGCCGCTCCTGACCGTGAGCACGGCTGTCATGACAGTTTTACTTCTCTGCAGAGGTCGTACCACTTTACCCACGAGTCGTGATTTCATCCCCTGTTGTCAGGTGGACTAAAACCTCCCTTATGCCCGTGCTGCGCTGCACTTACACACTTCCGAGGTGTGCGGCAAGGAGATCACTACAAGGTTTTTCAAAGAGTCTTTCAGCCAGCAAACATCCCATGCTAAGGTTCCACTACTGCCAGTACCCCTGCAACAGTAGCCCCCTCTGGCACCGTGGCTCGGATTACACCATCCATCACCTAGGACTGAGGTTACTCCACCCCAATCCTCTTCCTCGAATGCCGCCAACTGGAAGAACATCTTGGTACTCAACCAGGCTGCTCCATATCAGCCTCGTGATGGCACTGTTGTCCTGGGTTGCCGCTCCACGAACCGGTCCTTAACTAACTTGAGCAAGACCAACACAAACCAAAGTCTCGTGCTAACCGCACCATCATCAAACATACCACTTGCTCAAGTTACAGCACACCTAAGTTCCAGGTTGCTAAAAAGATTAACCGGTCCATGATCATTATGTTCAAGTGAACCATTAGTCAAGATTATTAGTCAAATTATCATCCAACCCAGTTCAGCAAGCTAAGCAAGACCTACCCATCCTCATACTATCATCTACCATAACCAGGCGACAAGGAAATAGTATGGAACAGGATAAATGACATAATAGGATTCATATTAAACGCTATGCATGCAAATTAAACTAGAGGGAGAAAGACATAGGTTCAAAATGGTCAAGGACACTTGCCTCAATCCCAGTGTTGCTGCTCAGAGTCTTCAATATCTTGATCTTGGTCTTGAAGTTCTCGAATTGCGCACACTCTATTTAACGGTAACATGCAAAGCACACATAACATAAACAATAAGAAAACAGTACACCAAACTGTACCAAACTGCTACAAAAACTGTACTAAAAGATAGTACTCGTCGCTACGATCGCGTGAGCGCAAGAATCGCTTAAAACGGAGCTATAAGTAAAAAGTTATGATGTTTCAAAGATTAAGGACTAAATCAGGAAAAACAGAAACGCCTAGGGACAGAAACGTGCGCGTTCCCGTTGATTGGCTGATATTTAGGAGCATGGTTTGCACAGTAGTCTGCGCAATGTTGTGGAACATAAAGGGCACATGATTATTAGGGCACAGGTTCACCTGAATTGGAGATCGGATGGTTGAATCTCGATGAGGTTGTTCTGCGACAGCTGTTGGTGGCATGGCGTTCCTGGTCGTTTCTGGCATGATCTTGGGGAATCCTTTGGGGAAACTGTAGTATACTTGCTGGAACACAACAGGGTCTTGAATTTAGGTCAGAAACAAAGAGGGATTGGGTGGAACACGGAAAACAATTACCATCAGGCGCGCTGGACAGATCCAGAACAGGGAGCAGTAGTCATTGCGAATTAGATCCCCGTCGATCCAGGTCAGATCTTGGGCTGAATTTTGGATATGTTGGAGAGGACTTCATGGCGCACCTCCTGGCGAAAATTGGCGGCGTTTTGATGGCTAGATCATCGGGAACGCGGATGCCAATCTGCGACAGCAGTGCTGGACGCGAGGGCAGGGAGAGGAGTAGCGGCGGCAGCCTGGCGGCGTGGGAGGAGTTTGGAGGGGAGGGAGGACGTGGGGAAGGCTCCCATATATGTAGAGAGGGTGGCCTAGGGCTTGGGAAAGGTTTTTGGGCTTGGCCCATAGGGTAGAGGGGCGAGGAAAGATGGGCCTCGGCCCAACCGGCAAGAAAATCGATGGGAAAATTGAGATATGGTGGTGGGCTGCCTTAGTTTCGGCCCAAGAGGGCTTGGGGCCATGGGGAGGACGTGGAGAGGAGTCCAAGCATTTATAGGCGATGTCGAGATAGTGTGCTAATGAAAGGAAACGGGAACTAGGAAGGAAAGTGCATTATCGAGCGTTAAATGTTGTTTTTCTTTCCTTTTGTGCAAAAACGGTAAGTGGAATGAATGTGGATGGAATCATATCTTGGGTGTAGAATGTGGGGGAGATCGTGTCGACATGTGAATCTATAGATGACGAAAGGTGATGTTATGAAAGAATAATATGACTCATGAGGTCAGAATGAACATGCACAGAGGTGAGGTGGGCGATTGAGTTGGCGATTGGAACCACGATCGTAGTTGAAAGATCTTGACAAGCCGAGTGAAGAAAGGAGCAGAAGGGGAACAAGCCAAAGAAGATTTGGCCCACAACGGCTGAGGGTTTTCTTATCTCTTTGTCATTGAAAGGATATGGAGCCGATGATGACACAGGTTCCACATGAAAGATGTTGAGGGGATGCTGGGAACAGGGACCCATTAGGAAACATACTCTGCTCCCATTCAGAAGCACAACAACAAGCGCCTCGACATTGAGGTCAAAGGCATTAGTGACACTTCAGGGGATCGGGAAAGTGGACATCGTTAGGGTATGAGCTGGGCGCGCGCTGACATGGGACAGAGACACAGATGATGTAAATCCTGAAGACTTCCATGCTCCTATGGTCCTCATCTTCTAGTATGTTGTCGATGAAGACCGAGTACATCGCATGGTAAATTTTGGAGACGTTTGGTTGGACAGATCATCGGGAACTTGAATCGAATTGCGCCATGCTGCAGCGTTGTGACTGATTGTCTGCCATGCTGCTTTCTTGACAGGGCTGCTAGGACCCAAATAGAGAGTAAAGAGAAGAGAGATCAAGGGCAGAGAACAAAACGGCAGAGTAGCAGCAAAGAGCTTTTATGGCTTGATCAAAGGAAAAGAAATCAAGAGTGGCCGACAACTCCGGAACGACATCGATACTTGGTGGCCGAAAGATGAGGAAAAGAAAAGAAATCAAGGAGGTAAAAATAGAGATCGAACAAAGATATTTGAATTGCATATTATTGATGCATGCAGATAGCTTGGTTGTTTAGAAGGTGTGGAGAAAAGAAAGGAGAAGAAGAGAATAAGTTGATGACTTGGCCGAGATTGGGCCTAGGTTAAGAATAGGATTACTATACACGATATAAACCGAAACAATTTCTAATCGAGCTTTAAAAATGCATTTTTCACTCAATATCTACCTACTGCAATCTATGCCAGCATGAATGCAACAAACACCTTACTATATCTTATTTAATTTAATTAATTTAGAAAATAATTCATTTGCCTAAATAAAAGTGATAACACACAAATAATAAAGCAAAGTTTTAAACTATTCCAAAAAGTTTTAAAATTAGTGAAATTTATTCACAAACCAAAATTTGAAATTTTGGGATGTGACAAATCTACCCCCCTTAACAGGAATCTCGCCCCGAGATTCGGTGAGGCTAGCAAAAGAAAGGATGGAAAGGCAACTCGACTTCTGAGTGTTCAACTTTTTGACCTTCCTTCAACTTTCATAAATGATCCGCTCCATGATTAAACACACTTACTTTCCATAAGGCTGAAAGCGAGCTCTACCCCCCTTAAGTTAACACTTGGGATATCATTGAACCATCTTGCATTTACATTGTTGAAATCTTCTTCATTGTCTTGTTGGCACCGTCTCAAAGCATTACGCTAGTAGAAAGATTTCCTTGTTCATGTCTTGAAATCAGGACCATGTCTTCTAGGTAAGATTGGACGAGATATAGAAGAGCATGGAGTTATAGAAGAGAAAAGAGGAACCCCACTAAACTAAAACTAACCGTATTATATTAACAAGGATGCCATTGCAAAGTTAAGTACTTCACAACACATCACCACTCAAACAAAGAACCAAATCAATACATGACACAACACTCAAACAAAAACGTTCTACAACGATTTAAGAGGATTGGGACAAATTTCTAGATATAACCATGACGCCCTTTAAGATAGGAAAGGTTAAAACTTAATTTATAAAATAGACAAAGAATAGACAAGTTGAGAAGAGAAAATAGAAAGATCAGATGAGCATACAAATCGGATTTTTTTCAAAATAGCTTTGAAAATAAGACTTTCTGGCAACCATTCTACCTAAGCTTGCGTCCTACGGTCGACACGGCTCTGATACCACTCTGTCACACCCGGTTTTAAGAGCAAAACCGAATGCTCATCTATATGTGTGCCCAGGATCAAGTTTCACACATATAGGACAAAGTATAGTAAAACAGAGTAACCAATGTCATAATTACATCGAACATTATTATAATAAATGTCTCAAAGGACTATAAGAATACAAACGCTAGCGGGAAACTCCATAACGCCACAGGTAATCGACCGGGGGCTCCACAAGCTTAGTCTTCACCATCATCTCCAAAGTGGGCAATCTTCAATCTCTGAGCAGCATTTGATAATTGTAGGGGAAATAGCAAGTATGAGTACATATCGTACTCCGTAAGTGTGGGAAAAGATGACATGCAAAGCTTAAACAAAAGAAAGGCTAACACATGGTTCATAGCAGAAAGCAACTATAATTATATCATTTAATTAAAGCACCTATTTACTAAGTGTGTAAACCCACCCAAAAGATTATTAACATAAGGTCAACTACACAGGTTACCCCACCTGTGAAGCCAAAGGGTTACTCCACCCCAAACCAAACTACAGGTTACTCCACCTGCAACTCCCATAGGTTACCCCACCCATATCTGGTTACCCCACCAGATCCACCCAACCATTCCCACTAATCATGTGAGGATCCAGGCCGCTCCTGACCGTGAGCACGGCTGTCATGACAGTTTTACTTCTCTGCAGAGGTCGTACCACTTTACCCACGAGTCGTGATTTCATCCCCTGTTGCCAGGTGGACTAAAACCTCCCTTATGCCCGTGCTGCGCTGCACTTACACACTTCCGAGGTGTGCGGCAAGGAGATCACTACAAGGTTTTTCAAAGAGTCTTTCAGCCAGCAAACATCCCATGCTAAGGTTCCACTACTGCCAGTACCCCTGCAACAGTAGCCCCCTCTGGCACCGTGGCTCGGATTACACCATCCATCACCTAGGACTAAGGTTACTCCACCCCAATCCTCTTCCTCGAATGCCGCCAACTGGAAGAACATCTTGGTACTCAACCAGGCTGCTCCATATCAGCCTCGTGATGGCACTGTTGTCCTGGGTTGCCGCTCCACGAACCGGTCCTTAACTAACTTGAGCAAGACCAACACAAACCAAAGTCTCGTGCTAACCGCACCATCATCAAACATACCACTTGCTCAAGTTACAGCACATCTAAGTTCCAGGTTGCTAAAAAGATTAACCGGTCCATGATCATTATGTTCAAGTGAACCATTAGTCAAGATTATTAGTCAAATTATCATCCAACCCAGTTCAGCAAGCTAAGCAAGACCTACCCATCCTCATACTATCATCTACCATAACCAGGCGACAAGGAAATAGTATGGAACAGGATAAATGACATAATAGGATTCATATTAAACGCTATGCATGCAAATTAAACTAGAGGGAGAAAGACATAGGTTCAAAATGGTCAAGGACACTTGCCTCAATCCCAGTGTTGCTGCTCAGAGTCTTCAATATCTTGATCTTGGTCTTGAAGTTCTCGAATTGCGCACACTCTATTTAACGGTAACATGCAAAGCACACATAACATAAACAATAAGAAAACAGTACACCAAACTGTACCAAACTGCTACAAAAACTGTACTAAAAGATAGTACTCGTCGCTACGATCGCGTGAGCGCAAGAATCGCTTAAAACGGAGCTATAAGTAAAAAGTTATGATGTTTCAAAGATTAAGGACTAAATCAGGAAAAACAGAAACGCCTAGGGACAGAAACGTGCGCGTTCCCGTTGATTGGCTGCATATTTAGGAGCATGGTTTGCACAGTAGTCTGCGCAATGTTGTGGAACATAAAGGGCACATGATTATTAGGGCACAGGTTCACCTGAATTGGAGATCAGATGGTTGAATCTCGATGAGGTTGTTCTGCGACAGCTGTTGGTGGCATGGCGTTCCTGGTCGTTTCTGGCATGATCTTGGGGAATCCTTTGGGGAAACTGTAGTATACTTGCTGGAACACAACCGGGTCTTGAATTTAGGTCAGAAACAAAGAGGGATTGGGTGGAACACGGAAAACAATTACCATCAGGCGCGCTGGACAGATCTAGAACAGGGAGCAGTAGTCATTGCGAATTAGATCCCCGTCGATCCAGGTCAGATCTTGGGCTGAATTTTGGATATGTTGGAGAGGTCTTCATGGCGCACCTCCTGGCGAAAATTGGCGGCGTTTTGATCGCTAGATCATCGGGAACGCGGATGCCAATCTGCGACAGCAGTGCTGGACGCGAGGGCAGGGAGTAGCGGCGGCAGCCTGGCGGCGTGGGAGGAGTTTGGAGGGGAGGGAGGATGTGGGGAAGGCTCCCATATATGTAGAGAGGGTGGCCTAGGGCTTGGGAAAGGTTTTTGGGCTTGGCCCATAGGGTAGAGGGGCGAGGAAAGATGGGCCTCGGCCCAACCGGCAAGAAAATCGATGGGAAAATTGAGATATGGTGGTGGGCTGCCTTAGTTTCGGCCCAAGAGGGCTTGGGGCCATGGGGAGGACGTGGAGAGGAGTCCAAGCATTCATAGGCGATGTCGAGATAGTGTGCTAATGAAAGGAAACGGGAACTAGGAAGGAAAGTGCATTATCGAGCGTTAAATGTTGTTTTTCTTTCCTTTTGTGCAAAAACGGTAAGTGGAATGAATGTGGATGGAATCATATCTTGGGTGTAGAATGTGGGGGAGATCGTGTCGACATGTGAATCTATAGATGACGAAAGGTGATGTTATGAAAGAATAATATGACTCATGAGGTCAGAATGAACATGCACAGAGGTGAGGTGGGCGATTGAGTTGGCGATTGGAACCACGATCGTAGTTGAAAGATCTTGACAAGCCGAGTGAAGAAAGGAGCAGAAGGGGAACAAGCCAAAGAAGATTTGGCCCACAACGGCTGAGGGTTTTCTTATCTCTTTGTCATTGAAAGGATATGGAGCCGATGATGACACAGGTTCCACATGAAAGATGTTGAGGGGATGCTGGGAACAGGGACCCATTAGGAAACATACTCTGCTCCCATTCAGAAGCACAACAACAAGCGCCTCGACATTGAGGTCAAAGGCATTAGTGACACTTCAGGGGATCGGGAAAGTGGACATCGTTAGGGTATGAGCTGGGCGCGCGCTGACATGGGACAGAGACACAGATGATGTAAATCCTGAAGACTTCCATGCTCCTATGGTCCTCATCTTCTAGTATGTTGTCGATGAAGACCGAGTACATCGCATGGTAAATTTGGAGACGTTTGGTTGGACAGATCATCGGGAACTTGAATCGAATTGCGCCATGCTGCAGCGTTGTGACTGATTGTCTGCCATGCTGCTTTCTTGACAGGGCTGCTAGGACCCAAATAGAGAGTAAAGAGAAGAGAGATCAAGGGCAGAGAACAAAACGGCAGAGTAGCAGCAAAGAGCTTTTATGGCTTGATCAAAGGAAAAGAAATCAAGAGTGGCCGACAACTCCGGAACGACATCGATACTTGGTGGCCGAAAGATGAGGAAAAGAAAAGAAATCAAGGAGGTAAAAATAGAGATCGAACAAAGATATTTGAATTGCATATATTGATGCATGCAGATAGCTTGGTTGTTTAGAAGGTGTGGAGAAAAGAAAGGAGAAGAAGAGAATAAGTTGATGACTTGGCCGAGATTGGGCCGAGGTTAAGAATAGGATTACTATACACGATATAAACCGAAACAATTTCTAATCGAGCTTTAAAAATGCATTTTTCACTCAATATCTACCTACTGCAATCTATGCCAGCATGAATGCAACAAACACCTTACTATATCTTATTTAATTTAATTAATTTAGAAAATAATTCATTTGCCTAAATAAAAGTGATAACACACAAATAATAAAGCAAAGTTTTAAACTATTCCAAAAAGTTTTAAAATTTAGTGAAATTTATTCACAAACCAAAATTTGAAATTTTGGGATGTGACAGCGACGCTCCGTCGACAGCGAGACGCCAGTGGTGACTTCGTATCTCTAGATTTGCCGGCTCAGTCTTCGAAGATGCTCATAGAGGTAGGGTTTGCGTGCGTGTGTTCATAGGGGTGAGTGTGCGTGCGTTGTGAGGGTCTGAGTTGTACAGTGTAATCTCAAAAAAAAAAAAAAAACTGCTACCAGCCGCGCACAGAACTTGGAAGGGGCAGCCATGTCCCCACATCTCATAGCAGCTTGTTCCTGTTGGCAGCTTGTTCCTGTTGCTCAAGACAATCCATTCCTGATGCCACCCATTCCCAAGCTGGTGAATCATGTGTCCACCTCTATTTCTCCTGGTTCCATTTAGTACCAACCTTTCAGCTACTAGGGCAGACTTCCCAGGGAAGAAGCTAGAGTAGTAAGACCACAGTGCGTAGAGCATCCGAACGACAGATATGGATGTGAAACGTCGATGCAACAATATATGAGTACTACCGAGCCAAGTTGTAACCACACGATGCATCGTATATATGAATAGTACCGAGACAAGGTGGCAGGCTAATAATAAATTTTTTAGGGAAATAATCATTTTTTTTACATGGTCAAAATATCTTTGTAGTAAGAATGGCGTACAACATTCATTAAATTTGAAATACTGGTAACTCTGGGACGGGAGAGAAACCTCCATCCCCCAGTGGAGCGCTCCTGCTTGCCTAGCTCCTCCGCTTCGCTCACTTGAATGCTGCTCATCGCGCCAGCATGGCAACAACTTGTCCAGGTCCCCGAATGTGGCTACCTCTTCAAAATAGCGCCCTGGCCTGCTGGATTAGCTTCACTCATTCACCGAAAGCACTAGCCATGATTTCTGTAGTACTAAAAACTCGCATCAAGCTCACGGATAAGCTGATTGGCATAGGTTACCACGTTTCTGAGCCATTCATTATCTGCATGTAGTATAGGATGTCCACAAGTCCTTGTCTTTAATTGCTTCCTCATACCTACCTTGCTTAATCAAGCATCAGACTCAATGAACTATACACCCTGTTCGGATGGCTGGGTTGGCTGGGCTGGCCGGCTGATTTCCACTGTTGCTACAGTAATTATGTGTCTAACAGTCACAAGCTGCTACAGCCCTGCTACAGTCTCCTGTGTCTAACGGTCACAAGCAGCCAGCTCCAGCCCAGCCGATTCCAAGCTTCCGAACAGATTGTATAGACCTTGTTTGAGTGTGAAAGAAATAAGCTGGATTATTTAATCCATAGGGTAAACAAAAAAGGCCTAAGTCATAAATCGTAACCCAAGGATCCCGCGCAAGCACACTTGGCCTATGCTACGCTGAGGATCAAAGAAAACAGCACACGGAGGTGAAATTAGGAGCAACGCCACCGTTGTTTTTTTCCCCCTTTCTTTTCAGCAAATGGGGCGTACCACAGAAGATCACAGTGATTTGTTTAGGCCTTGCTTGGATCCAACAGTGCACAGTCCAACACGTCTCTATGAAAGGCATGCATCATTATGAAAATTACATCAATCGATGGTCGCTAAACAAGGCCTTGAAGACAATCCAGCCAAGAAATTTTTGTCTGCCGGCTCTAGCTAGCTAGGAGACCTAAATCCTTGTCGGGCATCCTAATTTTGGCCGATCTATCATAGGAAATGCATTTCAAAAGCCCAACGCATGGCCCAACTTCAGTCGTAAGCTTCCTGCTGCTTGCAGGTTTGGTTATGTTTTGATCGGTACTCTTTTTTTGTAACCTTGCCAGTATTGAAAAAAGAAAAAAAAATTAAGAGGAATTGAAGTGAGTAGATATGCGACAGTGCGACACATTGCGACAACCATATAACATTTCTTTGAACAAGAGAGACAATGTAATCAGGTCCCTTCAAGAAAAGACTTAACCGATAGTTTTGATTTTTAATACCTAGAAACAAGAGAGACAATGTAAATCCTACATCCACATGTTACGTCAAACCATCAGCAAGTTCTTCTCTACCCCGCTCCAGTCTCTCACACTGGCTTGTGCTACCGCCGCAAATGGGCATTCCTTTGTTTCAAGAGGTAGGTGCCGACGAATCTCAGCTTCAATCATCCCGCCTTGCGGGGTTGTCTCCTTCCAACTAGATTCATTGCTCTTGGTTCAATCTTCAACGGATCTTGATGCATTCTAGTTCCAAGTGTGCTGCACTGCTGTGCAACATGTCAATTGCAATCATGTGTTTTTGCTTTGGTACTTCCTATCCTAATGCTATAAATGATATAGGCAAAGAGATTTGGCAAGAGGCAAAGGCTATGTGCTCTGAAATATATGAGAGCCACGGACGTTACAGGCTGCTGGGTACGCAGCATGTACCATCTCTCCATTAATCACACGCATTGATGCCTTCCAAAAAAAAAAATCACATAAGTTGGCGTGTCAACTGTTTAGTACATACAGTACTGAAGATCTATATCAGTTATGCGCTTCAACAGTACCTCAGTGCTTGATTGCTCACGCAGTTGCACCCTATATATCCCACAGAGAGGATGAACTGATCTAATGGAGTCTCACGGTCGTTTTAACCATCAGATTTATTTAACACATGAATGATGCTCCCTCGTGAAAATGCCATTGTACAAGATTCACTCCACCAAACGGAATGATACATCCAAGCCATGCAAGTAATAATATACGTACCATGGTCATGGCCCTACAACTTTAAAGAGTTTTAAAATCCCGTATGGCCTTTTGCGAAGTGCCAACATAGCACACTTGATAAATACATGCAAGAGTGTGCAGGGGATCATATGAGATAAATATTCTCAGGATCATTTGCCATGGATCGGAGACTCGGAGTAGAGCCGGCACAGCCTTCTAGCAGAATGGTGGGACTTGATCCTGATAAAATTCACCATGTCATAGAAGCAACATAGACCCAAGCCACCAACTGCCATGAATCCAGAGATTTGAGCACGGTGTGACTGGCATAATCATCTGGACACCTCTATCCGAATATGGAGATCATTCTTCTCTGGAAATTTTCAGGTACCTACGAGCACTCTTGGCAAGCATCTTTCTATCTTCATCGTCATCAAAATCGGTCACATACACTCCGTTAATGTAGTTAGACCAGGCATAATAATCGTAACGGTCCTCAATAAAGAAACCATCACCCAAGTACTCATAGTCTGAGTAGAGCCTGATAGCACAACTAAGACAAAAACTGCTCACGGTGGTGGCGCTGATCTCATAGTAATCGTACTCATCCCCTCTAAACGACACTGTATTTATCCAAGCACACTCGGCAAGCAGGGTGTTGTCAACTGTCACATTAGGGCAATCATGAATGATGAGCATCTCCAGATGGGGACAGCTATTGATGATGGTCGTCAGCCCTTGGTTGGTGAGACGGTCGCCATGAAGCTCAAGGGTGCGTAGACCATGCATGCCAGCAATTGCCGTTGCTTTCCCGTCCCAGATGAGATCACTTTCATAGAATCTTCTTCTTTCAATATGCAAGAAATGTTTCAGCTGCGGGCATGATTTTGCGATGGCCTCGAACACCTCCTGGTCAGTAAAATCTGAACATAGGGAAAGCTCGAGCTCCTGAAGCAGAGGGAACTTCTTTATCGACGCCACAAATCCTTCCTTGGAGATATCGTAGCACGAGATGAGGCGAAGGCTCTCTAGCATGTGTGCCCTAAAAAAAAGAGGATTCTTATTATTACTTGGGAGATGCAAGTGCAACATGGTTACTCTACTCATATATATTTGAATATATTTATGTCCCATAATATGGGTCTGTCTCCCCTAATTGCATATAGTCACTGTTTCGGAAGTAACAAGCTAGGAGGCAAAGCTGTTATCCGGAGCCAATTTCTGAGTATTTTCAAGCCAGTTGGGTTCTATATACTGCATGATTTCGGGGCACTACTTGTTACTTCCAAGAACAAGCTGCGAAAAGGAATTGGGGATCAAACATGGTCACTGGATAAATTTTGGAAGTTTCAGCAAACAAATTTAACTATTTTTTTTAAAAAAAAACGGACACGATTTCACTAAAAACTGCCTCCAATCTACAAAACATCATGGTTGTATATAAAAATAAGGTATTGTTGACCATGACAGTGGCCAAGGAGGTGATTTTACCGGTACTGTTCATTTTGGACTTATTTTGGATCCAATCAAAAAGAGATAAATTTATTTTTTTTCCTAATGCACATGTGACTCTATGCATACATATATACTCTCATCGATGGAATCAAAACATTGGTGATTGTGCAGATTAAGGGTAACATTGCCATAAGAAAAGGAGGACAGATTCTGCAACGCGACTGGAAATTCAGGGATGCGGAGGAGTTACGTCTGATAAGTTGTTCGCTCTATTTCCTAGGAAAGCTCCAGCAACATGCCAACATATCAAGGAAAACGGAGCTGGGAAATGACTGGCACACAAGTTACAGGATTGTATTAGTTGGCAATCCAGGTTGGCATCTCATCTTGTATGCTTTAGCTAATTGATGTAAATCATCGTTGCAGTCCATGCTAGCACCCATGTAAATAAAATTTGCCAATGGATATACCTTTGAATTGAAAAGAGGGTCAAAAGTATGAACATTTTACGACCTGGTTGTCAAACTTCTGACGAGGTGAATGTTGAGAAAACACAGGCTGTATATGGACTTTGTGGACAGATTTCCTTCCCCCCCCCAACCCCTTTTTTTGGGCAAGGACATCTGGGACTTCCATGAATATATCTAGATTTTTTTTTAGATAATGATGAATATATCTAGATTAACATCATTTTTCATTCACAATTACAAATACAAGAAACGCTCCTTTTAATCATCCTATCACGCTCATCAAGATCAGTCTCGTCGACTCCACTATAAGATAGACAGGAGGGTTAAAATGATCATCATAGTTCCTCAAATGTCTTTGATGTCAACAAATTTACTGTTATATTAAAGCATATGCATGAAGAAAATTAAGCACTACAGGCACATCAGACACATCCAAGCTAAGCAATTATAAATCAGTTGTGCGACGTGCTCATGAAGATCAATGGAAAATCAAATATATAATGTTAATTAAGTGAATGAAGCATAATAATTGACAAAGGAGTTTTATGTAGCAGGCATGTTGTTTATTCGCCTATTCCTGCACAAGTCCTCAATTCACTGTTGATGACCAGACAATAGCCAAATTATGTTTTATGCATGACAAAGTTTGGGTATCTATAACAGTCTACTTCGATGACAGTCGGGTTTCCCATGCACAACTGTGTTTATTCAATAATAGCAGCACCAATTATGTTCATAAGTTGGACAAGCAGGAATTAAAATTCTGAGATGAATCTATCGGATTGTTCGGACTGCTTCTAGCTCAGGCGCAGGAGCTAAGATAATAGCAGCAAATTTGTTTAGACGGAACTGATCTCTCAGCGCTGAAATTAATTACCAAATTATGTGGATGAAGCAGTCAACTAGCAAACTCAATAGTAAATGAGAACTATACATTGTAATTGAACATCTTGTAGAAAGTAACATCGTCCCAGTGCCTGACTGGTCCCTGAAGTATAGCAATAAAAATTAAATGATAATACAAAGGGAAAATCATTTATATGCTATTGGTTAAACTTCTAATCCCTGATCCGCCATCGGTAAAACCTATTTCCCTTATACAGTGAAAAACGAGTGACAAACCAATGGTTTCAGTATCTCACTTCAGTGTCATTTTGTTCGGGAGCACAGTTATTTCAAATAAACTGATTCAGCAATCAACAAAGTTACTTATTTAAAAAAGAATCAACTAATTTCCCATGCACAAATGTATTTAAAATGTAAGACTAAGAAAAGTCATGCAGTTTCATTCTGTAAGCATTGGGTTACCGCACCAGAATATACTAGACACCATTCCCTACTATGCAAAGGTCGGAAATCCAAATTATGTAAGCCTTGTGGTGGTAACAGACCAGTATATGGGGGGAAAAAAATACAAATTGGGAGGAAAAGCGCAAGTGATCCACCTGGTTGTTGGTCAAGTGATGCGCCTAAAAAAAATTAATTGATAACGTAGAATATACCATTTGATATATTTCCAATCCCAAGGCATCCAAAAGGACTATGTACAAGTTGTGCACGTGGATGTGGCTGTCGACATGGCCAAGTTATTGGTATTCCTGGAATCATAATGTTTTGTATCCTGAAGCTGCACTAAAGCCAAGTTAACTGAACTAAACAACCTGTCAAAGCCTCACAGTCAAATAATTTTTGATGCAAAATTTTATCAATCTGCAGTATAATAATTTCACTGTCAAGAGCTTGAGAGCAAAGAGGCAGTATGAAGAAATATGTTCCATCAAAACATCCAGTAAGCATATATTTTCTTACATTTTCAGGTACCTGCGCAATCTCTTGCGAAGCATCTTATCATACACATCGAAACCAGTCTCATCTATGCTATCAAGGCCGTAAGAAGGATCATAGTAATCAGAATGTTCATCATAGTCAAGGACTTTCCAACTTAAGTATTCGATCATGAGACAGGTAGAACATTCACCAATGTGGCTGCCATCAGGCTCAAGCTCTTCATGGTCAGATCCTTAGAATAATAATTGTTCTTCAATTGTTCGGCCGTCAGGCTCTTGGTCTTGCGGCTGTAGTTTTTTGCCTTTTTCCTGAGACTGCTCGGGGAGTATGTTTCTCCAAGGGCATTTCTTAATATGATACTTCGGCATTTGCGCTTGTGGAGGCCCTCAGGATTAAATCTGTAAAAAACACGGCAACAATTGTCCGTATTAAGTAGTCTGGCGGTCAGTTTATTGGTCGTCATCCGCCACAAGGGATCCTTATCTCCACCCTGAGCATTCTTCATGACAATATTGCGGCATTGCAGTATGTCATTGGACTCTAGGTAGGGGTACTTCTCAAGGATGGCCCTCAGCCCTTGAGTGGTGAGGTCTTTGCGGTAGAGCATGAGAGAGTGCAGCTCGTGCACTGTGTCAATCACCATGTCTTCCCTGTCATTCGCCTCAGAAGTACACCAATGCCTCCGGTAATTTCTGTCTTCAAAACGATATTTACATGTTGAACATTCAAAGTCAGTAGGTCTGCACATGGCCACAGAGTCTCTGAAATAATCCTTAGCATGCTGATCATACATCAGTAGCTTCACGTTCTTGATCCGAGCACACTTAGGTCGTAGTGCGTCATCCATGATGATTTTGCGGCATTTTTGGATGTCGAGAGACTCCAGGTGCGGACAGTTATCGAGGATGGCCTCCAGTCCTTGGTTAGTGATTTTATTTTTTAAGATGAGATGCAAGGAACGAAGCTCGTGCATTGTGGCGATTGCCATGGCGTTCCAGTCATCTAAGTTCGATAGAGAGGAACCACAAACAATGTAGTATGCGTCAATAAGTCTCAAGTGCTTCAACCGTGGGCACGCCATGGCTACATCCTTCAACACCTCAAGGACGTCGACCTTTCGACACTTTGAAAACTCGAGCTCCTCAAGAAGAGGGAACTGCTTTACGGCCTCCGCGAATCCTTGGCGCGACACTTTTCCGCACCTGGTGAGAATAAGGCTCTTGAGCAATGGAGCCCTGCACGTACATGCAAAGAAGTAAGTATATGATGTTTGGCTCGTAGAATTCACAATTAGTACGACAACATGAACATATATTAAGGGGGCTATGGAAGAAACAGTATCCTGTTGCAGAGCGAGTATACACAGATGCAAGTACGACAACATGAACATATATACGTCTTTCAGGTCTGTACTATTATGTTTTTCTTATGTCCGCCAGGCTTGATTCTTGAACCAAATTCCTAAACTAATATAATGCGCGAAAAATAAAGTCATCGTATTTGGGGTAATTTGCCAATCAAAAAAGTCAAAATAGGGAAAGAATCTCACTGGTCAGCGAGGAAGCGGAGGAAGTTGTCGTCGAAGCCGGTGCCCTCCCCCCAGAATGCCTCGCACTGCCCTTGGCTGCGCACCAAGGCGTCGGCCGCCATCCAGCCGAGGTCAGCTAGACCGCGGTCGCCGAGCCCGCCGTGTCCGCGCATGTCGATGCGGCGCCAGAGCTCGGGCTCCTCGCGCGCGGTGCGCCGCCATGAGCGGCACACCTTGTCAGCGCCCAACATGATGTCGATGGGGCCGACCCTGTGGAAGATGAACGAGATGATCTCCGGTGGAATCGCCGCCCAGTCCCGCGTCGGCACCGATTCAAGCAACCGCTGCTGACGTCGTAGGCACCGGCGACGAGCAAGCGCCGCTTCCGCCGTAGCGAGAATAGTCCACGACGCCATCCTGCGATTGATTTGATTCTGAAGAATGGTTAAGATCCGATTGCATGGGATAAGCCTTATAATGCGGTATGTTGCGGAAGGATTAAATAGGAAAGGACTAGATCCTGGGCATTCGTATCCTTTCATCTCCAACAAAAGTTATGAAAAATTTGCTACACGTTTGTTGGCTAAAAAGTGGTCATGTTTCAGTCAGTTTTCACATTTTTTTTTTGAAAGGAAATTTTCACATCCAAATTAATGTTGACTGACATGTTTGGGCAACTTATGTTTCATTCTTTTCTCTTTTTTTTTTTTTTGAGAGGACGCTCCTGTTTCATTCTTAACCAAACGCATCCTTTTATTGGTCCTATTGATCGAGTTCTGGCCTTTCTTTTTCGCTCGAGCGTCGTCAGCCTTGGCAGCACGATCTACAGTGACCAGGCCGGCTGCTGCATCATCTGTGTCAACGACCAGTTTTCCTTCTTGAGAAATGTTATTTGTGTCTGAATTTCTCTGAACTAAATGCTAGACCGTGGGTTTATTAGCTCAAATGGTGCGCTTGGTCATCTTCAGTTTCTCATGTATGTCGGTTACTAGTGCTTGTTTCACTTATTCGGCCTGTTCGGCTGGCTGGGCTGGTTTCCAGCCCACTCACGGCTGGCTGGCTGATTCCCAGCCGCTACAGTAACTCGTGAGTGGGCTGGGAACCAGCCCAGCCGCTCCAAGCCCAGCCGAACAGGCTGATTGATGTGGCCTTCCTGTCATCAATAACTGCAATTAGAATTGGGCGATAATCTACTGGGAACCCACGCACACACTATGTAGTTTCATAATGTAGCTTCATTAGGTGTTATTTGTTTGAAAATTTCTTGTAAGTTTGTATACAGACCGCTTAGTATATATATATATATATATATACTCCTTCCATTTTTATTTATATGACATAGTTGACTTTTTTGTTGAACCTTGACCAACAATACATAAATATGTAATTAGTTACTTAACGTGAAATCGATAACATTAGATCGATCATCAAAAGCACTTTAAGGTTACCGTATATATTTAGCTGTTTACACAAATATTTGTAGATAAGACGAATAGTCAAAGTAACAAAAAAATCAACTGTGTCATATAAATAAAAATGGAGAGAGTATAACTTTTGAATTAGTTTAGAAATTAAGACCCTTATGCTGCGGCCTTGTGGTATGCGCAGGTTGCCTTGTGGTAGTTGGTAAGAGGTTTTCTAATGTGCCCTGGTGTCTAGTCGCATGCCTATCCGCCTCGCTTAATTCCTGACCAGACAACCTCCCTTGCTTCATGATCTTCTGGATCCTCCTTTCTCTTGCGCCTCTGAAGTCCGACGTTGGAAAATTCTGAAGGAGCTAGCAGCTATCTAAACTAGTGCTAGCAACGAAAGGCTAAGGCATGGAACTGAAAGTCTGCTGAACCTGAAACGCTGCAATGGTCACCTGCCGTGATGGAAATGCTGGTGACTAAATGCAAGCACTTGGGTTTCTTAAACGAAGTCACTTTCCTGTTACCAGCCATTTAGAGCAATTAAACAGACTATGCAAGTCTCGTCCAAAAGGCATTTTTTTTTTGGGATAGGAACTCAGAATCAAATAAGCAGCACGGGATTGTATGATGGGCTGGACCTCGCATTAGGCCAGGTAGGCTGGCTATGACAATAAGACATGTAGAGTAATACATTAACAGGACTGGATTCAAACTCCTGACGACCACATTCCATATAACTAAAGTTATCAGTAGGACGTTCGTCCAATTGTTTCCATCATTTCCACTTCATCATTCTCGCGGTCTCGCGGTGATAATTTTAATCCTTGTAATACAATTTTTATTTATCTGCAGTATACAAATTTCACTGTCAAGTACGTGATCGAGTGCAAAAAGATGTGTTCACCAGAAGAAATATGTTCCAACAAAACCTCCAAATAAAGATCTATTTTCTCACATTTTCAGGTACCTGCGCAATCTCTTGGGAAGCATCTTATCGTGCACATAGAAACCGAACTCGTCTATGCTATCAAGGCCGTAAGAAGGATCATAGTAATCAGAATGGTCATCAGAGTCCCAGATTTTCCAAATGTATTCAATCATCAGGCAGGTAGAACATTCACCTTTATTGCTGCCGTCAAGCTCAAGCTCCTCACGGTCAGGTTCCGTAGAATAAAAGTTTTTCTTAATTAGTTCGGCCATCAGTCTCTTGGTGTTGCGGTGGTAGTTTTTTGCCTTTTTTCTGAGAATGATCGGGGAGAACGTATCTGCTCCCGGGGCATTTTTCATTATGATAGTTCGGCAGTAGCGTATGTCAAGGCCCTCAGGGTTAAATTTGTAAGAACCATAGTCGTCAAACGTAGCAAGTAGTTTGGCTGTCAGTTTCTTGGTTGGGATCCGCCACCTCGGATACTTATCTCCCCCAAGGGCATTCTTCACGATGATATTCCGGCAACGGAGTATGTCCTTAGCCTCAAGGTTGGGGCACTTCTCAAGGATGGCCCTCAGCCCTTGAGTGGTGAGGTCTTTGCGGTAGAGCTCGAGGGAGCGCAGCTCATGCACTGTCATAATCACCATGTCTTCCTTGTCATTCTCCTTGGAAGTGCTCCAGTGCCTCCGGCAACTTTCGTCTTCAATATGTCGTCGAAAATGGGATGCACATGTTGAACACTCGATAGCAGGCCTCGGTTCTGACTCGGAGTAGAAATAATCCTCGGCACGAAGGTCATACGCGAGTAGCTTCATGGTCTTGATCCGAGCACACTTAGCTCGCAGGGTGTTGTCCATGACAATATTGCGGCATTTTTGTATGTCGAGAGACTCCAGATGAGGGCAGTTCTCAAGGATGGCCTCTAGTCCTTGGTTAGTGAGGTCGTTGTAGACGAGCTGCAAGGAACGAAGCTCATGCATTGTCGCGATTGCCATGGCTTCCCTGTCATCTAAGTTTATTGGACAGCAACAACAGATAATGTATGATGTGTGAACAAGTCTCAAGTGCTTCAGGCATGGGCACGCCATGGCAACATCTTTCAGCGCCTCTCTGGTATCGACCCCCGAATACTTTGAAACCTCGAGCTCCTCAAGAAGAGGGAACCTCTTTACGGCCTCCACAAATCCTTCGTAAGAGACTTCACGGGACCAGATGAGAATAAGGCTCTTTAGCAACGGAGCACTGCACGTCAAGAAAGTGTTCTCTCCGATCAGTATTCATTTGCGTTTGCCCAGTTATTAGTTGAATAATCTTGTTCTAAAATACATAATGAGCAATCACAATGAGTATGACAGCATGAAAACATAAGGGGGCTACTGAGGAAACAGCATCTTGCTGCAGATCGAGTAAACCCACAGATATTCTTTCAGGTACTATATTATGTATAACAGAGTCATCAAATACATAAACCATTATTAGGGTACGTACAGTAGAGTCATCAAATAAAAAGGTAATTTGCCAATTAAAATTTCAAAAAAAGGGAAGGAATCTCACCGGTCAGCGAGGATGCAGAGGATGTTGTCATCCACGCCACGGCCTTCTCCCCAGAACGCTTCGCACTGCCCTTTGCTGTACAGCACGGCGTCGGCCGCAATCCCGCCAAGGTCAGCAAGACCCCGCTCGGCGAGCTCGTCGTGTCCGCGCATGTCGATGCGGCGCCAGAGCTCGGGCACGCCGCGCGCGGCGCGCCGCCAGGAGCGGCAAACCTTGTCGGCGCACAACATGATCTCGACGGGATTGAGCTTATGGAAGATGGACGAGATGAGCCCTGGCGGCAGCCGCGACCAGTCCCGCGTCGGCAGGGAGCGGAAAACTGAGAGGGGGAGCGTCACCGATTCCACCGACCGCTGCTTACGACGTCGTCGGCGCCGGCGACGAGGAAACGCCGCCGCCTCCGCCGCTGCCAGAATAGTCAACGAGGGCATCCTGCGATTGATTTGGTTATGGATGGCTAAGATTAGGTTGTAACTTTCCTTTATATATCGAAAGAATAAGGCGGTATGTACTGCGTTTGTATCTTTGCGTCTGTCTGAAACCTCTTCCGACTCCAATTTCAGGTCCAGTGAAAAGTAGAAGATCAATGAATTCTGCCACACATGCCATACATGAACCTTGCTAACTATTTCCGTGGAATATAAACATAAAACGTATGTTACCCATGATTCACATCGTATGTGTACAGAAGGTTCTCAAAATTTAGGCGTCCTTCCCGCTCTAATGCTCCAAATGATGGCGTCGTCTTGCTTCGGAGATAGGCGGTACGGGCTACGGGAGTGCATAGCGGCCGGCAATGTTGCTTGTGTCAACCATGGAAAGAAGATCTGGTGCTGTGCCTCTCGTGACCTTATTGATGACGCCAATCCAGGGGAGGCAACAATGTTAAACTCGGAGATCCTCAACGGTGGCCAACAATCCCCTCAACAGAACTTCGAAAGAGCCGGTGATTGGTTCACATCAGGATAACAATACAATTATACAATTGCATGCAGTTCTTAAAAAAAGGTGTGCCAACATATTAGAATGCCTATGCGAATGATAAATTTTGTAAGACGATGAACTGTTGGATTCTAAGAAACAAGGCCAGGCACGACGAGCTCATCTTACCAGATTTGGATATCTGCTTCAGAAAAACTAGCAAGAGGTCCCCGGAACCCAGAGGCAACATACGTCCCATAGAAACATCTATATCAACATCATTTTCAGGTACCTACGCAACCTCTTGCCAAGCATCCTATCCTGGACATGAAAATCCGTCTCGTCATGGCTAGTATCGAAGCCATAAGAAGGATCATAGTAGTCGTCATGCCGGTCAAGGTTGAAATCGTCCCAACGATGAGCCAAGTATTCAAACATGAGACAAGTAGAACATTCTATATGGCTGCTGGTTTCAAACTCCTGACGACCACATTCCATATAATTAGAGTTGTCAATAGGTTGTTCGTCCTTTAGTTTCCATCTTCCCCGTTTCATCATGCTTTTGGTCTTTTGGTCTTTTGGTCTGTTGGCGCCATGAGCGGCACACCTTGTCGGCGCACAGCATGATGTCGACGAGGTCGAGTCCGTGGAAGATGGAGAAGATGACCTCCGGCGGAAGCGCCTCCCAGTCCCGCGTCGTCGGCAGGTAGCGAAACTCCGAAACGTGGAGCGTTACCGACGCCGGCGATCGCTGCTGACGATGTGGACGGGCCGCCTTCGACGCCGTTGCCAGGCGAGCCAACGAGGTCATCGCGTGGTGTTGAGTTGGTTCTGGTGATCGGTCGCGTGATCCGATTGGTATGTGTGTGTGTGTGTGTGTGTGTTTTTTTTTTTGAGGCGCATCCGATTGGTATGTACTGACGGTAAATGAGGACGGTTTTAGTTTTGAACTTTTGATTTGTCCTAGAATTATCTGTTTTCTATGGGACGGCAGGTCTTGGCCTTGTCTCCCTCGAACGTAACCGAAGTCCAACTCGTTTCCCTATTTGATGAAACAAAGGAAAAATATCCGGCAATCTTCCAAGCAGTGCACGTCAAAAATCTGCCTCTTCCTCGCAAAAAAAAAAAAAAAGCCTCTTCACAGCAGAAAGATATCATTCGACAAAGCAACAATCGACAGAGATCCACCAACATGTTGCCAGTCAATATTTTGGGCATCCGCTTAATACCCACAGATCTTTTCATCGTGTTGCCTGCCAACTTATTACAATGCCGACGCGGATCACAAATTTCTTGAGATAAAGAGTTGAGCTCTCAGAGAGATCAAAAACAAAGACTCTGAAAAGATCTTCCAGCACCAGAGGATCCGAACTCCACAAGCAAACAAGGCCAGGCGAAACACGTACGAATATCCAGCGATTTGGGCATCATTGTTTCTAAAGATGCGTGCTCTGAACCCAAAGGCCACATGCTTCATCAAAGGATCTTTAGACCAACATCATTTTCATACCATTTTCAGGTACCTGCGCAACCTCTTGCCATTATCCCATACTGAACTTAAATATCTGTCTCGTCATGACTATCGAGGCCATAGGAAGGATCGTAGTAGTTGGCATACCCGTAAAGGTCCAAATCGTCCCAACGTTGAATGGGATCCTCTGCAGAAGGCCGGAGGGAAGTCCGGTCGTTGATATGGCGCATCCGACACTCGTCAGGCTGCTGGTGCTGCAACTCTCTGCTCGCTTGGACTGCAGCCCAGTTGAACAGCGGAGGGAAGTCCGGTCGTTGAACATTGCCTATTTGATTCCCATTGTTGTTAATTCAGTGGGTATATTTTGTATTGGTGGTTCAGTTTGAACAAGTTTGTTTCTGGTAGAGATTTGTGTCTACAATAATATACAGCATTGTACAAGCTAAATAGTGATATACAACAGTGAATATGTGTAGCCAAACTGCATCTGACTTATAACTTTACATATTGGAAAACGAATCAACAAATCTCCCACGGATAAATGTGTTTAAAGTGTAAGACTTAGAAATTCCCAGCTGTTTCTTTTTGTATGTGTTGACATGGAGTTTTATTGGTATTTAGTTAATCATAATATTTTGTATCCTGAATCTGAAATTAAACCAGGTTACCTGAACTAAACAACCTGCAAAAGCATCATAATAATACAAAATTTTTAATATGCAGTATAAGAATTTCCCGGTCAAGTGCATGAGTGCAATGAAATGTGTTTAGCAGAATAAAATGTTCCATATAACATCCAGTTCAGGACCTAATTTCTTAGATTTTCAGGTACCTGCGCAATCTCTTGTGAAGCATCTTATCATACACATTGGAACTGGTCTCATCTATATTATCAAGGCCGTAAGAAGGATCGTAGTAATCAGAATGTACATCAGAGTCCCAGACTTTCTCGTATATGCTATCAAGGACGTAAGAAGGCTCGTAGTAATCTGAATGTCCATGGGGGCCCCAGACTTTCCGACTTAAGTATTCGATCATGAGACAAGTAGAACATTCACCAATATCGCTTCCATTAGGCTCAAGCTCCTGACGGTCAGATTCCATGGAATAAAAATTGTACTCATGTATTTCAGCCATCACTCTCTTGGTCTTACGGTGGCAGTTTTTTTTCCTTTTCTCCGATACTGATCGGTGGGAATGCATCTGGATTATATATGTCATAAGAACCAAAGAAACCACCCTTAGCAACTAGTCTGGTGGTCAGTTTCTTGGTTGGTATCCGACACAAGGGATACTTATCTCTACTCATAACATCCTTTGCGACGATATTGCGGCAACGGAGTATGTCCTTGATCTCCAAGAGGGGGCATTTCTCAAGAATGGCCCTCAGCCCTTGAGCGGTGAGGTCTTTGCGGTGGAGCTTGAGGGAGCGCAGCTCATGCACTGTCGTAATCACCATGTTTTCCTTACCATTTGCATTGGAAATGCTCCAGTCAGTCCAGTGCCTCCGCCAACTTCGGCCTCCAATATGTCGTCGGAAATAAGATGCACATGTTGAACATTCGATAGCCTTGTACTCAGAGCCTCTGAAATCATCCTCGGGACGATGGTCATAGACGAGTAGCTTCATGGTATTGATACGAGCACACTTGACCCATAGGGTGTTGTCCATGACAATATGGCTGCATTTTTGTATGTCGAGAGACTCCAGATGAGGGCAGTTGTCGAGGATGGCCTCCAGTCCTTGGTTAGTGAGGTCATTGTAGACGAGCTGCAAGGAACGAAGCTCATGCATTGTCGCGATTGCTAAGGCTTCCCTGTCATCTGGTAAGTCCAATGAACAGCCAGGGCAACCACAAATAATGTGTGGTGTGTGAATAAGTCTCAAGTGCTTCAACCGTGGGCACGCCACGGCAATCTCTTTTAACGCATCTCTGGTATAGACCTTTGAATACTTGGAAACCTCGAGCTCCTCAAGAAGAGGGAACCGCTCTATGGCCTCCATGAATCCTTCATGTGTGACTTCACGGCAGTAGTTGATAATAAGGCTCTTTAGCAACGGAGCCCTGCAGATAGACAAGAAAGTGTTTTCTTTGGTCAGTATTCATTCGTCTACCCAGTTAATTATGAAACAAACTCGGGCTAAAATATATCATGTTTGGCACAATGAAGAACCAATTAGTATCACAACACGATCCTATATGATAATAAGGGAAACTATATATGAATCCTGTTGCAAAGCGAGTAAACACAGATATATATTAGCTGTCAGAAGTCATGAAGTATGATGCTTTTGGTATCTGCATGCAGTGGGGGACCCAGGTCAGCGAGATAAGGTATGCACAGTAACAAAACAGTGCCAACCAGTAGCAAAACAGTGCAAAACCGTAGCAAAACAGTACCAAACAGTGCTCCAGTTGAGCCGAATCGCCGGATTTTGAGGTATGCCGAGGCCTACGCGGCATACACCGTGGGTCCGCCACTGTCTGCATGCATGGCTTGGTTTAGAATCCAAAAAAAAAATGATAAACTAATACAGTGCGTGCCAGCATTAGAATAAAAAGTCATCAAATTGAAGGTAATTTGCCAATCAAAAAGTCTAAAACGGAAGGAATCTCACTGATGAGCGACGAAGAGGAGGAAGTTGTCGTTTACGACGCTGGTGCCTTCCCCCAAGAACGCCTTGCACTGGCCCTGGCTGCGCGCCAAGGCGTCGGACGTCATCTTGCGGAGGTCAACCAGGCCCCGGACGGTGAGGTGGGCACGGCCGCGCATGTCGATGCGGCGCCACAGCTCGGGCTCCTTATGCGCAGCGCGCCGCCATGAGCGGCACACCTTGTCGGCGCACAGCATGATCTCGACGGCGTCGAACCTGTGGAAGATGGACGAGATGATCTCCGGCGGCAGCGCCGCCCAGTCCGGCGTCGGCGGGGAGCGAAACATTGAGATGGGGTAAGTCACCGCCGGTTTCGGCGATTCCGGCAGCTGCAGGGACCGAAACATTGACGACAGTTCCATCGACCGCCACGGACGACGCCGGCGCCGGCGACGTGGTGGACGGGCCGCCCCCGTCTCCGCTGCCCTAAGAGCCAACGAGTGCATCGTGCGATCGAGGTTATTCTGTCAAGATCCAATCAGGTTAAAGAAAGGAGATGTAGATGGCTGTACGAGAGAGATTAAAGAAAGGAGATCGGTAAGTCGGCGGTAATGTGGTGTACCAGAGAAGGGACGTCGCTCTAACCACGCAGGGACGTGTTAGGGTGTTGGAGGGTCGATGCAGCACCACGTTAGGCCCGAGCTGATCTCGACCTCAGGATTGTAAACAGAACCCAAAAAAATACTCCTACTACAGTAGTATAAGTACTCCTACTCCTGCCACAGGATCTTGGTCTGCAACACACCGCAGGATGTATGCCAGGCAAAATCAATTAGTCCAGTGACCAACATTTTCCTGTATGCAAGACGAGAAAATCCAAACAAAGAATTCCAGCACAATTGCATGGAACCAAAGAAATGAAGTGCATGGAAGCTCTGCAAACAAACAATGCCAGGCAACGAACTAATGTTACAAAATCTGTATATCATTGCTTTGAAAAACTAGCAAGAGGACCCCTGGACCCAAAGGCAACGTATGTTCTTCCATGCAATCGAAATATCTTTAACCACAACATCTCATATTCATACCATTTTCAGGTACCTGCGCGACCTCTTGCCAACCATCGTTTCCTGAACTTGAATATCTGTCTCATCATGGCTGTCGAGCCCATAAGAAGGATCCATGATGAACTTGTTCATGCCTCGCACGGTGTTGTCCATGATGATGTTGCGGCATTTGTGTATGTTGAGAGACTCCAGGTGAGGACAGTTGTCGAGGATCGATGGTCTTGATTAGTGAGATCATCGTTGATGAGCTGCAAGGAACGTATCTCATGCATTGTTGAGATCGCAGCGGCTTCACTGTCATCACAGTAGTCTTCACCGTCTTCGCTATCGTCTTCGCACTATAAATATAGTAGCTATGGCAAAAATAAGTAAAGGAGTAGCTATGGCAAAAATAAGTAAAGGTGTAGGCACGCTGAGGCAACACTCTTCAATGCCTCTCCCGTGCAGACCTTCGAACACATCGTAAGCTCGAGCTCTTCCAGCAAAGGAAACCTCTTGATGGCCTCTGAATCCTTTTTCCGTGACTTCATCGCATGAGACGAGGATAAGGCTCTTTAGCAATGGCACCCTGCATGTAGAGAGAAACAATCTATCTCATAAGAGGGATCACAATGGTGACATATGAGAGGCATGAACAATTAATGCAGCACATAAAGGGATACATAAATACACTGTGAGGAAGGGCATTAAGCAACTTTAAAAGGTTACATAAAATATATTTTAAATTCTTTGATTTTACCTAGTCTCTAAAATAAAACACACCTAAAAAGTTGGAGTAAACCAACAGACTCTCTAGACTACCAAGAGTCCGTGAGAAGAAGGAATTGAGAGTGAAGGTGTCTAACTAAATATAGCTAGCTAGAAAACTGGAATAAAGAGTTAGCTATTTTTGAGAGGGATTTGGAGAGTCTGTAGGAGAGACATTTTCAATAGTAATATCCATATTTAGAGGAAAAACCATGTTTTACCTAGCATGTTGGAATTCAAATGCAAAAGTGGGCATTCGCTTAATGCACACAGATCTTTCAACAATGTTGCCTGCCAGCATATTACAATGCTGATGCGGATCACAAATTTCCTGAGATAAACTGTTGAGCTCCCAGAGAGATATCAAAACAAAGACTAAAAAGATTTTCCACCACAAAAGAATGCGAGCTCTACAAACAAACAAGGCCAGCCGAAACACGAACTAATATCAAGCGATTTGGGCATCATTGTTTCAACAACAACAAAGATGAGCGCCCTAAACTCAAAGGCCACATGCTTCATCAAAGGATCTTTAGATAACCAACATCATTTTCAGGTACCTGCGCAACCTCTTGCCAAGTATCCTCATGGCTAGCGAGGCCATAAGAAGGATCGTAGTAGTTGGCATACCTGTAAAGGCCCAAATCATGCCAATGTTGAATGAGATTCAGCACCGAACGACATAGTGAAGTCCGGTCGTTGATTTGGCATCGGATACTTGTCAGGAGGCTGAGCACAAATGGGCGATCTCTGAATGAAGAAATCAATCCTTTTGTATTGATGAATATCATAAATATGGTCTGGCCATTCTTTGGTATCAGGTCATGATTTTGTTCTTGCCATCTTGTTTATTGCAAAGGAACATCATTCAACACAATCTCAAACTCAATGGGCAGAACACTTAATTAGTACACAATTCGAGTGCTGCCCTACCAGTCTTTGAATGCACAACAGACTTGGGGCGGGTTCGACCTGCGGACCTGGTCCGCCTTCACAGGCCCTTTGTCGATGGCGATGCCGCATGCATCAGGGTCCGCCTTCACAGGTCCGCGCTGATGGTTAGCTCATCATGTCTCCTTGGGAATGTGTGGCCCGCCGCCACCAACTCCCGCATGGCATGCAAAAACGATGCGGGACGCAACAGCGACAGCGCAGCCAGATGTATAGCTGGCCCTTTTTTTTTTTGTCCTTTGTTGGCAGATGGATGGCAGCCCAGCAGAGGATCTGGTTCCAAATGCATTGCTTTAGGAACTGCCTTTAAATCCATCACATGTTTGCCCAAAAAAAAACTTTTGAAAATTAAAGTGGATCCAGAATGCAGGTTCCTAACACCTTGAGATCGATCAAAGAAGAATGCTTGAAAGAGGGAGACCAAAAGAGAGCGGCACTGCCACTAGGCACCTCCACCTTGAACACCGCCTTTGTGCCTCCCCCACCGCATACTCCATGTCGTTCCTTCCCCGTGCTTCTCTTGCGGCAAGCTTCCTTTCTCAGCCTTGATCTCATGCATCGATGTAGCATGTCAACTCCATCGTCTCAAACCCCTGAGTATTGTGGTCGAGGGACATTCGTTGCCAACAAGCAAGCTACTGCTGGTACCGTGCATCATCCTCTACCTCAACACCTACTGCCCACCACGCTCAAAATCCAAGCAGTTAGTTCATTCCCCGCCCCATTATCTATTGAACAGCCTATTTGATTCCATTACAGTTGTTGTTAATTCAGTGCATATAACTTATATTTGGTGGTTTAATTTGAGCTCTTTTGTTTCTGGTAGATATTTGTGTCTATCATAATATATAACTCTGTACAATTAAGCAAACAACAATGAAAATGTGTAACAAAACCAAAGGTTTCTGTATCTGACTTCAGTTCATCTTGTCCCGGAGCATAGTTTCAGATAAATTAATTTCAAAAACAGTAAATTTACATACTTGAAAACGAATCAACAAATCTCCCATGGATAAATATAATGTGTTTAAAGTGTAACAAGACTTAGAAATTCCCTTCTGTTTCTGTTTGCATCTATTGAGATACTCACCAGAATATAATGGATGCCATTTTACATAGCAAAACTGTGAATTTAAACGAAATAAGGATTTTGGTAGTAACAGACCGGTTCATAAAAAAAAAATTGCTAGTTCTCAGTCGTCTGAGACTTTGTCAATCTCGCAGTCACATTGTTGGAACAAATATAAATGTGAAGCATTCTTTTGTGAAGCTTGGACGTTTTTTAGTTAAAGCTGGAACATTTAGTTCTTAATTAGCTGACTATAGACTTGCATATTTCTTAATTATAATCCTTCAAAAAACTAAATGCATGTGTGGAACATTATTTTCTTCTTGATGGAATAAGTTTCTAATGAATCTGGAACACATTATTCGTACTATTTCTGTGAAGAAGATCAGGTTAAAAGAGAACAATAATATATATACCACTTGACTATTTCAAAGGCATCCATAAGATGGACTAGGTAGAAGTTGCGCCGGCCGATGTGGCTGTTAGAATGGAGTTTTATTGGTTTTTACTGAATCATAATATTTTGTATCCTGAATCTGAGCATAAGCCAGGTTAACTGAAATAAACAACCTGCCAAAGCATCACAATCAAATAACTTTTACTACAAAAGTTTATTAATCTGCAGTTTAGTAATTTCCCCGTCAAGTGCATGAGTGCAATGAATTCTGTTTAGCATAAGAAAATGGTCCATACAACATCCAGTGAAGCATCTATTTTCCTAGATTTTCAGGAGGTACCTGCGCAATCTCTTGGGAAGCACCTTGTCGTACACATTGACATTCTCATCTATGCTATCAAGGCCGTAAAAAGGATCGTAGTAATCAGAATGTTCATCAGAGTCCAAAACTTTCTCGTCTATGCTATCAAGGTCGTAAGAAGGATCGTAGTAATCTGAATGCCCATCAGGGTCCAAGACTTTGCAACTTAAGTATTCGATCATGAGACAAGTAGAACATTCACCAATGTCGCTTCCATTATCAGGCTCAATCTTCTGACGGTCAGAATCCTTAGAATAAAATTTATTCTCATATATTTCGGCCATCGCTCTCTCGGTCTTGCGGTGGCAGTTATTTGCCTTTATTTCTACGATCCTGATCGGGGGAAATGTATCTAGATTAAATGTGTAAGAACCATAGTAACCACCTGTAGTAACTAGTCTGGTGGTCAGTTCCTTGGTTGGGATCCGCCACCAATGAATCTTATCTCCACCCAGGGCATTCTTCACAACGATATTGCGGCAACGGAGTATGTCCTTGATCTCTCCAGGTGGGGGCACTTTTCAAGAATGGCCCTCAGCCCTTGAGTGGTGAGGCTTTTCTGGTGGAGCTCGAGGGAGCGCAGCTCATGCACTGTCGTAATCACCATCTTTGCCTTGTCATTCGCCATGGAAGTACTCCAGTGGGTCCAGTGCCCCCGCCAACTTTGGTCTCCAATATGTTGTCGGAAATAGGATTCACATGTTGAACATTCAATAGCCTCGGACTCGAAGTCTCTGAAACATTCATCCTTGGCTTGAAGGTCATACACGAGTAGCTTCATGGTATTGATCCGAGCACACTTAACCCGTAGGGTGTTGTCCATAACAATATGGCGGCACTTTTGCATGTCTAGAGACTCCAAATAAGGGCAGTTGTCGAGGATGGCCTCCAGTCCTTGGTTAGTGAGGTCATTGTAGACGAGCTGCAAGGAACGAAGCTCATGCATTGTGGCGATTGCTAAGGCTTCCCTGTCATCTGGTAAGTCCAATGAACAGCCAGGGCAACCACAAATAATGTATGGTGTGTGAATAAGTCTCAAGTGCTTCAGCCGTGGGCACACCACGGCAATCTTTTTTAACGCGTCTCTGGTACTGGTATAGACCCCTGGATACTTGGAAACCTCGAGCTCCTCAAGAAGAGGGAACCGCTCTATGGCCTTCATGAATCCTTCATGTGTGACTTCACGGCAGGAGTTGATAATAAGGCTCTTTAGCAAAGGAGCCCTGCAGATAGACAAGAAAGTGCTCTCTTTGGTCAGTATTCATTCGTCTACCAGTTAATTATGAAATAAACTCGGGCTAAAATATATGGTATTTGGCACATAGAAATACCAATTAGTATGACAACACGAACCTATATGATAAGGGGAGGGGACTATGAAATCCTGTTGCAAATTAAGAAAGTAAACACAGATATATATTAGCTGTCTGTAGTCCTGAACTATTACGTTTTTGGTATCCGCATGCATGGCTTTGGTTTTGAATAAAAAAATCATAAACTAGTACAGTGAGGTCATTAGAATAAAAAGTCATCAAATTGAAGGTAATTTGCCAATAAATTACCAAAAGTCAAAAACGAAAGGAATCTCACTGGTGAGCGAGGAAGAGGAGGAAGTTGTCGTCGACGACGCCGGTGCCTTCCCCCAAGAACGCCTCGCACTGGCCCTGGCTGCGAGCCAAGGCGTCGGCCGCCATCTTGCGGAGGTCAGCCAGGCCCCGGGCGGCGAGGTGGGCACGGCCGCGCATGTCGATGCGGCGCCACAGCTCGGGCTCCTTACGCGCGGCGCGCCGCCATGAGTGGCACACCTTGTCGGCGCACAGCATGATCTCGACGGCGTCGAGCCTGTGGAAGATGGACGAGATGAGGTCCGGCGGCAGCCCCGCCCAGTCCCGCGTCGGCGGCGGGGAGGGGGACATTGAGATGGGGTGCGTCGCCGCCGGTTCCGGCGATTCCGGCAGCTGCGGGGAGCGGAACATTGACGGCAATTCCAGCGACCGCCACTGACGACGGCGCCGGCGACGTGGACGGGCTGCCTCCGCCGATGCCAGGAGAGCCGACGAGGGCGGCATCCTGCGATCGATGGAAGAAAATTCTATGCGGACCGTCCGCAACTGGCTTCTGTGCGGCCCCGCCTCGGATGGCTGACGCGTGGACAGCGTGGGCGAATCCAATGGCGCTATTTGGCTCCCGCAAGCTCACAACTTCCAGAACGCACGCGGCTCGCTCCCTTTGCAGCTCGCCTCAAGTTTTCTCCGGGCGTTTCGGCTCCAGGCGAGCGAAGCTCGAATGCTCAAGGTCCTCGCCGCCGCCGCCGCATCCACTTCGCCTCCCTTGTCCGACTTCGATGCATGTTGGAGGAGAAGGACGCCTTTATTCAGTCATTAAACTCAATTAGGTTTGAGTGACTGAATAGGTGGCTGGGTTGCCCTCGTGCGTGGCGGTTGAGCCAGCGGCGGCGCCCTCGTGCCCGACGGGAGCGGCGTCGGCCTCATGCCCTGCCGCAGCGGCGCCGTCCTCGTGCCCAGCGGCTGCGAATGTATGCAATCAACGAAATAGTCTTGACGTGGGCCAAGCTGAGTCTGCTGGAGCCGAGGGAGCGCGTCGTGCGGAAGCCAAGCCGTGCTTGATGCAGATGCCGTTGGATTCACCCACGTTGGCCACGCGTCAGTCATCCAGGTGGGGACGCACAAAGCCAGTTTGCGGACGGTTCTTTTTTTGCGGACGGTTCGCATACAATTTTTTCCGCGATGGAGGTTGTTCTGCCAAGATCTGATCAGGTTATCTTGTCCATATTTACTTTGTATCAAGTGCTTGAAATCTCCCTTTCTTTCAAGCGACGCGTCGCACGTCCGATTTGTTTGGAAGATCGTGCGTTTTGATGGAACCCAATCCTTTGTTACCGGGCCCGCACTCCTTAACGGATCGTCCCGAACCCGCTCTCCATCCAAAATTTCCTGTCGTTTCATTTGCACATCGAGTCGCCACCGACAGAGAGAGAGAGAGCGAGAGAGCGAGCGAGAGAGGGAGGCGGAGGATCGCTGCGATTTGTCTGCGGTCGAGGTCGAGGTCGGCGCCGTGGCCACACGCCCCTGCTGCCGTATGCTCTGCAAGCCCCCGCGGCCGTCTGGTCTGGACGACGCCGCCGCCGCTGGAATCTCGGCGCTCAGGTACGGCGGTGACGCCACCAGCTCCATCTCGACCTTCGATTTCGCGGCGCAACAGGGTCCTCTTCTCTCAACAATGGCTCCTCCCTTTCCCAGATCTGATCATGGCCTCTTCGTGCGACTCTACGCGCGCTGGGGAGGAAGCGGCGCCGCGGCCGTGCCGAGGTGCGCGGCTACCACGGCAGTGGCGGCGAGCTGGCCAAGCTCCATGGCGTCGCGACGGAGGAGCTCCATGGGTCGGGGAGCTTGTTTGACAACGACAGTGATGCGTGAGCTTCTCACCCAGCGAGCCGCGTTTGGCCAGCGTCGATTCGTCGCCGACGTCTCGCAGCGGGATCTGGCGAGGTTTCGCGGCGGGGATTTGGCGATGTCGAGGTTTGACAGCTAGGGATTCCAACGGATTTGTTCAAGCGGGTGTGTGATTGTTGCTCGCTTTTGTCCTTGTCTCTTCTAGGGATCTGTTGAGTTCATGATTCGATATGTGGGGAGGACAGGCTACAGGGAGAGATGCGGAGGTGTTCCGACGGCGATTGACTGGCGCGAAGCTTGTGACAATCTGTGACAGTGAGCACCTTTCATCTGTTTTTGTCTCCGAATTAGTTTGTGCTAGATCCAATCGTTCTTCCACATAGGTATAGACTACTTCTGCTCTATTCTAATTTCCTCCATTTCTCACTAGCCTAGGACAGGGATTGGATGGCATTGCCGGAGCCAACAGGCTTCTACTTCCGTTCCTGGAGCAGTGGAAGTGATCTTCGGAGCAGGTGAATGTACGGGACCGACGAGGAGATTTTCTCATGGACCGCCTCTCCTTCATTTGCTCATTGCCAGGTACACTACCAGCCAGTATTGGTGGCTGCTCCCAGCCTTATGTGATATTTTGTCTTTGATTCAGCCAAACAAATAGCTTGATGCGCACATAGGCAAAAAGAAAAAAAAAAAAAGCTCTTAGCTCAATTACTTTGAACCTTGGGCATAGTAGTTTATGGTAAGATAACTTGAGGAGATTCAGCGTCAGGAGAGATGCTCGATCAGAGCTTTGTCAACAGTTGAATTTTGTATTTCCACAACTCTTCAGTCATATCACATGGTCCATTATTTATGGGAGAGATGTAAGAGTGCGTACTAAAAAATTGTAGTCCGCCAAACCAAATCCAAATCCAGATCCTCGAATTGTATTGACCATTTCAGCATATAGCCTGTTCTCTTGTGTTGTTCGCCATCATTTTTTTGGAACTGTATGAATTATTCATTAAAGAAAAACTATTGCAGTCACTGTTGTGTTCTTCCTGGAGTTCGCAATTATTGCATTGCTCAAAGATAAAACCTTCTCGAGATAAAACCGGCTTATACTTAATGATGTATCATTATCCATCTGTTAAGTTGATATTAAGCCAAATTATGTGCATTATATTAGTATTTGGCGAAAGTTTTTAGAATTACAGTTATGCATGTAGGAATTGCAGAAAACTTGTTTGTGCAATTTTTTTAGTATAAGAAGTGCAACTTGAGAAATTGTACTGATTCAAGACAAATTTGTAGTGGTAACTTGTAAGGGCCTCACTAGTAGCTGAAACGTTAAATCATTTGGAGGTATATGGGCAACATATAACACCACTTTCAGACTTTCCACTTATTAAAATTCAACATGTGTAAGTTGGTATCTGTAGACATCGATTAGATACGTCATACAACGTTTTTAGAGAAGTCATAATAGTTTTAGAAGACATATCTATGTAGACTAATTACAGAACCTCATCGACAACATGTCTATCGCTTACTATGAGGCAATATTCTCCCTTTTTTTATATTAGGAATGGAAGAAATTTGTTTAGATTAAAATGGGAAATAATGGAAGAAGTACTACGGCTTCAATAAGGCAAATAAAGAAAATAGTACATGGATTTCACATTTGTCATTTGGAGGCACCACGTTTCTTCCATATAGTCTGACAAAGATGAAACATAAATTGCAAACCATAGAGTATCTTCATCCTCTTTGGTTAGGTATGTCACTTGCTAGGCACAAAGTTTCCAGCCTTAAAAGTTCTCTTGATTTCTTAGTTTTCATATTCTACCACATATATAGCAGTCTCTCTGATATTTGTCTTCTTGTTCTATAGGACTACTATTAGCCAAGAATTGAACCATGGGCAAGTCTAGATTGCTCGAGGAATATAATGTGTTGACTGGTAAATACTTCTAGCCTGTAATGTGCTCTTGTAAGCTTCATGACCATTGGAGTTCGAAACCCCAAAGGTATGAATGTTTTGGTGATTGGGTGTCCATATTGATGTGACTAACATTTCCTTGTAGGATATTCAAATGGTCATGTCAATGAAGCGTCGTCTCACATACTCTATCTATCGACGACTTGGTGATTGGTTGCCTCGACAATTCGGATCGAGAACTTGATGGAGTCAAGGTTGAAGATGGATCAAGGCTAAGGACATGATAGACCAAGCAAGTGTTGGCTTGGTGTAGATGCTAGCTTGAGTCCATAGGAAAAACCGGACTATCAAGAGGGATCGAATTGGTTCTCTTAGAGCACACTAGGTTAGAGATCAAATGGATGCATTGTGAGTCTCTTGAGGACTAGGGTGGCTGAAGAGAAGAAGAGGAACCAAGGATGAAGAAGTTGGAAGCAAGGATCAAGAGTGGATCAAGTTTTCAGCTTATCCGGTAGAGACCGGACAGTACGGTCCTAGGGACTGTATGGTACGGTCTTCATTGAAGATCCAGACAGAGAAGTGAAGTCTCGGGATGCTGAGAAAATGAAGACCGGACAATGGACCGTATGGTACGGTCATGAGGACCGGACAGTACGGTCATCAGAAGATTTCAGACAGAGAAGTTGAAGTTTCTGGAAGTGGAAGAAATGAAGACCGGACAATCGACCGGACGGTACGGTCCTAGGGACCGGACAGTACGGTCTTCATTGGAGATGAAGAAGAAGTTGGAGATGCGCCTGGAAATAGAGACCGGACAATACGGTCTGGAAGAGACCGGACAGTACGGTCCTTTGTACGGTCTCTAGTTTCGCAGGGCACTTTTGGGCAACGGCTAGTTTTGGGGTGGTAGCCTATATAAATAGTTGGTTGCCCGCCCTTGAGGGTCTCTTGGCCATTGTTGGAGTGCAGGAAACTCAGAGGAAGCCAAGAGCAAGGGAGAGAAGCACTTGTGAAGGATTTGGAGTGATCCTAGTGCTTAAGAGAGTAGCAATTGCATCCACTTGATCTCTAGGCTAGTGTGAGCTTGAGAGAGTCACTTCGGTTTGTTACTCTTGGTCTATGGCAAGGCCTAGACCTGTTAGGCGTTGGTGTTGAGCTGTCCGAGGAGAGTGTGGAAGCCAACACAAGTTTGTACACGGTCTTGGAGCTTCCCGTGCGAAAGAAGCATCACTAGTGGAGCGCCCTTTGGCACGCATCACGTGCGGAGCCTTACCTCCGGAAGAGTACCGGGATCGAGCCCGGCGGGACGTGCCCGCGACTTCACTCGGAGGGTGAAGTGTGCTCTAGGAGGGATCGCCTTCGAGCGGAGGGACGGGGTCGAGACTCCGGCGGGAGTGACCCAACGTGGAGTAGGGGAAGGCGCCATCCTTCCGAGACCACGGGAAAAATCATGAGCATTCCTATCCCTATCTCCTTTACTTACTAGCATTTACGCTTCCGCATTTACTTCATGTGCTAGTAGAATTGCATGATAGGTTGTCTCTTTACTACTTGGTAGAATTGCTTGCTGAGGTGTTGCTTGTTGCATAGACTAGATTGTGTGCGCGCATCGCTTGCTTTTGTTATCACTATATCTAGTCTTGCTAGCTTCACACCTAAAGTACGTTTGGGAGAAATTGTTGACACACCGATTCACCCCCCCCCCCTCTCGGTGCCCTTGATCCTTTCAAGTGGTATCAGAGCCTCGTTGCTCAAATAGGGCTTAACCGCCTTGAGTAAGGATGCCGAGAGGAAGTGAAAAGGGACCGCCCCATTCGATGGGACCGACTATGCCTATTGGAAAGCTCGCATGCAAGCTTACCTCGAGGCTCTCGATCCTCTCGCATGGGACGTGGTAAGTACCGGTGTCTCTCTAAGGACTCCCATTGGTACTCTTGATGTGAATCTCGCAAAGGCAAATGCTAAAGCTAAAAATGCCTTGTTTGAAGCTATCACTAAAGAGGTCTTTGCTCGAGTCAAGTCCGCGGGTACCGCTCATGAAGTATGGACACAAATTCAACAAATTCATGAGGGTTCCACGGACGTGAAAGAGGAAAGATACTATGTGCTAAAGAACAAATATGATGACTTTGCCATGTCTTCAAATGAGCTAATCAATGATACTTACTCTCGCTTGAATGTGCTTGTAGAGGATATCAACTCTCTCGGTGTGAAGGACAAGATTGATGACGGTGACCTTGTGCGGAAGATCATGAGGATTCTCCCAAGGGAGAAATATGGAGCACTCATCACATGCCTCTTCAACACCGACATGCGAGACCTCACCACCCACAAGCTACTTGGGAAGATCACCGCCTTCGAGAGCTACAACCTCGACAAGAAGCTTGATGAGAAGCCCTCCAAGAATCTTGCTTTTGCATCCGAGGGGTCAAGCAAGAAGATGAAGAAGGTGGTGACTCAAGATTCAAGTGATGAAGAGCATGAAGAAGACGTTGAAGACTTGTTGCAACTTCATCCCAATGATCTAGCACTCCTCATGAAGAGAAGCAACTTCTTCAAGAGAAGGTTCATCAACAAGAAAGATGCCGAGTGCTACAATTGTGGGGAGAAGGGTCACTTTGCCAAGGAATGCCCGAAGCCAATCAAGAAGAGCAAGAAGAAGACTCAAGAGTCAAGCGATGATGAAGAAGAAGACCCTAGAAGCAAGTACAAGGCAAGGAAGAGGTTTGTCAAGAAGGAAAGCTCTAGAGGCAAAGACAAGAGAAGATCATCTCGCAAGGGACTCTTTGTTGGAGAGTGGGTCACGGATGATGATAGTGAAGAAGAAGAAAGTGATGACTCATCCTCCAAGGGAAAGAAGATGGCCAGCATTGCTTCTCAAAACATGTCCGAGACTCTACCTCCACCACCTACTTGCTTGATGGCCAAAGATGATGATAGTAGTGAAGATGAGAAGAGCGAGTCCGATGAAGAGTTTTGGTGAGGAGGATAAGCCCACATATGAGGAACTCTTGGATAGCATTCTCCTAACCGGCAAGATGATCAAGAAGAGGGACAAGACCATTGCTCGGTTGGAGAAGGAACATGAAGTGGCCGCTTTCCGAGTTCGTCAACTTGAGGGTGAACTTAGAGACTTATCCATCTCTCACAAGGCTCTTGATGAAGACTATGACAAGCTTGAGGAAGACCACATGAAGCTCAAGGAGAAGTCCAAGTTACTAGAGGATGAGCTCAAGCACCTTCCACCTCTCTCATAACCTTGGATGAGAGCTATGACAAGCTCAAGGTTGATCACAAGAGGCTCAACGACAAGTTCAAGGTTCTTGAGGAGGAACATCAATCCGTCCTCGAAAAGAGTAACACTTCTTCTTCTAGTTCATCTATTTCCGATTCTTCATATATTACTTGTGATGACTAACTCCCTCTCTTGAGAGCATCTCTCTTGATGAGAAAATCTTGAAGGAATATCATCAACTCAAGGAGGAGAGAGCTTCGGTGATGGACGGCTTCGAGAGGCTCACAAGGGGAAGGACCATCTATAAGGAGATACTTGGTCGGAACCTTGTGAACAACCCCGGGCACAAGGGACTCGGCTCCTACCCCGCCGCCATCAACCTCATCGGCAAGGACGATGACATTCCACCTTGGGTAGTCCCTCTCATGGCGGACGACTACTATTGTGAGAAGTGTTGCCGTGACGGGCACACTAGCAAGAATTGTCCCAAGGTGAGAAGTTCCAAAGTTTTACCTAACGCTAACTTGTTCCATGGGAATACACACTACAAGCTCTTTAGGGACAAGAAAGGAAGAGTGAAGGCAAAGCCTCTTGGATCACCCGACAAGAGAAGGATGATGAGGAAGATTTGGGTGCCCAAATGCATAGTTGACCTTGAAAGGCCGACCAAGTGCGAGTGGGCTCCCAAGAACAAGACCTAGAAGGGTGATGGTGGTGGACCGTGCGCCGCAACGTCAACTCATGAACGTCCACCACAAGCTTCGAGTGCTTCATCGACAAATCTACTCTTCAAGGAGGTAACTTGTATCATAGTAGTTTCTTTTCTTGCATTGCTTGCATGGTAGCTAGGTGCTCCTTTGTGAACTAGTATGTTTGCATTCATGCATATGTTAATAACTAAAGAAAAGAACAAAAAAAATTAGTTCAAGGTCTAACTTTCTCAAGATTGCTATGAGCATGGGGGATGCTTGAGTTGGTGGACCGATGGACTCAAGTCAAGGTTTGGCTCATAGTGAGTAAGCTTGAGAGAGGCTCAAACTTGACCTTGAGTAGGTTCCTTTATGCGTGTCTTAACTTTGCTTGCATATCACATGGCATGTTTACTTTCCTTGCATTTGTATGATATGCTTGTCTCATGCATTGCATATAGGAAATCACAAAGGAGTTATCACACTATGAGGAAGTGCTTCATTCGTAATATGATCTCACATCTCATAGAAGTGTGACTAAAGAAAAGAATTGCGCTTCATGGCCATTGAGTCTTGCTAAGTGATCCTCAAGGTTAAATCTACTTGCACGGATCATAGGCAAATGGCTCATACATACCCCTCCTTTGGTTTTATCTCTTTTGGTTCTTATTTGGTTGCATCTTATTTGCCGATTGAAAAATTACTATAAGCCTATGCGCAACCTATATTGGTTTATTTTCAAAGGAGTGTTTGAGAGTTCCCCTTCTAGTCCATGTTTGGTGTTTATTTGGTTCTTGTGTGAGAAACTTGGACTTAGAAGGAAATTCCTTGAAAATCAGCATTTCTGGACCTGACCGTACAATACGGTCAAAGGGACCGTACAATACGGTGTGCTTTTGCACGAGATCCTTCGAAACCTGAGGCAGAAAGGAGACCGTACAATACGGTCCTGCAGACCGTACAATGCGGTCTCTATAGATTAACTGTCAGGGTTCCAAAGGAGACCGTACAATGCGATCCCTAGGACCGTACCATACGGTCTGGTTAACTTCATCGGGAGATCACTTTCAATCCGATCCGTTGATTCCTTTCTGGACTGATCTCAACCGTCCATTCGAATTAAAGTAATTCTAACGGGATTTCCGGCGTGTTACTGTGCATCTTTCCCCATTACGCCGAGCCGCCGCCCGTTCGTGCCTCCGCTCCTGCCACCACTTCGCCTCCCGCGCGCGCCGTACGCGCCACCCGCCGACGAGCTCGCCGCCGTGAGCCACCACCAGCAGTCGCGCGCCGCCGCACCTGCTTCACCACCGCGTCCACGCACACCGTCGCGCCAGCTCCACCGCAACCCTAGCCAGCGCGCCGCGCTGCCGCTTCACCTCGCCGCCGCAGCTCCACCGCGCCGTGCGCCGCTGACAGCCGGAGCTGAGGACGAAGCCGTCGACTTGCTCTCGCCGAGGAGCCTCTCCATTTGCGCGCAACATCGGGCAGCTTCCCTTCCACGCGCGATTGCTCCTTCCAGCCGGCTTCACCGGACTCGAGCTCCTTCACCGACGATCGCCGTCGATCAGTTGAGTCCGGTGAGCTTCTGGACTCTTGGATTGCACAGTAGCTCGTCTCGTTTCCATGATCATCTAGGGTTTGAGCCATTCAATCCTTCGTCGATTAAAATCCCTAGTAAATCATCCAAAAATCGCTCCTTTATTGCGAAATCGATATGCATTGCTACTATGTTTCGCAATTTAGGTTACCATATGTCGTAGAGGTCGTATTTCATCTCTTATACCTACGACATGTTGGTTTGCTTGTGTCGATTTCCGTTTCCATACCATACACTTAGCTCGACACTAGCATTTCCTCAATTAGTGTCGTATTTCGATGTTGCATATCTAGTATGACACTAGTTGATCTCCATCGATAATCGACAATGCCGTAGTTCCCCATTGCATATTTGCCGGCATTGTGTCCTTTACCTCTGCGCTAGGACTTCATATAGATTCATGCTTACCTACGATTCTTGCTTGTAGATTATAGTAGGTTATTCTATACTCATATACCCTGTCTATTCCTATCGTGCAGTGGCAGTTGTCAGCAGGCAGTGGGCAGTTGACAGCAGAGCAGAGACAGTGGACGGATTGAGGGCCAAGCCCTTAGTCCTATCTTTGGCAGTCAGCCGTCAGTGGACGGGTTGGTGGGCCAAGCTCACTCGCCCTATCTTGTCTGCAGCCTAGTCAGCAGTTATGGCAGGAGGTTCTGGCAGAGGCAGAGGCAGGGGCAGAGGAGACCGTGACAGGGGCAAGGCCAAGCTTGTAGAGCAGCCCAAGAAGAAGAAGCAGAAGACTGGTGATCCAGAGTTGGACCGGATTCTCAGGGCAGCAGAGGTTGACTTACCAGCTGGCAGAGACACAGGTTTCCGGATCAAGGATACACCTGCTAGAGGACAGGGAGAGACTCCGAGGAGGTTGTTGGCGGTCGTTAAACCATGTTTTGACCGCCACCCTACCGGTAAATAAATACATAACACCAAGATTTTGTGCATAGTAGTTAGGAATAATGCTACTCCACAAGTTTTGGTGGATATTTGGATGCAGGAGTGAATAATGGAGAAAAGTGGGCCCAGCCAGGGAAATTCTCTGGCCGGCCGGCCCCACCCTAGGCCGGCCGGCCCCACCTGGTGGCCGCAGGCCCCAGGCTTCCTCCAGTGGGCTGCAAAATAATCTTCAACACACAATTCAAGCCCAGCTCGGCAGAATTCCACCGACATTCTAGAAGGTGGGCCATTTGGGCCTTTACTTAGCCCTCAATCCAATTCTGCCGACCCCAACAAGAAACCGACCTTCAGACCGCCTTCAGGGAGTGATCTGGAGCGTCCAGGAGCAAGTCGGTGGCAAACCGCCACAGGGGACGGCCGGCCGGCCACCCCTCTAGGCCGGCCGGCCGACTTTGGCGCCACCGCCTCTCCAGCTTCGGCCAGGGTGCTCCCACCGCCTTCACAAGCTATAAATTGGACCCCTCGGCCTCCGAAGCAACTCGCACCATCACACTTCATCCAAGTGTTCATTAGTTTAGTTGAGTAGTAGCTTTGGGAGTTAGAGTAGAGTAGAGTAGAGTGAGAGCTCTCTCGGGCTTCCGGAGTCTTCTCGGAGTTCGGTATAGTTCTTGTATCGTTACTCTTTTGAGATATTATTTTATTTAATATAATTATATTTAGTTTTATCTTTATTTATTTATTTTAGTAGTTCTTTTCTATTTAGTTTATTTATTCGTTAAGTAAGTGCTCGTAGAAGTCTTGTTGTGGGATTCGTGATTGTTGGAATAGCGAGTACGAGAGAGTGCCGTCGTCGGAGATGACGTCGTGTGAAATCTGTGCTTGTTCATTCTTAGATAGGACTGCTCCGTTGATCAAGAGTAGCTCCTCTAGGCGGGTTGTAAGCGTGGCGCTTAGATCTTGGCCTATGCACGTTGGCACCCAACCCCACGGAGGATGGTAGCCGCGAGTGTATGTGACAGCTGCACCGGTCTCTGTAATCCACCACGTCCGGGTTGGACTCAGCAGGGTCTTAATTATAGCATACGATTCCCTAGGTTTGAACTGGCTTCATCGGTTGGCCTAGCACGTGTGTGCCCCGAAACGACATGACTTGTATGTGTACGAGCTTAGCTAGAGTAAATAACCTTTGTAGAATTGACTGCTAGAAAAGTAAATAATAGATAAACATACAGGTAGCCTTAACTCTATCTCGTTGCTCTCCCAAATGTATACTACGATTTATTTTATTACCTTGGATTTGAGGATGTGTGTGCCACCCATATCTATCATGCCTATCTTACCCCCGTCTCAAGTATAGTTGATACATTATTTCTTTCTCCAAATTATCCAATGCATAGCTATTATTCAGCTTTCTTTTGCTCTACTTCCCTGCGGAAATATAAATACGATAACCCTGGAATACTCCAAGGTGAAATGCTACAATGGTGATCCGTGCGCTTGCGGAATTAATGAATTTAATTTTATCGCATAAGAACCGCCAACAAGCATTTCTGGCGCCGCTGCCGGGGAAGTAGCAGCTAGGAACTGAATAAATGCATTGAAGTTTGTGAGAAGAATAATTATCACTTACTTTTGCGGGCTTACCCTTGTCCTGGTTTTTCTTTCTTGTGAACATTTGAAACAGGACAGTGCATGACTGGTTTCGACCTACCAGAAAACTTCCACTCAGATCCAGAGCAGTTCTTGAGGAAAGTTCGAGCAAAACTCACCAAACAGATCCGCAAGAACGCTCTGGCTCTCGAATCGTCTCCTCCACCGGTTGTCAGGGCCTCCTCAACGAACAACATCATGGCCGACCCCGTTGTTGAGAAGACGATCAATGATTTCTCCGCGCCGACTACGGAGAACATCCGCGTGGGACCCAACCCGCGCATCACCAACAAGGACTATGAGCTTAAGCCAGCCTTGATCAACATGATCTTGGCCAGTCCTTTCTGTGGGAAGCCGTCGGAGGATGCGAATGCTCACCTCCAAAGGTTCCTGATGACGTGCAACACTTTCGTCATAAAGGATGCACCTCAGGACGCCATTCGACTACAGCTTTTCCCATTCTCTCTATTGGGGAAGGCTCTCCAGTGGTTCTACGCGAACCAAGAGTCCCTCGACACGTGGACGGCATGCTCCAATGCCTTCCTCGCCAAGTTCTTCCCGCCGGGCAAGACGACTGCCCTGCGGAACAAGATATCGGGCTTCCAACAGCTCGCAGATGAGTCGACCGCGGAAGCCTGGGACAGGATGCAGGAGTACGTTCTCTCATGCCCACACCATGGCATGGAAGAATGGCTCCTCATACAGAGTTTCTACCACGGTTTGAGGCCGTCCGCTCGAGAGCACCTCGACGCCGCAGCAGGCGGCTCCTTCTTCTCCCTTAGCGTGAAGAACGCTAAGAAGTTGATTGAGAAGGTGGCGGCCAACCAGACTCATGGTGAACGCCAAACGGCGAGCACCAAGACCCGTGGAGTGCACCAAGTGGAGACGATGGACATGCTCGCCATCAAGCTCGATCAGCTACTCCGCAAGGTGGAGTCTCCGCAGGACCTGCAAGTTGCGGATTCCCGCATGACATGTGAGGAATGCGGCAGCGTTGGGCATATGGGCAGCAATTGCCCGAATACAAGAGAGGAATGCAATTTCCTCAACAATGGCAATGGGTACCGCTCCCAGAACAACTACGGCTGGAACTCAAGGCCTGACCTCTCCTTCAATAAGAATCAGGGAGGTAACAACGGTAATCTTTCCCGTTATGAGCCCTCTATCAAGGATCTAGTTCTCGGCCAGGTCAAGATCAATGACAGCATTAGTAAGAAATTTCTTACTACCGACAAGGCTTTAGAGAGCATAGATGCCAAGCTAGAGTCGTTCAGCACTGCTCTGCAAAATCAGCTAAGCCATAACAAGATGCTAGAAACGCAAATAGCGCAAATAGCTTCAGCTGTGCAGTCTCCTCGTGCGGGTAAACTTCCTGGGCAACCAGAAGTTAATCCCAAGGAGATTGTGAATGCAATAACCATCAGATGTGAAGAAAGCGACTTGGATTCCGCACTCCCCGAGGATGTGATCAGAAAAGATCCCGGATGGCCAACCATCCCGTGTTTGGTCAACGACCGTTGTTTCGCTCGGGCACTATGTGACTTAGGGGCGAGCGTGAGCATCATGCCGAAGGTGATGTACGATGGGTTAAACCATCCATTATCCCCAACGACCATGAAGCTCCAGCTTGCAGACGGGTCACTGCGCCTGCCCTTGGGGATTGTCGAAGAAGTTCCCGTGCAGATCAGAAATCTCTTCGTCCCCGTTGACTTTGTTGTGCTGGATATGGAAGTAGATGACAAGGCCCCTCTCATCCTTGGGAGGCCGTTCTTGAGCACCACCAACGCCAACATCGACGTGGGGGCAGGAGAGATCCACTTGGACTTCAACGGCAGGGAAGAAACGTTCAGCTTCAAGCCTAAGGTTGAGCAATGCAAGCAAGTACGGGTCATATATGGAAAGGACCCAAGGAGAGTGGAGAAGATTGAGATTACTCCACCCATGCCACAGCCAGACAAGCTCATTGCATACATGAGAGATTATCTGGAAAGAGAGAATGCAAGAAGGCTAGCAAAGTATTGGAGAACTCCAAGGAGGATGCCTCAGCCGCCAAAACCACCTCAAGCCCCTCTTACTCCTCCGCAAGAAGGAGTAGGCGAGTCACAATCGCCCCAGAAGAGGAGAGCGAGGCGCTCAAGAAAGAAGAAGGCAGCTACGGTATCGACCGATGAGAGTACAACAAAGGCGCCTATTGAAGAAAAGGTCGCCGCCACCAACACAAAGAAGACAACCAAGATGTGGCGGAAGAAAGAAGGAACCTCTACCTCGCAAGATTCTCCAGCGAGCGAGGTCCAAACGAGTTAAAGACATGGAGAACGTCTAGCTCAAAGACGTAAAAATGAGAGCCCTCCGATTGGGGAGGCCATCCCAATCGTTATCCTAGCTAGGCCTAGCACTTGTTTTTCTTTTTATAAATCATAAAAACAAAATAAAAATTTGAAAAAAATTTAAAATAACAAAAATAATAGGGTTCCCGGTGATGCCCATTAGGGGCTAGCCACTTGTATCATCCTCACTCTTTTTGCAGATCAAGAAGGAGGAGGAAGAGCCTGAATCAAGCTTAAGTCTTACAAAGACTCAAGCTTGGGGAGGGCACCCCCAGGTAAGAAGGAGTTCAATACAAGCTCGAGTCTTGCAAAGACTCAAGCTTGGGGAGGACCCCCAGGTAAGTATCCCTAATTTTCTTAATAAATAAATAAACTCCCTGTTTCGAATAAATGCTAGAATCTTGGTGTTATGCTACGCTTAAGGGAAATGATGATCGAGTTACAAATTAGCTTCCCATGTGTCGCATAGATGCAACCTCTACTCCTGACATATGTGTTATTTTTACTTGAGCATGATCACATCTTGAGTCTTGCTTATTTCCGTAGGTTGCATTTGTTACACCAAGTCTGAGCATTGTGGATTGTGATATGGCATGATTAGGACTTGTTGCAATTTTTTTTTTGTATGGTTTCATCCAGAGATGTTTTTCTTGAATTGCTGCAAGTACCTAAAACCCTTCTGTTTTGGCACACTTCTCTTAGTGTGAGGATTTATTTACCTACCAGAGCCATATCATAATATTCGAAACAGCCCCACTCATAGCCATTTGTTTGTGCATTGAGTTTTGTTAAGGTTTGATGTACTCTTGAAACTAAGCACTCCTAATTTTGGTCATAATTCCTTCGCGTGTGTTTTCGAAAATTTCTTTCCACCAAATAAAAAGGGGAATGTTTGGATAAATCAACCAAACATTTTTCAGAGTTTGCAAAACTTTTGGTCCACCCAAATGCTGAATATTTCAAAATGTTTCATTGAACCATTCAAAATTTATGGCCCCTTGCACCATGGAGTAGTCAAAAAAAAAAAAAAAAAACTCCATGGTTGCATGACAAAAGTCAATGGCTATATGGTTCTTATCATAAACATCTTGAGCAAAATAAAGGACCAATGTTTTTCAAAACCCCCTTCCATAAGTGTGAGTTCATTTTCTCCCCCTTCATCACATCATTTCCTATGACCAAAATAAATGGAGTTGCTATGTTGATTGAGACTCATTCTTTAGCTTTACAATATATGCATAACATTTGTGCATTCCTTGCCAAGCTCCACATACAAAGCCTCATTTGGTAGAAGGTAGGATGAGTGAAGCTTGTAGGAATAAGACTCACATTGGTAGGTAAGAGAAGTGCCTACCAAAACGAAGGAGAATTTTTGCACCTTGCAGCACATAAAAACTCTGGATGCATACCTGCTAGAATTGTGTACTTGTCCGAAAATGCCGTTCTAGTCTTCAATGCTGCATGACAAGGTGTGACATATAAGCCCCACGATTTTTGCAACACTCATGAATATTTTGTGCTCTCGTAAACTTACCACTGTTTAGGGAGTATGTTGTTGCATCTTTATTACCCATGGGGCGCTTCTTTGTAACTCCTGATCCGCCGGTACCCTGAGTTGAGTTTGCTCGGGACGAGCAAAGTTTAAGCTTGGGGAGGTTGTTGGCGGTCGTTAAACCATGTTTTGACCGCCACCCTACCGGTAAATAAATACATAACACCAAGATTTTGTGCATAGTAGTTAGGAATAATGCTACTCCACAAGTTTTGGTGGATATTTGGATGCAGGAGTGAATAATGGAGAAAAGTGGGCCCAGCCAGGGAAATTCTCTGGCCGGCCGGCCCCACCCTAGGCCGGCCGGCCCCACCTGGTGGCCGCAGGCCCCAGGCTTCCTCCAGTGGGCTGCAAAATAATCTTCAACACACAATTCAAGCCCAGCTCGGCAGAATTCCACCGACATTCTAGAAGGTGGGCCATTTGGGCCTTTACTTGGCCCTCAATCCAATTCTGCCGACCCCAACAAGAAACCGACCTTCAGCCCGCCTTCAGGGAGTGATCTGGAGCGTCCAGGAGCAAGTCGGTGGCAAACCGCCACAGGGGACGGCCGGCCGGCCACCCCCCCTGGCCGGCCGGCCGACTTTGGCGCCACCGCCTCTCCAGCTTCGGCCAGGGTGCTCCCACCGCCTTCACAAGCTATAAATTGGACCCCTCGGCCTCCGAAGCAACTCGCACCATCACACTTCATCCAAGTGTTCATTAGTTTAGTTGAGTAGTAGCTTTGGGAGTTAGAGTAGAGTAGAGTAGAGTGAGAGCTCTCTCGGGCTTCCGGAGTCTTCTCGGAGTTCGGTATAGTTCTTGTATCGTTACTCTTTTGAGATATTATTTTATTTAATATAATTATATTTAGTTTTATCTTTATTTATTTATTTTAGTAGTTCTTTTCTATTTAGTTTATTTATTCGTTAAGTAAGTGCTCGTAGAAGTCTTGTTGTGGGATTCGTGATTGTTGGAATAGCGAGTACGAGAGAGTGCCGTCGTCGGAGATGACGTCGTGTGAAATCTGTGCTTGTTCATTCTTAGATAGGACTGCTCCGTTGATCAAGAGTAGCTCCTCTAGGCGGGTTGTAAGCGTGGCGCTTAGATCTTGGCCTATGCACGTTTGGCACCCAACCCCACGGAGGATGGTAGCCGCGAGTGTATGTGACAGCTGCACCGGTCTCTGTAATCCACCACGTCCGGGTTGGACTCAGCAGGGTCTTAATTATAGCATACGATTCCCTAGGTTTGAACTGGCTTCATCGGTTGGCCTAGCACGTGTGTGCCCCGAAACGACATGACTTGTATGTGTACGAGCTTAGCTAGAGTAAATAACCTTTGTAGAATTGACTGCTAGAAAAGTAAATAATAGATAAACATACAGGTAGCCTTAACTCTATCTCGTTGCTCTCCCAAATGTATACTACGATTTATTTTATTACCTTGGATTTGAGGATGTGTGTGCCACCCATATCTATCATGCCTATCTTACCCCCGTCTCAAGTATAGTTGATACATTATTTCTTTCTCTAAATTATCCAATGCATAGCTATTATTCAGCTTTCTTTTGCTCTACTTCCCTGCGGAAATATAAATACGATAACCCTGGAATACTCCAAGGTGAAATGCTACAATGGTGATCCGTGCGCTTGCGGAATTAATGAATTTAATTTTATCGCATAAGAACCGCCAACAGAGCCCTCTATCAAGGATCTAGTTCTCGGCCAGGTCAAGATCAATGACAGCATTAGTAAGAAATTTCTTACTACCGACAAGGCTTTAGAGAGCATAGATGCCAAGCTAGAGTCGTTCAGCACTGCTCTGCAAAATCAGCTAAGCCATAACAAGATGCTAGAAACGCAAATAGCGCAAATAGCTTCAGCTGTGCAGTCTCCTCGTGCGGGTAAACTTCCTGGGCAACCAGAAGTTAATCCCAAGGAGATTGTGAATGCAATAACCATCAGATGTGAAGAAAGCGACTTGGATTCCGCACTCCCCGAGGATGTGATCAGAAAAGATCCCGGATGGCCAACCATCCCGTGTTTGGTCAACGACCGTTGTTTCGCTCGGGCACTATGTGACTTAGGGGCGAGCGTGAGCATCATGCCGAAGGTGATGTACGATGGGTTAAACCATCCATTATCCCCAACGACCATGAAGCTCCAGCTTGCAGACGGGTCACTGCGCCTGCCCTTGGGGATTGTCGAAGAAGTTCCCGTGCAGATCAGAAATCTCTTCGTCCCCGTTGACTTTGTTGTGCTGGATATGGAAGTAGATGACAAGGCCCCTCTCATCCTTGGGAGGCCGTTCTTGAGCACCACCAACGCCAACATCGACGCGGGGGCAGGAGAGATCCACTTGGACTTCAACGGCAGGGAAGAAACGTTCAGCTTCAAGCCTAAGGTTGAGCAATGCAAGCAAGTACGGGTCATATATGGAAAGGACCCAAGGAGAGTGGAGAAGATTGAGATTACTCCACCCATGCCACAGCCAGACAAGCTCATTGCATACATGAGAGATTATCTGGAAAGAGAGAATGCAAGAAGGCTAGCAAAGTATTGGAGAACTCCAAGGAGGATGCCTCAGCCGCCAAAACCACCTCAAGCCCCTCTTACTCCTCCGCAAGAAGGAGTAGGCGAGTCACAATCGCCCCAGAAGAGGAGAGCGAAGCGCTCAAGAAAGAAGAAGGCAGCTACGGTATCGACCGATGAGAGTACAACAAAGGCGCCTATTGAAGAAAAGGTCGCCGCCACCAACACAAAGAAGACAACCAAGATGTGGCGGAAGAAAGAAGGAACCTCTACCTCGCAAGATTCTCCAGCGAGCGAGGTCCAAACGAGTTAAAGACATGGAGAACGTCTAGCTCAAAGACGTAAAAATGAGAGCCCTCCGATTGGGGAGGCCATCCCAATCGTTATCCTAGCTAGGCCTAGCACTTGTTTTTCTTTTTATAAATCATAAAAACAAAATAAAAATTTGAAAAAAATTTAAAATAACAAAAATAATAGGATTCCCGGTGATGCCCATTAGGGGCTAGCCACTTGTATCATCCTCACTCTTTTTTGCAGATCAAGAAGGAGGAGGAAGAGCCTGAATCAAGCTTAAGTCTTACAAAGACTCAAGCTTGGGGAGGGCACCCCCAGGTAAGAAGGAGTTCAATACAAGCTCGAGTCTTGCAAAGACTCAAGCTTGGGGAGGACCCCCAGGTAAGTATCCCTAATTTTCTTAATAAATAAATAAACTCCCTGTTTCGAATAAATGCTAGAATCTTGGTGTTATGCTACGCTTAAGGGAAATGATGATCGAGTTACAAATTAGCTTCCCATGTGTCGCATAGATGCAATCTCTACTCCTGACATATGTGTTATTTTTACTTGAGCATGATCACATCTTGAGTCTTGCTTATTTCCGTGGGTTGCATTTGTTACACCAAGTCTGAGCATTGTGGATTGTGATATGGCATGATTAGGACTTGTTGCAAATTTTTTTTTTTTAGTATGGTTTCATCCAGAGATGTTTTTCTTGAATTGCTGCAAGTACCTAAAACCCTTCTGTTTTGGCACACTTCTCTTAGTGTGAGGATTTATTTACCTACCGGAGCCATATCATAATATTCGAAACAGCCCCACTCATAGCCATTTGTTTGTGCATTGAGTTTTGTTAAGGTTTGATGTACTCTTGAAACTAAGCACTCCTAATTTTGGTCATAATTCCTTCGCGTGTGTTTTCGAAAATTTCTTTCCACCAAATAAAAAGGGGAATGTTTGGATAAATCAACCAAACATTTTTTAGAGTTTGCAAAACTTTTGGTCCACCCAAATGCTCAAGAATATTTCAAAATGTTTCATTGAACCATTCAAAATTTATGGCCCCTTGCACCATGGAGTAGTCACAAAAAAAAAAAAACTCCATGGTTGCATGACAAAAGTCAATGGCTATATGGTTCTTATCATAAATATCTTGAGCAAAATAAAGGACCAATGTTTTTCAAAACCCCCTTCCATAAGTGTGAGTTCATTTTCTCCCCCTTCATCACATCATTTCCTATGACCAAAATAAATGGAGTTGCTATGTTGATTGAGACTCATTCTTTAGCTTTACAATATATGCATAACATTTGTGCATTCCTTGCCAAGCTCCACATACAAAGCCTCATTTGGTAGAAGGTAGGATGAGTGAAGCTTGTAGGAATAAGACTCACATTGGTTGGTAAGAGAAGTGCCTACCAAAACGAAGGAGAATTTTTGCACCTTGCAGCACATAAAAACTCTGGATGCATACCTGCTAGAATTGTGTACTTGTCCGAAAATGCCGTTCTAGTCTTCAATGCTGCATGACAAGGTGTGACATATAAGCCCCACGATTTTTGCAACACTCATGAATATTTTGTGCTCTCGTAAACTTACCACTGTTTAGGGAGTATGTTGTTGCATCTTTATTACCCATGGGGCGCTTCTTTGTAACTCCTGATCCGCCGGTACCCTGAGTTGAGTTTGCTCGGGACGAGCAAAGTTTAAGCTTGGGGAGGTTGTTGGCGGTCGTTAAACCATGTTTTGACCGCCACCCTACCGGTAAATAAATACATAACACCAAGATTTTGTGCATAGTAGTTAGGAATAATGCTACTCCACAAGTTTTGGTGGATATTTGGATGCAGGAGTGAATAATGGAGAAAAGTGGGCCCAGCCAGGGAAATTCTCTGGCCGGCCGGCCCCACCCTAGGCCGGCCGGCCCCACCTGGTGGCCGCAGGCCCCAGGCTTCCTCCAGTGGGCTGCAAAATAATCTTCAACACACAATTCAAGCCCAGCTCGGCAGAATTCCACCGACATTCTAGAAGGTGGGCCATTTGGGCCTTTACTTGGCCCTCAATCCAATTCTGCCGACCCCAACAAGAAACCGACCTTCAGACCGCCTTCAGGGAGTGATCTGGAGCGTCCAGGAGCAAGTCGGTGGCAAACCGCCACAGGGGACGGCCGGCCGGCCACCCCCCTAGGCCGGCCGGCCGACTTTGGCGCCACCGCCTCTCCAGCTTCGGCCAGGGTGCTCCCACCGCCTTCACAAGCTATAAATTGGACCCCTCGGCCTCCGAAGCAACTCGCACCATCACACTTCATCCAAGTGTTCATTAGTTTAGTTGAGTAGTAGCTTTGGGAGTTAGAGTAGAGTAGAGTAGAGTGAGAGCTCTCTCGGGCTTCCGGAGTCTTCTCGGAGTTCGGTATAGTTCTTGTATCGTTACTCTTTTGAGATATTATTTTATTTAATATAATTATATTTAGTTTTATCTTTATTTATTTATTTTAGTAGTTCTTTTCTATTTAGTTTATTTATTCGTTAAGTAAGTGCTCGTAGAAGTCTTGTTGTGGGATTCGTGATTGTTGGAATAGCGAGTACGAGAGAGTGCCGTCGTCGGAGATGACGTCGTGTGAAATCTGTGCTTGTTCATTCTTAGATAGGACTGCTCCGTTGATCAAGAGTAGCTCCTCTAGGCGGGTTGTAAGCGTGGCGCTTAGATCTTGGCCTATGCACGTTTGGCACCCAACCCCACGGAGGATGGTAGCCGCGAGTGTATGTGACAGCTGCACCGGTCTCTGTAATCCACCACGCCCGGGTTGGACTCAGCAGGGTCTTAATTATAGCATACGATTCCCTAGGTTTGAACTAGCTTCATCGGTTGGCCTAGCACGTGTGTGCCCCGAAACGACATGACTTGTATGTGTACGAGCTTAGCTAGAGTAAATAACCTTTGTAGAATTGACTGCTAGAAAAGTAAATAATAGATAAACATACAGGTAGCCTTAACTCTATCTCGTTGCTCTCCCAAATGTATACTACGATTTATTTTATTACCTTGGATTTGAGGATGTGTGTGCCACCCATATCTATCATGCCTATCTTACCCCCGTCTCAAGTATAGTTGATACATTATTTCTTTCTCCAAATTATCCAATGCATAGCTATTATTCAGCTTTCTTTTGCTCTACTTCCCTGCGGAAATATAAATACGATAACCCTGGAATACTCCAAGGTGAAATGCTACAATGGTGATCCGTGCGCTTGCGGAATTAATGAATTTAATTTTATCGCATAAGAACCGCCAACAGAGGTCTTCCAGGGCTAGAGCTACAGTGCAGCGGACTCCGTCCATCTGTGAGGTTGGTACGTCGAGGACCGCGCAGGAGCAGCCAGAGTCAGAGGCAGAGGAGAGTTCTCACTCAGGTGACGAGGTCACAGAGGCTGACAGGCAGAGGATGGCAGTCAAGTTCTGTGCTCTTGACAGGACTGCCACACTCAGGGACGTGCTAGCTGAGGACGCACTCAGGCTGCCAGGCCCCGTCCTCAAGAAGTTCAGGAGAGTTGCTGAGGAGACTTGGGTACCTGCCAGGAGAGACCCACAGGCAGGAGGTCGTTTCTGGACTCTTCTTCAGCAGAGGATAGCAGCTGGTTTGAGGAGTAGACTGCGGACAGATGGACCTGATAAGCTTTTTGTCACTCACCAGCACTGCAGCATACAGGCCGCCAGCAGAGGTGCCGGGACGGATTTCACACAGCACCTGTCTTATATCCCGGGCCTTGAGGAGATCATCACCACACAGATGCGATGGGATGCTGACATAGTGATGGACTTCTACGCTTCTCTCTGGATAGCGCCAGACCGCTCAGCTATATGGTTTATGCTCAGAGGACAGCCCCACAGAGTGACGAGGGAGGACCTCGTTAGTGCCCTTGATCCTTTCAAGTGGTATGAGAAAATGAAGACCGGACAATGGACCGTATGGTACGGTCATGAGGACCGGACAGTACGGTCATCAGAAGATTTCCAGACAGAGAAGTTGAAGTTTCTGGAAGTGGAAGAAATGAAGACCGGACAATCGACCGGACGGTACGGTCCTAGGGACCGGACAGTACGGTCTTCATTGGAGATGAAGAAGAAGTTGGAGATGCGCCTGGAAATAGAGACCGGACAATACGGTCTGGAAGAGACCGGACAGTACGGTCCTTTGTACGGTCTCTAGTTTCGCAGGGCACTTTTGGGCAACGGCTAGTTTTGGGTTGGTAGCCTATAAATAGTTGGTTGCCCGCCCCTTGAGGGGTCTCTTGGCCATTGTTGGAGTGCAGGAAACTCAGAGGAAGCCAAGAGCAAGGGAGAGAAGCACTTGTGAAGGATTTGGAGTGATCCTAGTGCTTGAGAGAGTAGCAATTGCATCCACTTGATCTCTAGGCTAGTGTGAGCTTGAGAGAGTCACTTCGGTTTGTTACTCTTGGTCTATGGCGAGGCCTAGACGGTTAGGCGTTGGTGTTGAGCTGTCCAAGGAGATTGTGGAAGCTAACACAAGTTTGTACACGGTCTTGGAGCTTCCCGTGCGAAAGAAGCATCACTAGTGGAGCGCCCTTTGGCACGCATCACGTGCGGAGCCTTACCTCCGGAAGAGTACCCGGGATCGAGCCCGGCGGGACGTGCCCGCGACTTCACTCGGAGGGTGAAGTGTGCTCTAGGAGGGATCGCCTTCGAGCGGAGGGACGGGGTCGAGACTCCGGCGGGAGTGACCCAACGTGGAGTAGGGGAAGGCGCCATCCTTCCGAGACCACGGGAAAAATCATGAGCATTCCTATCCCTATCTCCTTTACTTACTAGCATTTACGCTTCCGCATTTACTTCATGTGCTAGTAGAATTGCATGATAGGTTGTCTCTTTTCTACTTGGTAGAATTGCTTGCTAGGGTGTTGCTTGTTGCATAGACTAGATTGTGTGCGCGCATCGCTTGCTTTTGTTATCACCATATCTAGTCTTGCTAGCTTCACGCCTAAAGTACGTTTGGGAGAAATTGTTGACACACCGATTCACCCCCCCCCCCCTCTCGGTGCCCTTGATCCTTTCAAGTGGTATCAGAGCAGCAGACAGCACCCTCCAGGACTCCTTCACCACCTCCAGAGTTTGAGTACACAGGCACTTCTTCTGAGCAGCAGCAGCCACAGCAGGGCACCTCTTCAGCTCCAGAGCTTTCAGTGACTACTACCACTGCACCTCCTCCAGCCTCCGACGCGTAGGACAGCAGTTTCCTCTTTCCTTCTTTCTCTTTTTGGTCATTGGTGCCAAAGGGGGAGAGAGATAGAGAGATCTTGTATAGGTCTAGGGGGAGTAGTGGAGTGATCTTGTGTTCAGGGGGAGTGTGAGACAGCTTTTGTCCAGGGGGAGATCTTTTGGTACTTCATTTGTATATTCTTTTGGTACTTCGTGGTTCTTGTTGAGCTTGTTTTGCTTTTGCGCCCTTGAGACCATCCAGCACGAGACCAGAGTGTTCCCGCTTGCTCACCCAGGGATGGAGCCTCCCCGTAGACCTCTTGGGGGACACTTACCTTCAGATGTTGATATGAGCATTGCTTTCCCTCCACCTCACCCGGAGAACTTCAGCCGAGCTCACACCAGACTTACACATGAGGGCAGAGTTCTCAGGAGTATACTGAGCAGGACGATAGTTCCCAGGAGTGGATACAGAGATCAGTTCTCCATCCTTACTCAGTGGGTTGTGATGTTGATGCTGAGGCACAGAGGCTTTGATTTGGTTGATCTGATACTGTGCCAGATGGAGGATGTTATTGCTGAGAGTATAGCTGCCAGACACTTAGCCTTTGCACCTCTGATCTGCTACATTCTGAGGAGGCTACAGTTGTTGTCTCAGGAGGACTATGACGAGCTGCCCAAGGTGACCACAGCGTACACACCCCTACCTGCCTCCGACAGACGGGTTGCTGCCCGGGAGTCAGCTTCACAGGGGAGTTCTTCACAGGGGCTAGGTGACACGGCTATCGAGACAGAGCTGCATATACAGACTGGTAGCCAGATGGAGTCCATTCCTGAGGACGTGACTCCGGACTCTAGAGCAGGACCTTCAGCGTCTGCTACAGCTCCAGCTCAGACAGATCTACTACATGCAGAGCTAGCAGCCCTTCGCAGAGAGATCCAGAGTCAGCGAGAGGATAGGGAGAGGGATCGACAGATGCTAGACAGTGTTGTACTCACTCAGAGGGAGATGGCCTCTGGCTTGTCGTCGCTTTTCACTGGTTTTGAGGCGATTGCTCAGACTCTTCGTCTTTTCGGACAGGCATTGCCAGGACTCCCGTCTTTCCCGCCTATCACTTTCCCAGGTGTGCTGCCACCAGATACAGTTCAGTTTCAGCAGCTACAGCAGCAGCGACAGCAGCAGTTTGCTCAGACACAGGGAGGACAGTCATCCAGTCAGGGACAGTACTTCAGCACCTTACTCACGGCTCCCATCTCACCTGCTGGTGCACCTACGGTGGGGCCGTCGACGTCCACGTTTGCTGGTTTGACTGGAGAGGCAGGACCTTCACAGCAGTACTTTTCTTCACCAGGCCTCTCCATGACTCCGTCAGCCCTACTAGCTACTACAGCTCCGAGCTTCTCACCGCTTCAGCTGACGAGTCCCTTCTTCGTGTCACCACTGCCAGCTCGTACACTTGACTTCGACACAGTAGCACAGACCACCTCAGTGCAGACAGACTCAGTTCTTACAGCTTCACAGGCAGAGGTCGTGTCTACTACAGCTGAGACTGCAGCAGTGGATCTTACTGATTTTGGGTACACTCCTCAGGAGGTACGTGAGGCTCTTGCCACAGGCACTTCTCCAGAGCAGCAGACAGCACCCTCCAGGACTCCTTCACCACCTCCAGAGTTTGAGTACACAGGCACTTCTTCTGAGCAGCAGCAGCCACAGCAGGGCACCTCTTCAGCTCCAGAGCTTTCAGTGACTACTACCACTGCACCTCCTCCAGCCTCCGATGCGTAGGACAGCAGTTTCCTCTTTCCTTCTTTCTCTTTTTGGTCATTGGTGCCAAAGGGGGAGAGAGATAGAGAGATCTTGTATAGTTCTAGGGGGAGTAGTGGAGTGATCTTGTGTTCAGGGGGAGTGTGAGACAGCTTTTGTCCAGGGGGAGATCTTTTGGTACTTCATTTGTATATTCTTTTGGTACTTCGTGGTTCTTGTTGAGCTTGTTTTGCTTTTGCTTGTGTTTAGCTCATCAAGAATGCACTTGGTTTCATTTACATACACTTGCTCTTATCTATATATCTTGTATATTGCTCTGTTTCTAATATATTGCTCTGATATATTGCTCTGAATTTGTGTATGTTCACCTGGATGCGCTTATTTATATCTATCTTGCCAGGTTTCCTCTTTCTGTGATGATATGTGCACTCACTTGCTTTTGCAGGAATAGCTTATAATCTTATCATCACAGAGTTGTGGTCATAGCTCATGTTTTACTCCATATATATCACCCATGTGCTCTAACTCTATTTTGCAGGTGATACCTTTTGAGCTATGACTACCTTGTTCTCCGTTTTACTTGTTCTTCATTTCATATCCAATCTTCTAGATCACTCTTACGCATTTCATTATATATCTTTTGATATCTTTTGATATGTGTTGTCACCAATCACCAAAAAGGGGGAGATTGTAAGCTTCATGACCATTGGAGTTCGAAACCCCAAAGGTATGAATGTTTTGGTGATTGGGTGACCATATTGATGTGACTAACATTTCCTTGTAGGATATTCAAATGGTCATGTCAATGAAGCGTCGTCTCACATACTCTATCTATCGACGACTTGGTGATTGGTTGCCTCGACAATTCAGATCGAGAACTTGATGGAGTCAAGGTTGAAGATGGATCAAGGCTAAGGACATGATAGGCCAAGCAAGTGTTGGCTTGGTGTAGATGCTAGCTTGAGTCCATAGGAAAAACCGGACTATCAAGAGGGATCGAATTGGTTCTCTTAGAGCACACTAGGTTAGAGATCAAATGGATGCATTGTGAGTCTCTTGAGGACTAGGGTGGCTGAAGAGAAGAAGAGGAACCAAGGATGAAGAAGTTGGAAGCAAGGATCAAGAGTGGATCAAGTTTTCAGCTTATCCGGTAGAGACCGGACAGTACGGTCCTAGGGACCGTATGGTACGGTCTTCATTGAAGATCCAGACAGAGAAGTGAAGTCTCGGGATGCTGAGAAAATGAAGACCGGACAATGGACCGTATGGTATGGTCATGAGGACCGGACAGTACGGTCATCAGAAGATTTCCAGACAGAGAAGTTGAAGTTTCTGGAAGTGGAAGAAATGAAGACCGGACAATCGACCGGACGGTACGGTCCTAGGGACCGGACAGTACGGTCTTCATTGGAGATGAAGAAGAAGTTGGAGATGCGCCTGGAAATAGAGACCGGACAATACGGTCTGGAAGAGACCGGACAGTACGGTCCTTTGTACGGTCTCTAGTTTCGCAGGGCACTTTTGGGCAACGGCTAGTTTTGGGTTGGTAGCCTATAAATAGTTGGTTGCCCGCCCCTTGAGGGGTCTCTTGGCCATTGTTGGAGTGCAGGAAACTCAGAGGAAGCCAAGAGCAAGGGAGAGAAGCACTTGTGAAGGATTGGAGTGATCCTAGTGCTTGAGAGAGTAGCAATTGCATCCACTTGATCTCTAGGCTAGTGTGAGCTTGAGAGAGTCACTTCGGTTTGTTACTCTTGGTCTATGGCAAGGCCTAGACCGGTTAGGCGTTGGTGTTGAGCTGTCCGAAGAGAGTGTGGAAGCCAACACAAGTTTGTACACGGTCTTGGAGCTTCCCGTGCGAAAGAAGCATCACTAGTGGAGCGCCCTTTGGCACGCATCACGTGCGGAGCCTTACCTCCGGAAGAGTACCCGGGATCGAGCCCGGCGGGACGTGCCCGCGACTTCACTCGGAGGGTGAAGTGTGCTCTAGGAGGGATCGCCTTCGAGCGGAGGGACGGGGTCGAGACTCCGGCGGGAGTGACCCAACGTGGAGTAGGGGAAGGCGCCATCCTTCCGAGACCACGGGAAAAATCATGAGCATTCCTATCCCTATCTCCTTTACTTACTAGCATTTACGCTTCCGCATTTACTTCATGTGCTAGTAGAATTGCATGATAGGTTGTCTCTTTACTACTTGGTAGAATTGCTTGCTAGGGTGTTGCTTGTTGCATAGACTAGATTGTGTGCGCGCATCGCTTGCTTTTGTTATCACTATATCTAGTCTTGCTAGCTTCACACCTAAAGTACGTTTGGGAGAAATTGTTGACACACCGATTCACCCCCCCCCCCCCCCCCCCCCCCCCTCTCGGTGCCCTTGATCCTTTCAGCTCTTTTAACTATGCGGGTAAAGCACAAGGCAAACATGACATGAACGATCCCATTATCATATTCATCTATCAATTTAATTGATTCAAATATTTATTGTTTCATAGTAACTTATTTTCAGAAATAAGAATTATGTTTCTCTAGTTGTTGGCGGTCCATTTCTGCAGAACATGAATTTGTTGCAAAAGAGTAGTACAACTTGTTCCTTGTGATTTGAGTAATATGATTGCATGCTTTGTTGTGTCCTCTCATTTATGAAATGCTCAGCACTTGTTGTTATTTCTCACCAAAAATTTAATAATTGCTTAATCCTTTAGTACAAATTGCAATTTATAAATACTGCAATTAGTGCATATGTCATTTGTAATTCAAAAATAAAAATAGTTTCCATCTGCTGAAAATACTTAGCCACGCATTTCCTGAGTTACACAACAGATAAGCCTCTAGTTCAATATTTTTGTCAATTGTTGAGTACCAACAGTTGGAATTATGTTTCACTGCATATACTTACCGCTAACATCATTTCTGAAATATGATGGTGCTTAACTTGGATTGTTCAAATTTTGTGATATAATATGTGAATATGCTAAATATTTTTCGACCAGACTTACTATCGAATTATGACCTTTCTGATCGGCTGTCAGAAACGTGTAACTCTGTTGTTTATATGATCACCATACTTACTATCGAATTATGACCTGTCTGATTGGCTGTCAGAAACGTGTAACTCTATTGTTTATATGATCACCCACTAGTGAATTCTAACGACTGGGAAAGTGATTGGTTGCTCTTTGTCAGCAATTGCATATCTTAACTACAGTAATTGCACAATTCGCAATGTGCAAATTATTATTTTTGCAAATTGCAATTCTGTTTTCTTTGCATTGTTGTTGTACCTTGGTCCTTTGACTATTTATCTTGTCTATCCTAAATTAGCTGCATCCAAGATTTTTTAGTTCAATTTGTTCATACTTGAGTATTTATCTGTCTTCATTGTGATTCAGTTAGCTTATAGATTCAGTTATCCATACCTCTTGCTACTAATTAGGGTGCTCCATTTCCATAACCAGAGAATGAGGTGACAAACAGAGAGAGCATGTGGGAGCCAGATCAGAACCATGGTCAGCACATGGACGATGAAGCAGGAAGGTTCAGGAATATGTGCAGAGAAAAGGTCTAGTATTTATCTTCATCAGTTAGTTGCATTCTGGTTTTGTTTGTTGCCCAGAATTGCATGCTTTCTGATCTGAGTAGTCGTACTTCCATGTCCTTACATGTGGTTTAAAATTCTTAGTTCAGTTCACATGTATTAGTAATTTCAGTTCTGAAATAGGATAGCTGCATAACTTTCCTTGTGAAAAATCTATGATATAATAAGTTCAATGTATTGAGGAGTATGTTTTAGATGAATAATATCAATATATAACATTGCTTCTTGACTTCCATTTCATCCAACCTGTGTAAGTTGATATCGCTGTAATGGATTTCCTTTGTTCCCTTTGGACGATATAATTTGGTTCTGAAATTGTAATGTTGCATTTATTTTTTGAATTTCTAACATGAAAGAGCAAAAAAGAACTCGTCTCTTCATGATGGGTGTGCATGAAAGTCTCCATTATAGGTTGCATTAAGCGGTTATACAAACATTTAGTTATCAAAAGCAGTCATATTCAACATACTTCCTGCGTAATTTTGTCAAAATCTTTCGTCCAGCATACAAAGTGAATAAGTGATTGATAACATGTATCTGTTCCTTGTTGCAGCTGCTAATGTTACTGATCTTGAAGGCGTGTAGTCAACATTTTTTATTCTTGTTTTCTATGGAATAATTGCATTCAGCAATTTATAGATTTGTTAATTGCAAGAAAACTAACTGATGTTTTTTTATCTTGCGTTCACTAGGATTTGTGTACACTTGTATTTTTTTAATTTTCAGGGATTGTGTGCACTTGTATTTTTTAACAACAACAAATCTCAGAATGTTTTGTTTGTGTCATCAACAAAACTACTATTCATTTTTTACATCCCATGTGTAACTTTTTGTCTTTGTCTCTGTTGTTATGTAAGATGTTGTTCATCATTTATTGGGTCTGTTAAGCTATTATGGCGTGCCCGTTAAGAAATTCAAATTTCTAACGGGTTAAATTCATGTGCACCTGCTAGTTGTAACAAACAACTAGTACAAAAAACAAAGGACCATCCACAGCCGTTGGATGTACAACGGATGGCTGTGGGTGGTGCTTGAAACACCCCCCTGATTTCAAGCACTTGAAATTTAGCAAGGCCCTATCTTGTCAGAAGATGTAGATGGCTGCACGAGATTAAAGAAAGGAATCGGCAAGTCGGCGGCCGGTAATGTGGTGTAGAGAAGGGACGTCGATCGATCCGATGGGAACCGTCGCAGGGACGTGTCAAGGTTTGGAGGGTTCATGCGGGACGACGTTAGGCCCGAGCTGATCTCGACTTCAGGATTATATAACAGAGCCGAAAAAGAATACTCCTACTACAGTACTAATAACAAGTATACTTCTAATCCGCTCAAAAAAAAAAAAAGTACTCCTACTCCATTCCAAAAGAAAAAAAAAAACAAGTACCTAGCTAGTGTCCGACAGACAAAGTTAGACCAAATCACAAATTCATGGATGTGTGCAATGCAAAATCAATGAGTCCAGTGACCAACTTTTTCCATATTGTAGGACAAAAAAAAAGAATGAAGCCATGCATCTTTCAGCACAATTGCGTGGAACCAAAGAAATGCAGTGCATGGAAGCTGCAAACAAACAAGGGCAGGGCAACGAGCCCCCTAAACACAAAGGCAACATATGTTCGATCCATGCTATATATCAAAACATGTTTAACATCAATATCTCATTTTCATGTTGTCAAGAAAAAATCACATTTTCATACCATTTTCAGCTCCTGCGTGATCTCTTGCGATCTCGTCGAGGTCTAATTCTCCCCCAGGTTGAGCTAAGTATTCAAACATGAGACATGCACGTAGAACATTCTATAGGACTGCCAGGCTCAAACTCCTGAGGACCAAATTCTTCTGTAAAATAATTATTGTAATCAGCTTGTTCAACCATCAGACTGCCGGCCCAAACTCCTGACCACAAAATTCCCGGCAACTAAAGTTATTGTTGGGCTGTTTGGTCATCCGTTCTATTTTGGCCATCAGATACTTGGTCTTTCTTCTCAAAACAAAAAAAAAGAAGAAGATACTTGGTCTTGCATTGATAGTTTTTAATCTTTTTTCTGAGAGTGACCCGGTCGTACTCAGCTCCAAAGAATTTCATGATTATATTACGGCAGTTCCTTATGTCGAGGCCCTCGGGATTAACAATGTCATAATCAAACCAGTTCCTCAGTAGTCTGGACTCTGGCGGTCAGTCAGTGTGCGAGTCTTGATCTGGGTGCATTCATCTTGCATGCGATGGTTGCATGTGCCTAGGGACTCTAGCTTGATCTTCGCCCGCGCGGCATTGTCCACAAGGATATCACGGCAGCGTAGTATGTCATAGGACTCCAGGTGAGGGTACTTCTCAAGGATGCGCTTTAGCCCTTGAGTGGTGAGGTCTTTGCGGTAGAGCTCCAAGGATCGTAGCTCACGCACTGTAGAAATCACCATTGCTTCCTTGTCATTCCTTTGGCACCTTTCTTCTTCAGTACGTTCACGTAAATAGGATTCACATGTTGAACATTCACTACAGTTCGAGCCCCCGAAATAATCCTCAGCACGGTAGTCATACACGAGTAGCTTCATGTTATTGATCCGAGCACACTTTGCTCGCAGGGTGTTGTCCATGATGATATTGCGGCATTTGTGTATGTCGCGAGATTCCAGGTGAGGACAGTTGTCGAGGATGGCCTGGACAGTCCTTGGTTAGTGAGGTCATTGTAGACAAGCTGCAAGCTAAGGAACGAAGCTCATGCATCATGGCGATTGCCATGGCTTCCCTGTCATCTTTATTTTTTGGATAGTAATCACAAACGTAGGGTCTATGGACTAGTGCTTAAGCCGCGGGCGCACAATGGCAACATCCTTCAACGCCTCTCTGGTGACGACCTTCCAACACTTTGAAAACTCGAGGTCCTCAAGAAAAGGGAGCCTTTATATGGCCTCCAGGAATCCACCATGATGCAATGCGCTTCACAGCACGAGATGAGACTAAGGCTCTTCAGCAACGGAGCCCTGCAGGTACATCTAAACAATCGTTTGCAGTATGTGATTGTCTACCGTCATGTGATTTATCTAGTAACCAAGGAAAAGAAAGTGTTCTCTCCACCTAGTTAAAAAACCTTTTTTAAATTTTGCGGTGAACCTAGTTGGCATGCACATAAATATGGGAGCCATGGAAGCAACAATACATAAGGGAGCACATAAATAAATAAATTGGTACCTTTTAGGTACATTACATCCTTGTGGCTGGATTTTGAATCAAAATACATAAACTGGTACAGCAGTGCCCGTAAAACAGAGTCATCTTGGCACCTGCTGCGACGTGGACGAGCCAACGAGGGCATCTTGGTGTTGAATTGGTTCTGGTCAGCGGTGGCTGGGTCGTGATCTGGACTTTGGTCGCCGACAGCAGCAGCTAGGGCGAAACGGCAGGGAAGAGAAGAACCAGGAGGAGGAAAGCTAAAAAAAGCCTTCTAGCTAGTAAGGCCGACAGCAGCAGCTAGTTTTGATTTGTCCGTTGTCTGTGGGACGGCAGGTCGGCCTTGGCTTCCTACAAACCTAACCAAAGTCCAACTCGTTTCCCTATTTGATGAAACAGGTGGGGGGGGGGGGGGGGGGGGGGGGGGGGGGGGGGGGGGGGGGGGGGGGCGGGGGGGGCGGAGTATACAGGGGGGGCAACCTCCCCAGCAGTGCACGTCAAAAATCTGCATGCAAAGCTTATCGGTGTTGTCTAACTGCTGTGCCCCCTGCACACTGGCCCCCTGCAGCACGCAAAATTAAAAAGAAAGAAAGAAATGGCAAACGGAAACGAAATGAGAAGAGAAAATAAAATTCGATTCACACATGATGGTCTGCAACCAAGAAATGGCCTCGATCCCAAACACTTTCAATGCATTCTACAGCAGAAGATATCATTTTACAAAGCATAATCCAAATAAATAATTCAACATGTTGCCTGCTAATATTTTGGGGATACGATTAATACTAAACTTTATTTTGGGAAAAGTGCCCCCAGATTTGGTGCAAATCATCTTGTCCTAAACTTCCTCATCTTCGGCTGTCAATCTTCCTCTTCTTCTCAGCCCAGCTCTGCCGTATCCAAGCTTCCCGAGGTTCATTTGCCGTAGAACATCTTATTATTGCGGTGAGAACAAATGATTTTCAGAACTGGATATCGTCTGGTGGCTGGGCCTGAAGAAGGAGAGGTGGAGGGAGTGGGCGAACGGTGAATTTTGTTTGCCCAGGGCGGTAGCGACGGGCACCCATCCGATCCCTCTCCCACGCACCGAAACAGAAAACTCGAGAACCCGGGCCGCATCCACGCTCTCACTAGCAGACCGTGGGCCGCTCTACGCAAGCTACCCGTAGCGCACGCTGTGGATAGGAGGCACTAACAAACCCACTATGCTACGTATAACTGCCCCGTTACAATAATGTCTACTATGCCACTTGTTCACTTTTTCCTTTTCTAAAAGAAAAAAACTTAGTCCAGATCCGTACATGAATTAGGAAAGAAAAGAAAAAGAAGATAAGTCTAATCTCTTGCAAAATACTTTGCTGAGAATTGTGCACAAATGGTAGTCTTTTAACAAGTTGAAAGGCATAAAACATAGAAGTATGGATGGCAATGGGTCAGGTTCGGACCCATTACGGTACCCATGAATGTAAGGTAAATCTGTACCCGCAAACCTTTACAGGTGCAAAGTTGTGCCCATACTCGCCACGGACCCGTAACCCAACGGGTCCCCATACAATATTGAGATTTCAGACAACTAATCGCAGTAATAAGCGAACAAACATAGTTGAACTATTAATACGACAATAAGAAAATGAAAAACGGTCCAACAAAAAGTTAAATGAGCTATAAGCATGAGCAAATGTGATGCTAGCCGCGGAGTATTTTAAGTGGTTGCTAGTTTTTGGGGCCCCCATACCTAACCAGCATATGAGCTGGAGATAAAGGAATTAGTTCACTTGAATTTCATTTCGTTTAGTGTGGACTATATTCCCAGGTCTTGTAATAAAGTTGCTCATGCCTTGGCAACGATAGGATGTGAGTGTTCGGAGACTGATGACCCGGTGGTGGTGGAGCTCCCATCATTTATTTGGTCACCGGTTGCTGTCAGTACCCGAGTAATGGAATTATGTTCCACGTCAAGTCTTCGTATACCTCTTTCCGGGGCCGTACCTAACCCGTAACTTTGCGGGGCCCGTACCTGCAGTCCCATGGGTAAGATTCTCCTTCCATACCCGCACCCAACGGGTGCAATATCCGTGAGGCCCCGCATCCAGGTCCAATTGTCATCCCTACATAGAAGCATGACATGTATATGTACCGGAATGTGAAAAAGGCCCGCTTGTATTTATTTTCGTTGCACCAAAAAAATATCTCAGTAGTTATCAAACAAGTGAGGTACAGTCGAACATTGTACAAAAAAACATCATGAGTAGCGTAAAGAACAGATAAGGAGAGAATGGAGCTGGGGGAACACAACTGCAGAACTCTGGGCTAGCACCAATCCTACATAGTACAAAGACCCTTACGATGCTCTAATGGAACGATAGAAAGATATCAAACAAAGTGGGACAGGTATCTAGAATGAAACAATAGCCAAAATCAAAACAAGGTTGACAGAAAAAATAACATATGACCACAAGAACATGCGCTATGACTATGAAGTTGTCACAACCAAGCGGACCGAGCGTGGAAGTAAAAACTCGGCAAAGATGGGAAAGTGCGAGGATGGATAAACACCATCTATATTGTCATTTATGACTTCGCAAAGTGCAGGAGCAAGTGGGCGTCCTCTAAATAGGATCCAATCAAAATGTAAGTCCTGAGTCCGTCGATCCCAACAGAGACAAAGGGCTCTAAATATTAATTCAAGAAATTCAAGAGCACCTTGTTTCTCCCCTGCAACAAAGCTTATTTTGTTACATTGTTAAAACAAATACTAGGATGACCAATTTGAAAAATGAAACATTGGCAGATATAACTAACAAGGTCATTAGTTACCAGCTACACATGGAGCGTAAGTAATCATTACACAGATAAATAACATGATGCAGAATAATGAAATACTGTTGGAAAACTGATTAGAATAAGGCCGCAAAACTAAACTTTAATTTTCTCCTCATGATATATCAAATAAACAATCAAGTGACATATTCAAGCCATTCTCCTTTCAATTTTTGTTTCAATTTATAAAATGTGAAGCATCTTAGTCAATGAAGTTGTTTTAACATTCAATAATTGTGTAAGAAGAGTAATACTCATTATTTACCATAGTGTTATCCCCCTCATACAACCATATGATTTGTTATGTTACTACAAAACCTCATAAAACCATATAATGTGCAAAGGCTGTAATCATTCTCTTTTTGCAACCGAATCTTGGAAAAAGAAAGGGTATAGATCAAGTATCAGAAGCACCTTTAAATCCATGATATGTGTGTATTAAAGAAAGATTTTTTCGCACATGAGCATTAGGCCAAGTATCTCTCATATCACCCACAACACCGTGTTCCCTGTAAGGACACCACAAGGAACAATGTCAACGTACCGTAGGAAATTTCTTAGGTAATAATAAGAAAATAAAGCAACTGTAAATGGCATGTCACCTCTGTACAAAACATCGGGTTTTTTTTTGAGGAAAATACAGTAGGGGTAGCCCCTACTGTTGTAGTAATATAACTAAAAAAAAGTAGCACTGTAGAAGAAAAACATTGGTATTCAGTAATGGTTCTTAGGTTTGGGCGCACTTATTTATGGACGCAATTAAGCTGTTCAAATGAGTTTCTAAAGTTCAAGTCAAACAATACTCATTCACCCAAAACCAAGGTGTATTTTGAATCATATTGAATACATTCTTAAGTGCTGAAGCATATTTGAACAGAAAATTCTAACCATGCACTTGATAACTTCTGTCATCAGGTATTAATTTTTTCTACTTCCATATATCATCAAAACATCTGCGTCTTGTCCAACAGTCCTTTGGACTGATATTTCCAGAAATAGGAGTACCAAATTACTCTGTGCAAGACTAGGAAAATGTAAACTTCCGGTGTTTTCAAAATAATAGTCGATATCAAAAGTTACAAAAAAAAGGCAGCCCGGTCCAAGTAGCTCCCGCTTGCGCAGGGTCCGGGGAAGGGTCCAACCTTTTTGGGTCTTTTGTACGCAGCCTTTCCTGTATTTCTGCAAGAGGTTGTTTCTAAGACTCGAACCCGTGACCTCATGGTCACAAGGCAACAGCTTTACCGCTGCGCCAGGGCTCCCCTTCGGATATCAGAAGTTATATGATATCTAAAATTTCTGATGTTTTAAAAGATAAAATATCAAATACAATATTCAGATAGAAAACAGGACATATTAATCTAGTTCAAAAAAATATCAGATGTACTTACTACTGTTAAACATATACTGTTATTCAGATATAATATGATGCATAAAATTTCAAGCAGCACAAACAGAAGCTAAAAATCTGTTGGACTCAATGGCACAACTTTGTAGCAACACAATTTTTAATTACAGAAACATGAGTTTAGTGTGCGCTAGTGGTGGTTGAGGTTAACAAGTGCTTTTCACAAAAAAAAAAAGAAGGTTAAAACGTGCTGAAGATAGATGCATGTTACAGAAGATGTTCTATAATAATAAAGAACATGAGGTTGATTTTGAGAAGAGATGAATAGCATTGAGAAAATTTTTATTCTATACATCTGTAATGGTTATAAGAAATGACTGTCTTAATTGCATCAAAATTATGATCGTCGAGATATACCTGGATCTGCCAAGCAAAAAGCGCCCAGTCATAGATTCCTTGTGTGTGTTGAAGCCTCCACAATAGATTACAGGCAAATTGGGTGGCAGAGATGCTATATGTTGCCATGTAAGCAAAGCACTTCTTCGACGAGCGCGAGGGCTAGTTTCATCAAGATATGTATTGACAATCTGGAAACTGAATCCAGGTGGTTCTACTCTTTTGAGTTGAAACGTGTGTACAGCATGTTAAGGCAACAGACAATCTTTAGTGCAAACAAAAGACTAAGAAAAATGATAGAACAATAAAATATGAGAACAGCATTGCACTAAGGATATTGCCCAAGTAGCAATGCAAGGCACAGTTGCTCCCCATGAAATGCTTCCTGGCACTGATGGGGATTCTGATAACCAAAAGGTACCGCCTTCAGTAAGTTCCACCTTCATCAAATGCATGGGAGTTCAGCTCCTCTAGGAATATGCATTATTATTTATGCTTTGATAGAAGAATTATAAAAGCAAGAAGGTGATCTTCTGAAATAGAAACGAGATAAGAATAAATACTGTACAGAAATGAATAGCCAGAATTGTCAAACCTTCTCTTTCTCGTAAAATATAGTGCAGTATTCATCACTGGTGTCCTGTGAGCCTTTTCTTGAAATTCCGAACTGTTCATAACCTGGACGAGAGCAACATCTTGGCCATTCAGAGATTAAAAAAAGGGCAGCCGGTGCACGTAGCTCCCGCTTGCGCAGGGTCCGGGGAAGAGCCTCTTGCAGTAATGCAGGGAAAGGTTGCATACAAAAGTCCGACCACTTTGGGACTTTTGTACGCAACCTTTCCCTGCATTACTGCAAGAGGTTGTTTCCAGGACTTGAACCCATGACCTCACGGTCACTTGGCCATTCAGAGATTAATTAAATAAAAAGCTACCACGCCATAAGTTTACAACATCAATCTCAGAAACTCATATCAGCCTTTAACAGACAGCGTAAAATAGTATCTTTTTATGGATTATGGAGAGCACGGGACTTTTCATGCATGTGACCGTGGATGATGGACAGGAAAAACATAGAGAACATATCATGATTTTGACTATGCGTGCCCGCTGGCTTTCATGGTGTCTAGCATTTATAAATCACCAGGAGCAAGGAAACGGTCGGACAAAAAGATCTGCGAAGGCTTCTTAATGATCCAAACTTGCAGATCAGTATTGCTCAAGATATATACGGTGACTGGGTGCCCTAGGCCTATAGGTTCTAAATTAACTTAGGAACTGTTTAAGGATACAACTATACAAGGCCAGATGGAGATAAAATTTTCATCTAGACAAACGATAATTTTATTTTCCTTTACTGGATTCAATATCTACTGGTTGACCAACTATGCTGACACCTTATCTGGATCCTCAAGGATTTGCTTCCCTAAACAGAAAATAAGATTTAGTTCTGTTTTACATAAGGAGTTCTGAAACAGCACAAGAGCTCAAGACCCGTTTCCCCCCTTTTCTTTTAGCCATCGGCAGTCAACAGCCAATCCAGCAGTGGATCGGCAGTGACGAGTCCATGACTCTTATTAGCAGAAGCAAGATACCCAGTAGTAGCAATAGACATCGTCAGCTAATCATGTTAGACAAGTATCCAGCTGCATTTTTTTTTAAGTTGTGGAAGCCATAGGAGGTCATTATTCCATTTGAGCTCTGTAGGGTTTAACACTATCAAGTTTCTAGGTATGCCTTAATGGAAAAAAGACACTATAAGGCATAAGCCTTTCGTGACATGTGATAGTATTTCTTTTCTGAGAAAGTAGAAGTGTTCCTGCCATGTTATGAAATTTGGTTTTCTTGGGTACCTCTAAGGCCACTACATTAATTTTTTATCTCAGACTATTTGGCACTTAACTAGCACCTTGATGGCTTAATTGTTAGGTAGTGGCTTTACGAATTCATCCAAGAAATAAGTTTCCACGTGTTCTGAATAGAGGTAAAGTGTTGATACTTGATATTAAAATCTTTGTTTCCACAAATCGAGCTGAGGAAGTTTGTCCCCCACGAATTATTTTTCTTACGATATTTAACCACTTATATCTTGAAAGGTTACATCACCTCTTCTGAAAGAAAACTAATGCGAGTACTGTGATAATCTTTTTTATGCGAGAAAAGTACTGTGAAAATCAAAGCTATAGTATGCATAAAGTGCATCAGTATTATCAAGCAATGGCCATGTCAGCATCCAGAAATCAGTATAATCGAAGATACAGAAAGCAGAGTTTGTGTGCACAGCAGGCAAATTACCCGGCAAGCACTGTAGCAAGTAGTCCAGTTGCCACCTCAACCCTGCCGTTATTTCAGCCAAGAACGAAACGAAATGGTGAAACGGATTAAATTCAAAGGAGGAAACTGAAATTAGGAATGCATACAGTGATCACCTAGACTTAATCTAGGAAAGAGTTCGCAACTGTGCAGCACTAGATCTCAAAATCTAGAACACCAATCACCAATAGAACCAAATTACGCATCAAATCAGTAGACTTAATCGAATAAAAAAAAACAATGCCTAGAAACACTAGCAATTGCCAATTCAAGTACAAATCTTTACCGGGATTTTATATGCTTATTAGTAACAAAAAAAAAATTGCATAATCGAATGACCAGCAGAACCAAGTGAGGCTCCCAAATTTATTCCAAACAGATCTAATCCAATAAAGCAAACTAAACAGTTCCTACATCTAGCAGCGGATCTGAACCAAATCAGTAGACGATAGATGGCAGCCCAAGCTCCAACGCTCTGTTAGCTGCATCGTGCGTATCGCCCCTCACCTTGCTGTGTGCAGAGGATGGTGGGAGAGTAGCTGGTGATGACGCTGACGCAGATGTCCCGGCGCTTCTCCCAGCTGTTGGGGCTCTCGCTCGGCTGCTTGCCTTCGTGAAGGTTCAGCGTCATCACAGTGATCGACAGTCTCGTCATTCCCTCTTCTCTTGCTTCGCCTCACCGCCGCAAGCCAAAGTTCCTGCAGCCGGCTCTGATCTCAGGGGTCAGGACTCAGGAGTCCCGTGCCAGAGGTAGGGGGGCGATGGCTGGCGCCTGTGCTAATCGGAGGCGGCCCGGCTGGAGATCGGCAGACAGAAGTAGGGGGGCGATGGCTGGCGCCTGTGCTAATCGGAGGCGGCCCGGCTGGAGATCGCTGCCGATCTGGAGCAGAGTTGGCGATTTTTTTTTTTGGGGGGGGGGGGGGGGGGGGGGGGGGGCGGGGGGCTGGTTCGGCTCGTTACGAGCTGGAATGGTAAGACTAGGTCGGGTTACGAGCTCGAGCTGGCTCGCGAGCCAGCTCGTTAAGCTCGCCATCGCTCGTCTCGAGCACTTTCGCTGTGACTTGAAGAAGAAGACAACGACCACGACACTTGGTACATCTTCACGTTCTTGAGCATCATGGCGCATCGGGCGGGGAGGCGGAGGCAACGTTGCGAAGGTGATCGCGGCAGGGAGGGGAAAAGCCGGTAATGTGGAGGAACGGCGGAGAGGGAGCCGGCGCCACCGTGTGAGGTGAGGAGGTGGAGGGGTGAAACCACCGCGTGAGGTAGAGGAGGGTGGCATTGCCTGGCTTGAGCTGTCGGCTGCCGCGCATCGCGTCGCCTATCCGCAGTTTGGATCTCGACTCGATCCCCTTCCACCGTCGCCATCGTCATGGAAAGAGCGGTGAGGACAACGAGCTCATGCTCGCCATTAGCTTTGGCGTTGATGGCTGCAACGTCGTGACAGAGGGAAAGGGAGAGGGGAGTGCTGCAACGAGGAAAGAAGGGACCGGCAACCTCATAAAGCTCCACCGGACAAGCCTTCTTTTTCTTGATGAGCTCGTTTGGCTCGCGAGCGGCTCGCGGCCAGCTCGAGCTAGCTCGTTAAACGTAACGAGTTAGAAACCTGGCTCGGCTCGTTAAAAAAAGTGAACGAGCCGAGCCGAGCCGAGTCGAGCCAGCCACGAGCTGAGCCGAGCTAACGAGCCACGAACTTTTCGTCCAGCCCTAGTGGTGGTGGTGACCTTTTTCTTGCTTTTACCCTTTTCTCACCGGATATTTTTCCTTTTGGCCCCTCATTTCTAGACTAGGCTCCGTTTGAACACGAAGTTTTTCTCAAATCTCATTGGCCTCTTTCTTTGATTTCTTGCTTTGGCTTCAAGCAAGCAGAAAATATTAACAAATTATTTCTTTTGCCATATTATTTTTCTTGTCCTTAAAAAATATTAACATTTGAATTAATACTAAACACCTTATCTTAGTGATAAAGAAAATGTTTAGAGGATGTATTACAGTAAATTACACTTTTAATTCGCAAAACTAGACTTCTATGTCCCTTGACCTCACAAAGAAACACTTTTCAGATTAAGTTTCGCCTTACTAAACTTTGCATTTGAAAACACGTACGCACACCCTACTATGAACACCTACGAGAGACTGAGCCAACTGATTTTGAGATTTATTAAAGTCATCACATTATTGACTGGGACGTCGCCTCCCACTGAAAAATAATTAGCTGTAAATGTGCCAAATCTGATATTTCCACCAGGGTGGATTGGTTCCACCGCGAAGAACCTAACTGAGATATGTTCAGTTTGCTAAAAGTCTAACATTTTGACAGAGTGAGTATAATTATAGTTTCAAAAGATAGATTCTTAATAAGCGCAATTTAGCAATATGGAATTGCAGGAATGTTGGTTTGATGAAATGGGTTCTAAAAGTTGAATCCTTTGATGGTTCATAATAAAAAAATGTATTCTTAATAAGTGTAATTTCTAAGAATATAGTTTTATGATAGTTTTTATAATTGCAGTTACTAAAATAGTCTTCTTACTAGATACAGTATACTCTTTGGGTTTTCAGAATTACTTAGAAAAGAGTCTTTCACTATTTTGGCCTCGGATTCGTGGGGCTTCGCCCAAATAGCCTCTAAACATTGGGCTTCTCTAAAATAGCCGCGAAAATATTGCCGCACCGCTAAAATAGCCATGTGGACGAAATTACCCTCGCCCCTTTCTTCCTCCTCTGGCCAACGCCACTGTCGTCGAGCTCCGAGCTCCCCCGAGCGCCGCCGCCGCCGCCAGAGCGCGCCCGCCCCGCGCGCGCTCCGCCGAGCGCCGCCGCCGCCAGCGCGCCCGCCGAGCCCCGTCGCGGGCAGCGCGCCCCCACCCTGCGCGCTCGCCCGTCGAGCCCCGCTGCGGCCCGCGCGCCCCCTTCCTGCCGAGCGCTGTCGCGGCCAGCCATGGCGTCGCTTGGGCCGGCGAGCTCGGGCCGGGAGCTACGAGGCAGAGGGCGGGGGGAAGGTGGGCACCATGTAACACCCCAGAATCCACAAACACCCCGGGATGCTACTAAAACCAACACAACAGCCTTCTACCGAAAATGTAGAAAATTCGGCAACATCTCCTTTTTAAATATAAGAAACGTGGAAGCAAAACATTTATAGATAGTTATAACAAAATAGGCATCACACAGGCAATTCAATAACCAAAGCAAGAATGAAAGAATAGAGACTTTAAGTTCAACCATCACTTGACAACTCAAAGAAAAGACTCAAACACTACTATTTAAGTGAATAGCTCTAATTTATTATTAAGTGAATGAGGTGCAGCTACTCCCCATCCCGTCATGCCACTCATCAAGTACCTGGAAAGATTAAACAAGAGTGAGATGAAACATCTCAGCAAGCAAATTGTTTTGACAAGCTATTTAAAACACAAGTTGAATTAAACAACGATTTAAGAGAAACAACATACAACAAGACTTCAATATAAGGAAATAAAGACTTCCATGTAACCGCAAATAGCTTCTCCACAATTAACAATTAAACAATCTCAAGAGAATATAAAGGTCAACTCCTTTCCACGATAACATGTATATGTTATTAACTTCAATGAATGCATATGAATGCAATGCCATGACCACTTTTACATCGCACCCCTCCTCGGGAACGTACGATGCGTACCGGTACGGTTGCAACCATAGGTTCGCAACATAACTTCAATGCAACATGAGATGCTCATGATATGCCACATATATGATTAATAATGTCTCCACAATTTAATTCCATTCATAGAATGTATATAACAACAAAGATAAGCAAAACCTCATGTAAATAGCCATAGAGCAAGATATAACAACTACAACTGAATACTGCTTATTTTCGTATCTTTTTTTTATATCACAGATAACATAATAAATAAATACATTTTCGGAAACTACAGGACGAGAGCCACAACATTGGTATTCATCACATAATTTAATTTCGACGTTTGCTATTTTTAACTGAGCTCACAAAGTGACAGACTTAATCTGCCAACAGTTTGTCAGGCTGCTGAATTCAGAAGTCGATATCTCCCAATCCACTAATCCAAATCAAGAGTATAAGCACTCTATGGAAAGATCATTCCAAGCAATACAAAAACTTAGTTTGCACTCCAGAGAAATTCGGCCTCTGAGACCACTGAAACCGACTCTAAAAACTGAAGGTTATCACTGAAACTGTACAGTTTCAGATAATTTTCGGAAAACGACTGAAAATTCAGAGACTCGTAACTGCTGTTATACTCAACGAAAAATTATGTATAAACACTCGTTGGAAAGATCTAAGAAACCTCTAAAACTTTCCTTATGGCCGGATTTTCAGATTCGGCTTCGAAGGACCCCAAAACTAGCTCGAAATTACTGCTACGCGGTACTGAAACTGCAGTATGAAAGAATAGACAGTAACATTCAGATATTCATCACTTCTAAAATACTCAACGAACCAGAGCGCATAAAAATGCGTTGGAAAGATGAAAAGCCCTACAACTATGATTATGGTCAGACTTTCAAATTCGGAAGTTAAGACCCCCAAAACTGAGACGATCTGCTACTGCACTAAACCTGAAAGACTGCAGCAGAGCACTCGCAAGCAGCAACCAAACCAGTCCTAATCGTCACTTGGACAGGAGAAAGAAATCACCCATTACCTATTTACCTAAAGGATATTTCGATCCTTCTCTCCCTCTTTCCTTCCCGTAACTCCTCCTCTTGTGCCTAGCAGCACCATGAGGATCAGCAAGCAGGTGACAGGAAGAATGTTGGTGAAACGGATTTCAAATGGAGTTGATCTCACCTTTCCTTTGCGAGGGACTGCTGCTAGGCAAGGAAGAAGCTCCCAGCGAAGATCTCCCAGCAGCAGGAACAAGGGAAAAGAGTCGGCGCTGGATGGAGAACGAGACAGAAAAGGGGAGATCGATAGAGGGGAAGGCACATAGCTGGTTAGGGCTGGGCAGGATTCTTTTGAAGCCCATTTCGTGTGGGCTATGTGCCTTCCCTAACCAGCTATGTGCCTTCCCCTCTATCAAAAGAATCCTGCCCAGCCCAATAAACAAGAGAATTTCGTTTTTTTCATTCTGGGTGTTACACGCCAGGCGGAGAAGACGACGGGACGCCTCCGTTTGGGGCCGCGGCGGCGGCGCATCGCTCTGCTGTTGACCGGAGTTGGGCAGATGGGGCAGAAAGGAGGAAAGAACGAGGAAGAAGAACGGGAAGGGCAGTTTTGGTCTAAAAATATACAGATGGCTATTTTAGCGGTGCGGACAATGTTTACGCGGCTATTTTAGAGAAGCCCAATGTTTGGAGGCTATTTGGGCGAAGCCCAACGAATCCGAGGCCAAAATAGTGAAAGACTCCTTAGAAAACAGATGTACAAAGAAACTTAGGCTCCGTTTGGTTTGTGGAATTGGCAGTGATAAATTGAATTGGGGGCCTAAATCCAAAACCATAGGAAAATGGAAGTGGTGTTCCAATTCAATTCACTTGTTTGGTTAACCAGGGAAATGTTGAAACATAATTCAGATAAAATCAATTTTTTGATATGATGTTTGGTTGCACAACTCGAGAAATTTGAACCCGTGGACACGAAAGACAAGCTTGGAGCTTGTGAGGTCAGACTTCGGAGATCGGGTGCCTCACAGTGGCCGTACGTGCGCTCACGAGCCTCTACTCCTCTTGTCCATGCTCGGTATGGAACGCTACCGTTGCATGAGCAACACGTGCTCGAGTTGAAGACGAAGATGTGACTGCCATGGAGCTCTCAAGCCCGCAAACCACCAGCCAGGGAGCTAGTTAAGCGCCACGTGTCCGCACAAGATCAAGTTGGATTCTAAATTTCAAATTAATTTTACTCTCAAATCATAACTCTTTTCCCGAATCCATTACACCATCATTTTTCTGAATTAATTAACAAAATATGATGTCATATAAATATATTTTTATTATTATTTGACTTTTAAAATTTAATTTTTATGATTTTTCAATAATTAAAATTCAACATATTTAAGTAACCAGTTCAACTTTTTTAATATGTATTTTCAATATTTTTAAGAAATGTTGAAATAGTACATCCAACATACGCCAAGCTTTGGCTCACCCATGTTCTGGGAGACCCAGGCTGCAACCGCGCAAGCGTTGTGATGAGATTTCGTCAGTTTTTAGATTTTTCATATTTTGCCCACTCGACCAGGAAAACCGATGACATGGTCACCGATCTTTCGATGCACTGGCACCATCCCAAAGGAGAGTGATTCACCTCCAATTATGACTTGGGCAAACGTATCTCAGCATCGCCTAGTCAAAAACTCAAGCTGATCCATCGACAATGGCTGGAAAATGCAGAAAGTTGCTACAATACAATCTTATTATCTCACGCTCTTTGCATAACAGACACATCAGCCGGAACCGAATAACAAGCAAATTATGTAGGCCGACTATTACTTGATATTGACAATATAAATGCACAAAACATTCCATACTGGAACCCCTAAACGCCAGACGCTATTATTTATGTATGATAATCTGCAGTTTAGCTTCATGACCTGGAACCCCTATCCTCTACCTCTTCTGTATTTCTTCAAGGCAGCGTGTAAACCAGTCGACAGCATCTTCATCCATGTCAAACTTCACAGGAACATGAAGGCACTTCATGTGAACGATGACAGGACCATATTCATCATACTCCCCCTGGAGATCCACATCTGCCAAATAATATTAATAACCCAATGTCAAAGCAGCTCCTTTTTTTTTCGAAAACGCTGGAGAGCTGTGCTTCATTATATTAAGAAGAAAATGGGACAGAACCAGTACAACACACTCCACACGTCTCACAAGTATACAAAGATTACATTCGCGCCTTTAACACACTCAAATGTCAAAGCTGATCTAAAAGACATGAATTTCGAATTAAGGAAAATAATTGCACTGCAAGAAAATTGTCTAGTGCAGTCACAACTGTTACTAGCAGTGATCAGGAAGAAAGAAAATTGTTCACTGCATGAATTCCGCGTCTAAGAAATACTACTTAGATGGCATGACATGCTTGTTCTGATTGAACTAAGATGGAGAACCATGTTTAGTGCCTAGGAAGAGAAATGAATAGTTATGCTCTACCAATGTGTCTGCCGATTGTCTAAAATAGACAGTGTAGATACTTCCATTTGAACTCCATTTTTTGGGTGTGATGGAGCATAACGGATCATCTAACCCAAAAACTAATGATATGCACAAAAATTATGTAATTATAATGAACAATGGAGACGTAGAATAAAAAATACCTGCTGAAAAATACTAAGAGAAGCGAAGATAGAGCCCCCAATACAGACACTGTACTTCCTTTCAGGTGGCACGGTCACTTTAACCTTCATGCTGCTAGGAGCCAGGGACGTGATATCTTTGCTCATGCGATCAGCGATCCCAAGGAACATGATGGATCCTTCCTGATATCGACATCACACTTCATGACAGAGTTCTATGTGGCCTCATGTATGCCAGGACATTCCATGCCCACAAGAAATGGCCGAACAGAACCTCTGAGGCACCTGAACCTTTCTGATCCAATGGTGATAACCTGGCAATCATGCATCTCTGTAGCTCTTGATTACTAGCAGGAGATTGAAAAGAGGAGCAGCTCCTAGAAGTTTCAATCTCCTGCTAGTAATCAAGGGCAACGTAAGCCAGCTTCTCCTTTATACTCCTGACAATTTCCCGCTCAGCAATTGTAGTGAGGGAGTAACCTCTCCCCGTGAGGATCTTCATTAGGTGGTCGGTGAGATCACATCCTGCAGGCCCGTCAAGGTCCAGACAGAGAATAGCATGAGGAAGTGTGTAGCCTCCATATGTTGGAACAGCATGGTTTACACCATCACCAGAGTCCAGCACAATACCTGCACACACGCCAGGAAAAAAGAAGAATCAGATGTACTACTATCCTATGTTTTTCTTTAGCTCATTATCCTAAAAAAAGGGTTTTCTTTAGCTATTCCCATTTCCAAGGTGATAACAATCTTACCAGTTGTTCGACCACCATCATACAAGGAAAGAACGGCCTGGATTGCAACACACGTCGCTGGACAGTTGAAGGTCTCAAACGTGATCTGTGTCGTCTTCTCTCTGTTGGCCTTGGGATTAAGAGGGGCATCGGTCAGTAGTACAGGGTGGTATTCAGGCGCGACACGGAGCTCATTGGAGAAGGTGTGATGCCAGATCATCTCCATGTCATCGTTGACAATGCCATGCTCAACTGGGTGCTTCAGTAGCAGGATTCCTCTCTTTGCTCGAGTTTCATAGCCAACATAGGCATTCCTTTGGTACTCTGCAACAGAGATCAGTTTTCAATAAACATCTATCGAAATCTGCAGTAACTTTGAGTCACAGATAGGCATAGGTTTTATAAACATTCACTGAATGATGAGCCATACAAGCGTTCAAACATACATGTTCTCAAACTGGAAGTGGCTAAAAAAAAAATTCAACCTATGATGCAGATAGAGTCATAATATCAGACAAACTTCATCTCCTGACTGATCCCAATTCTTTATTAAATGAAGCGTATATCCCCTCTCCCATAAAGGAACAGTACATGTTTCTCTTGGATAATTTTCTGGGAATAACTACTGTACCTATACAATTTGTCTTTGCTACTGCAGCATGTATACGAATGTGTATAATATTCATCAAATGTTACGACATCCAGAAACTTGATGTAAGAAAAATTATGGTCGGTAAAATGCGATGGTTCAGGGATCCTTAGGATGCAAGTTCGGTGAGGAGCTTGATTGTTTGACAGGCTTGCGACAATATATTAGCACATAGAAGCAGCGATCAGAAAGATTTGGCATTGATATGACCGAGTGGCGATGCAATACAACAAAGAGGGAACTACAGGAAGATACGGAGCCAATAATCTGAGATGCAACCACCAAAGGTGAAACAATTCATCTGCAAGATCAAAGCATGATTCAACCTGAAAAATACTTCACAATTGTAAACACTAACCTGGAAGATACAAATGTTCACAATGGAATGAGGTGGGCCAAATTCGCTGAAATCAGGTTCATTGAATTGAAACACAGGCAAACCGTAATAGAATGGGCTTGAGGGCTCTAAAGTTTTGTTATGATATAATGTATCAATACACCACATAAGGGATCTGCGAGATCTAGGATTGATGCAAATCGAGAAACGTTAAAAGGAGAAGAATGCATGAACATCTGCACGAAACCTTAACTAAGCAGTGCTATTAGTTTGCATGGGGTTAAGAGGAGACCGCAACTGCTGAAATCAGGGTCGCTGGGCACATACAAACAGATAATACTAGCAAAGAACAGAGGTTTCAGGTGAGATAACCAATACTTCCATTGCTGAACATAATGACATCAGGCAACAACATCATATCAGGAGACCAGTAGACCACACGACCACATCACGAATAGATTAGAAACTTCTACTGGCCACATCACCACGATGAAATACAGGATAAGCGACTACGAAACATATCTCTACACCTCCTCAGATCAGGAAAGACCCACCACTCTAGGATGACTACCAAATGGCCCCCAAAAAAAGCAACTTAAGGATATCTACGTAGATATTTGAAGTTCAATAAATCCTACATAGACAGTTGTACTCGTGGCGTACCGAATTTTCCTTCGGGCACTTTGTCTGCAGGGTACAAAAGTATGCCTCCGTATAGGAAGGTGCGGTGGACATCAGTAACCGTACTGCACCATCCGCAAGGATTAGAAGAATACAATATGATGATCATCAAGATCTACAAAAACAGCAGCAACGAAATTTAAAAAGAAAAATCAATTGAATTCTTTTGCAAGTAGACTTCTAATGTATTCTACTGATATGCATCGGTAAAGAGGTTATCTCATTTGAAAAAAATTTACTGGCAACTGAGTGACTGAGTCGCCTTCCACTATATCTCAAGGGTTAAGGTGATGAACTATCCTAGGGAAACTTGTATTTCTCAAGAAATCCGCAATGTTGGTAGGAATTTTAGCTTTGCTTAATAAACAATAATACTTCAAGACAAAATGACCCCTATATATACATATACTTTGTTGTAGGTCCATCCCAATTTTTGGCGTTCCCTTCATTGACAGAATAGATTTTCACAAGAAAAAAATCCATGGATTGATGGATGTCACGATCAGAGAAAGCGATGTTTGGACCTCATAAACTCACAAGTCATAACAATTCACAAGCAAGAAGCAACAAATAACAATAACATAAGATGATCATATTCACCGACTTTCCACGGAGGGCCAGGTCGATGAATATGGCCTCCTCGTTCTCATAGGACACAAGAATGCGCTGCACGCAAGAGCAAAGGTCCAAGTTCAGAGTTAAAATGTTGAAAAACCTTTATATGGAGGAAACTTGAGAACATCTGATTTACTGATATGTAGGACAGTGCATTACCACTGTTGGACAGCACGTCCAGCTTCGTCTGATCCTCACCATGCAGCGAGCTCTTGACACCTCGCAAGATAAGTTAAATTAACTAACAATAGATAATCGCTTAGATTACAAATTCTCTAAGCAACAGGAATGAATAGAACAGAGTAGAGTCATCCATGAGTGCCCAGTCAGATTGACAACTAGCTAAACAATCTAAAAAAGAAAAGAATGCATGAACCTCTGCACCAAACAAGCAGTGCAATACCAAATGGAATAAGGAGACCACGGACACTGAAATCATATTGCAGGCACACACAGAGATAATTATAGCAAAGACAATTTCTGACAAAATAAGAGAAGAATGCGTGAACCTCTGCACCAAACGTGAGACAAGCAGTGCAACTGTACTGACAAAACAACAAATCTCTGAGACAAGGGACTTTAGGTACAAACTACAGATCCAACAACTTGAGATAGAACCACCACATCAAAAGGCCAGGACACCATATTCTCCAATAATACGATTCAGTTTCAAATGCTTAACATGAACATAAAAGTTCAGAAGGGAATAAAGAGACCACGGACGCTGGAATCAGATTCTACAGGCACACACGGAGATGGGTATAGCAAAGACAATTTCTGATAATCAACGTCTCCATTGCAGATGATAATTAGATGATAACATCAGGAACTACATCACGAGGCTACCACACGAACCCATCACGAACAGGTCTGACACATCCTGACCACACCACCACGACAAGAAAAAAATGCACATCTCTACACTACACCCCCAGATGAGAACTGAGAACCGACCACCGCGCTTGCTCTAGGCCCTCTCGCCACGGATGCGGCGGGCGAGCTGGATGTCCTTGGGCATGATGGTGACGCGCTTGGCGTGGATGGCGCAGAGGTTGGTGTCCTCGAAGAGGCCGACGAGGTAGGCCTCGGCGGCCTCCTGCAGCGCGGCGACGGCGGAGCTCTGGAAGCGGAGGTCGGTCTTGAAGTCCTGGGCGATCTCCCGCACCAGGCGCTGGAACGGCAGCTTGCGGATAAGGAGCTCGGTGCTCTTCTGGTACTTGCGGATCTCGCGGAGGGCGACGGTGCCCGGGCGGAAGCGGTGGGGCTTCTTCACGCCGCCGGTCGCCGGGGCCGACTTGCGCGCCGCCTTGGTCGCCAGCTGCTTCCTCGGGGCCTTGCCGCCGGTGGACTTGCGCGCGGTCTGCTTCGTGCGGGCCATCGGGAGAGGCTAGGGTTTGCTTGCTGGCTGCGGCGGCAGAAAGCGGGGCGCGCGAGGTTAGCGGAGGATTCGGGATTTGGGTGGGGAGAATTGGAGTGAAACGGGAAGCTCGGAGGGGGAGGCGGTTAAGTTTTTTTTTTTTTTGAGAGAACGGGAGGCGGTTAAGTAGGCGGCGAGTGGGCGGGAGGCCGCGAAATTTTTGGGGTTCTGGCGGGCTGGTGGGTTTGGTTTTTCGTGAGCCAGTGGCCTGTTTGGAGCGTTGGATCCGCGTGATCTGGACGGTCAGGATTGGGTTTGGTGGGGGGCGATCCGTGGGGTGAGGTTTCCTGCCTTCTCATTGGCCGGGGCTGTGGATGGGGGATCCTCCTCCTCTCCTCCCTATGAGGTTATTTCGGCTTCCAAAAAAATTCAAAGGGAAACACCAGGCAACCAGCAGTACTAGCAAATTCGAAGAAAAACTTTGCACCTATTAAAACTTCATTCAAAAATCGATGGATGAGGAAATACCTGAACAAAGCAAATCCAAGCATGCCTGCCTGCGGCCTCGCCACCGCAACGCCCGCGCCGCGATTGACCTCTGCGGCCTCGCCGGCGCACCGCCGACCCGCTGATCCACGCCGCACGCGTCCGGGCGAGCGAGAGACGGCGGAGTGCTTCTGCGGGGAGAGTGGCGGCGTCGGCGGATTTGACTCCAGAAGCATCGATTGGAGATTGAGAAAATACGCCTACTTTTTTTTTGAGGGAAAGAAAATACGCCTACTAGGTCAACTCGATTCAGTCCTGGGCCTTTATTTCCATTGGAGATTGAGAAAAGGATAAACGGGTTGCGATGTGTTAAACTGTGAATCGGGTTATTTCGGCCTGGTGGTTTGTCTTACAGCACAAGATTTCAACGGTGGTGGCTACCCAAAACTCAAATTGAGTGTAATAAAAGTTCAACTTACATCACCTAAAAATCTACATCTCCAACCGAAGTACCCAAACTCATACCAAATCCCGTTGTCGCCGCCGCCGGTCGCCGCCGCCTGCGCTGCCGCGGCCCCCGCCCAGCCTCCACGCCCCCTCGCCGCCGCGGCCGTGGCCGCCGCCCGCGCTTCCACGCCCCCTAGCCGCCGCGGCCGCCACCCGCGTCCCGCGCCTCCACGTCCTCGCCGCGTGGCTGCGGCGGAAGAGGAGCGCGAGGCGGCGACGGAGGAGGAGAGCGAGGCGGCGGCGGACGAGGAGGAGCCGGAGGAGGAGAGGAGGGCGAGGCGGCGATGAACAAGAAGGAGCCGGAGCGGGAATAGAGGAGGAGCCAGAGCGGGAGGAGGAGAGGAGGCCTTGGCCGGATCTGGTCGTGCTCGCGCTGGGGGGAGGGGAGGAGGCGCCGCGTGTGCCCGCGTCGCGCCTCCGCGTGCGGCGTCGGGGAGAGGGGGGGGGAGGGGACGTCGGCGGCAGGCGGGGCGGAGGTCGTGACTCGCGAGGGGGTGGGGAGACGCGGCGGACGGGACTGTGGAGCCACGCGAGGCGCCTCTATTTCTCGGTCACGGGGGGATGAGCACTGAAAATGGGTGGCGCTTATAGGTCGTCCATTGGAGGGTTAAATTTGGAGTTTGGTGACGCATTTCGGGTATAGGATGCCCAATGGGTCACCGGTTGGAGTCAGTCTAAGAAACCAAAATTTAATGGTGAAATGACGTGGCCAGATTTTAGAAACAACTTTTTTAGAAAGGGAAATATATTTTATCAAGCAAATAAAAACATCCCAGCCTCTTTACATCACTTGATGTATTTAACCGTCCATTATTACAAACCTTAAATATGTGTAGACTCCATCTATCACATAGGACAACTATCAAAACATAAATGAACACTTGCCAATATAAACAAAACGCACGGTCAATAAATGTAATGGATTGTCTTTTATCCCATGTTTTTGTACACGCTAAACGGTACACGTTCGGTGGACGTTTAGCGTTTATTAAACAAATTAATCGTTTCATCACTGTAACACTGAAAAGGAAAGAAACAGAAATAAAAAGAGAGAAAATAGGAGAGGGCCCATTAGCTGCCTGTAGCCCACTTGCCCCATACCTTATGGGAAACTCTATTGCGCGATGAGCGCGAGTGCGCGTCCGCTGCGGCCCGGCCCAATAAAACGAGGAAGAAGAAGCAGCGGCGCGGGGGCGGATTGCGCTGCTGCGTCGCCGCCGGAGGGGGAGGAGGGCATTTGGGTTTAAGGTTCCGGGGTTGTCGGGTGTGGAGAGCATCATTCTCCGGCTGCCATAGAGGAAGGTTCCGGGGTGCAGCTGGAGCAGCAGGCGGTGGGCGGGGGCGTCAAATCGCGCGATTTAGCGGTGGGCGGCGGCGGATGCGCTCAGCGCGACAAGGCGGCGCGGCGGCACCGGCAGCCGGTGGTGGTGGTGGGAGGTTGGGGCGATGCGGCGGCCGGCAATGGAGACGAAGCTGGAGACCAGCGGTCGGACACGTAGAGGGTGTGGGAGGCGGATGTGCGCTCGCCTAACGCTCATAGGTACGCGTAATAACCGCATCCATACCTTATCTATTGGAGGAGTACTAGTAGCAGTAAAGTTCTGCAACCACAGGCACTTATTTTCTTAGATGTTTTCTTCGCCGCTGCTCCTCCGTTGCTCGTTCCAGTGGGGATACAGGAGCTCAACGGCTGGCCCAGCGCACGAATGGCAGCGACGCTGCTCGGTGGTGGGCCCGGTGCACAGCTGGACGCGGCGCTGCTCGACGGTGAGCCCGATGCACAGCTGGAGGCGGAGCTGCTCCATGGTCGGCCCGGCGCATGGACAACGACGGTGCTGCTGGACGGCCAGCCCCACGCAAGGACGGACGACCAGCCCGTTCTTTCCCTTTCCGCCAATGACTCCGCCTCCTCGATTGAGCCCGGCCATCATGCAAATGTTGCCTAAAACAGACGAATCGGTGTCCAGAGCATTTCGAAGCCGTCCCATTTTGGCTGTTTTGCCTTGTCTTTGACTGACTAAACGGCTCCACTGTTTAACTGACCAACTACCCCCTAAACAGCATGGCAACCTACTTCCATTTAGAGTTTATACACGTTTAGATAGCCATATATAAATGTTTTTTTCGGGGGGGGGGGGGGGGGGGGGGGGTCAAAGATGTTTTTTATTACTATAGTTGAGTGCCCGTGCGATGCCACGGGAGCCAAAGATTGCGTAGCGGTACATGATATCGTACGAGTGCAAGATGTAGTTGTCGTGTATAGCAAAGTAAGCTCCATCTTGGGCGAATGCAGCAGCTGGACGAAAAGCTTTTGCAAATCCAATCATGAGACCACAGTTGGTTAGTCATGAACACAACCACGTAGGCGCAGGACGCGGGACGCCAGAGCCGGGTCAAGATCCTCTAAATTGCAGCTTAAGTCAATGAAGCTGATAGATTGGATTTGCAGGAGCACCAATTCTTACATAATGCAAAGAATTGAGTAACTGTCCGACCCACACCTCCGCCGCACCTTCATCCCTCCTATTCCCATCTCCACCGCTATTGCCACACCTCTGCACCTTGTGCCCACACCTCCGATGCTTATGATCGACCTTGTGTCCGCATCTCCGATGCTCATGCTCGCACCTCTCTTGCTCTTACACACACCTCCTCCGCACTTTCATCGCTCCTCTTCGCATCTCCACCGTTATTGCCACACCTCCGCACCTTGAGCTCACACTTCCGCACCTTGTGCCCGCACCTCCGATGCTTATGCTCGCACCTCTATTGCTCCTAGCTGCACCTCCGATGCCCATGCTTGCACCTCTATTGCTCCTATCCGCACCTCCGACGATCATGCTCGCACCTCTATTGCTCTTACCCGCACCTCTGAGGCTCATGCTCGCACCTCCCGACACTAATGCTCGCACCTCTGACTCTCATGCCTGCACATCCGACACTCATGCTCACACCCCTGTTGCTTCCACCCACACCTTCATCACTCCTCTTCACACCTCCACACACTATTGCCAACACCTCCCCACCTCCGACGCTCCTACGCGCACCTATGTATGCTCCTCCTTCCCCTGCCTTCACCTCACCTACCCAACCTCTGCCGCACCTGTCCCCACCTCTGTCACACCTCATGCCTACACCTCCACCACTCCCGCTAGCACCTCTTTAGCTCGTACCCCCATCTCCGCCTCACCTATCCCCTCCTCTACTGCACCTCCACCACTCCTACCCATACCTCCGCATCTCCCTCACCTCATTCCCTGCTTCCCCCCACCTCCATGACGCCTTCCACACACCTGCTCAATGCAAGGTGGAGATGAACCTCTGTTCAATGCTAGCTGCACCTATGTTCTTAGATCATCAAAGGCGACATGCCTGTATGTAATACTTGAATGCATATGCTTCGCACAAACAACTAAAGATTGCGTAGTGAGAGTGAGACAAAGTATTTCAATAAGGCTAACCATGCCAAATGGTGCACATGCCTTAAGCGTTTTATATATGGCGCCAAGATATGTTATCCCTAGCAAACGGAAAAAAACATTTGCTCTTTTTTTTGCATGAATCAGAAAAATCAAAGGAAAGAGAACACATTTAGCCACAAAAATTTAGAGACATGTAATTGCGCACATATAATAGAAACCGCTTCGTTTTCATTCTCACATCCGTACTTATTAGAGAAAACATAAAATTGGAAAGGATGTATCACCGTACTATAAGCTGGAGCACAGGTACATTTAGGCTCCAACAGGTCACGCGCAGAGTCTGAGGTTTATTGCCACACACCTGACCTATTCGTGCTTGTAACCTGCTTTGTCAGTACATACATAGGCAAGCTTGTTGCAATTTCTACTAAATAAGTAGACAAAAACTCAAGAAAAAAGCGGCTAAGCTCTTTGATCTCCATCAGCATAGGTGAAACTGTTGAATGTTGTATCTCCAGTTTTCCCCATAGCTGGACAAGTTCTAGGCAATCTGTCCCCATGTGGACCTTTTGCATACCACACTGCCTTCTCAGCATCCCTATATGTTGTCATCTCCATGGCACACAAGTCTAGGATGCGGGAGCCGTTTCAACCTTGAGTTTCATGTATATTGAACTCATATGTCGAGCAATTTCAGAGCAATCGACCACAAATTGCAACAGCTGCGGTTTTAACAATCCAAGGTTCTAGTACATTACAGTGTAATTACACCTGCATTGAGGAATGTGCTCTTACAGAACTATGGCATGTACTTGTCCGTCACAGGCACGATGATGCTATGCTGCCATGGATTTGTTCCTAGGACCTGCTGTTTGCATATTCATTTCATAGAGAACATCTACAAACAATTTTTATTTTGTGTTTTGCAAAGATCTGAATAAATTCATGCACAGAAACTGAGTTGCAGAAGTTGATTCGTTTCCAGGTTTTAACAATTTGAATTTAGGGATGCGTGCTGCCATACAAAGTTAGGTTAAATTGAAATATTGCCACAATTATGTTAGGATGTCATTGGTTATATGCTGAACACTGGGGTTTCCTTTTTGGTTGGTCCATTGGATTATTCTAGGGTGCATGTGTTTCCTGGAACTCCATGCAACTCAAATAAGTAGGATGTTGTTTCCTTCTCTTTTGAGTTATTGCTCCCTGATTATTTAAATTAGTGCCTGCAAGTGCTATCAATTTTTTTTATTGAACATGTAATTGCTATCTCATTGAACATGTAATTGCTATCTCAACAGACCTGATGCTTTTAGACATAAAGTTTCGATAATCATTGCCAATACATGCTCTAAATGATTTTCTACTTGCTCTAGGAATTGGAGCTTGCTACACTGAAGGGCAGTATGATTTATGCCAGTGGCTTATTTCTGAGCATCTTGGTAAGGAAGATACTAGTATCAATTATCACTGCTCAAATCTGTATCTAGAAAAGAGCTTTGTGCAGTGCAGTTCAGCTTTGTGAAAAATAACTAATTTGATGAGATGTTCTTACTGAAATTTTGAAAGGAAGACACACATAGTGATAACATTAAAATGAAGTGCATTCTGTACCTGATTTTAACAAAACCCCTACTTTCTTTTAGATAAAGGGAAAACCCCTACTTGATTGTAATGCCGACAACACTTTCTCTTTAATTAGTTTTGTTTAGCCAACGGGTGGAGCACCCGAGCGGTCAGCCGCGTTGGCTCCAGGAGCGTTGCTCCTGTGAGCGCGCTGACCCGGGTTCGAGCCCCCTGCGGCACCGGAGCACTGTAGCATGAACAGTAACGCGAGTTACTGTTCATGCTGCAGTGAAAAAAATCCCCTCGTCCTCCCCAGTCCAAAGCACATGGTTAAGACTCGCGCCGCAAGCTCACAACGGCCAGCTGAGTCCCTGTGTATGGATGGGGAGGGGGTTCGGGGGTTTTCTCGGCCTGCGTGAGAAGGCTCTTCTTCTTAATGCAATGCCGTCGGGGGCGGTTCTTCCCCCGGCAGGTCGAGTTTTTTTTTTTAATTAGTTTTGTTTAGGAAGTGACGGGGAAAACGGCAAGAAATTTAAGCATGGTTCAGAACATCTGAAGAGAAGATGTACCAACACCAACACTCTGACTTGCACTAAGGTAGTGCAAATTACGCATCCCAATGTGCTTTCCAAGCGATTTCTAAAGCATGATTGTATATCTAACTACAGGTTTTTCATTAAATATCTCAGCATCAAAAGGTCAACATTACACTTCGCAACTCCTGCTGCACCAGTTCAAGTACTCCTCGCAGCTCAGGACTGGGTTCATATTTTCACAGATGCGAACATGAGGATGTTGCAGTTTAAGCATTCAGGATTTTTTCCCCCCTTAATACTGTACCCAAGGTGCCAACCATTTTTCTATGTATGTTACAGTGGCAATGGATATGTTGTCAAGTGCAGTGCTGAATGCAGTTTTTTTTTTGGGTATAGGTCCTTTCATCATGTGTGCAAGGTGTCAAGCTACTGGATGTAATAAAGTGTGCTACTTTTTTGTGTAAATAATAAAGTGTGCTACTGATTTTCATGTATCAAAAATTTATGGTCTGAATATATGATGCACTCAAAGAGTGCCAGGAAAGATTTCTCTACGGTACAAATCCTTAACTGAATGACTTGCACAAGATATGTCTTGATCAGGCTTCAAACTTGAGTGTGAAGCGTGTAATAGAATCAACTTTTAGATTGTAACTAGTACCAAAACATGTGCGTCACGCACATGTTTAAAAGGCTTATCACGATATTTACAATGTAGCTAACAATTAAAAGGCTTATCACGATATTTACAATGTAGCTAACAATATAAATTTTTAAATGGATAGAAAACCTTAATTAAGCCAATAACATGCATGTATAAGAGCATAGCACTCTGACAATGATTGTTACTGTCTTCTACACTGCAGATACTTCAACTTGCATACATTCATTTCATCTACTACTACAGCCACTACCGACTTGGTTTGGCTCCCAAAAACTTGCTCCTTTGGAGCCCAATCTTCAGTCTTCAGGCTGAGAAACAGTGAGCAAATGCATTCGTCAACATAAGCAGGCGGGATCAGAGCAAGGAGCGGCAGAAGAACCATGGCAGAGAAAGGTCCATCGATTCTGAGAGTCCCATCTGAAAAAGGAAAGTGATCACATACAATGGTTGAACTTCCTATGAGGGAGCTAATCTGAAAAGTGTAGGAATCAAGATTCCATTTCCAGAGTTCAGGATTGCTGTTGTAACCATATTGTCATGGGCCGGGAGTCCACCCGCCGCAAGAAGGGCCCAATTACAAAAGTGGCTGGTTAAGTAATTTAGGAGAGTCATTAGGGTTTTGTTAAAAAGGTCCATGGAGGCCCAAATAGTTTACTTGGTCGATGTAACTTAAAAGTCAAGTCACCTCCTCTATTTAAAGAGAGGGGATTTTATCAATTAAGGCAAGAAGTAATTAAGGGGTAATACCCTGATTCTCCCTCGATCTTGGCTCTCGCCCTCCCCCAACCCTAGCGCCGCCGTCGCCTCGCCGCCGATTCGCCGTCTCCACCGTGGATTGCGTCGATCAATTCCCAGCCCATAACAACTTGGTATTCAGAGCCAACTTTTGTTCATGGAGAACAAAAGGGGATTCGATCAGGGGGTGGAGGAATTCATATGATCCATCGGGGAAAAGAAGGCCAAATTTTTTCCCTTGCACAGATGACGTATGTGCAGGAACAAAAGGAACAACAGGTCAACGAAGGATTCAACCAACGCCAATGGTGGAATCGGAAGAATCAACCAAGGTCAACGGATCATTCGAGACCAACCATCAGGAGAATTCGGTGCCACACCGCCCAGGTTCTTTGATTAAATTAAATTTTCCTTCGTTTGATGGAGATTCGGATCCGCTACCTTGGCTTTTTCGTTGTGAAAATTTTTTCTCTACTCAAAACGTTCCGGATTCCGATAAGGTATCGATAGCGTGTTTACATCTCAAGGATCGAGCGTTGCATTGGTATATGGTTTTTAAGAATGAAAACGGATGTTGTTCTTGGCCTGATTTTGCGGCGGCAATTCAACGCCACTTGGACCTTCAACTTTGAACAATTATTTGGGGTCTCTCACATAGCTGCGCCAAACGGATTCATTGGATCTTGGTGTACAATGGTTGAGCTCTTTGGGACCAATTATTTGGGATTTTCAGCAATTGACTATGAAATTCTGGAAAAAGGGCAAGGAACTGGTTTGGCGAGGTCATGGCAGTTCATATCCTTCATCATTTTCTATCAAGCAAGCTGAAGGAAAGCTAACGACAGCACTTCTGGAGGAATTTGATACATTGTTTTCAGCTCCATCTGGATTACCACCTCCTCGCCGATACGACCATTGCATTCATCTCAAGAGTTCTTGCAAATCAGTGGCGGTTCGCTCATATCGATACCCGCAATTGCAAAAAGATGAAATTGAACGATAATGTTATGATATGTTGAAGCAAGATATTATTCACTACAGTAATTCTGCGATCACCAGTTTTATTAGTGAAGAAACAGGATGCATCTTGGAGATTTTGCGTGGATTATCGGGCACTCAATGAGAATACAATCAAGGATAAATTTCCTATTCCGGTGATGGAGGAGCTACTGGATTATTTAATTGGCGCAAAGTACTTTACAAAATTGGATCTTCGATCAGGATATCATCAGGTATGAATATCTCCGGAGGATATTGAAAAAACGGCTTTTAGAACACATCATGGACATTTTGAATTTTTGGTCATGGCGTTTGGATTAACAAATGCCCCATCAACATTCCAAGCTCTAATGAATGATCTCTTGGGTCCTTATCTCCGGCGATTTGTATTGGTTTTCTTTGATGATATACTTATCTATAGCAATTCTTGGATGGAGCATATACATCATGTTTGACAAATTTTTCGAACACTGCAACAACATGAACTGGCTCTAAAAAAATCAAAATGTCTCTTTGATGTTACTTCAGTGGGATATTTGGGCCATATTGTTTCATCAAACGGGGTTTCAGTGGATCCAACAAAGGTTGATGCGGTTGTTAATTGGCCATTACCTCGGACAATTAAACAACTACGTGGATTTTTGGGATTAGCAGGATATTATCGGAAATTCATTAAGAATTATGGAACTCTTGCAAGGCCTCTTTCACAACTATTGCGGAAGGATAAATTTTATTTTTGGTCAGAGGAGGCATCGGATGCATTTCTTCAACTTAAAATGGTATTGACAATGACGCCAATTTTGCAGCTTCCGGATTTTGAGACACCCTTTATTGTGGAATGTGATGCTTCCGAGACAGGATTAGGAGCCGTTCTCCATCAAGGAAAAGGACCGATTGCTTTCTTCAGCAGACCAATGTCGCCTAGACATATTAAATTGGCAGCCTATGAAAGGGAATTAATTGGGTTGGTTCAAGCAGTAAAGCATTGGAGACCATATTTGTGGGGACGCCAGTTTTTAATAAGAATAGATCATTATAGTCTCAAATATTTATTGGACCAACGATTATCCACTATTCGCAACATCAGTGGGTAAGTAAATTATTGGGTTATGATTTTTCTATTGAATATCGTCCCGGCTCTATGAACACAGTGGCAGACGCATTATCAAGACAGACAGATGAATGGGCTAACATGGCTATTTCAATATCTGAATTTGATATATTTCATGAACTACGGAAATACATCACGATGGATACTACATTGAGTATATTGTTGCTGGATATTGAGAAAGGTGATCGTTCCCTACCTTGGTCAATTAAAGATGGTCTCATCCTTTATAATGGAAAAGTTTATTTGCCACCATCATGTCCATTGCTCAAATCTGTACTAGATGGTATTCATGGAGCAACTCATGAAGGTATTCAAAAGACCTTGCAACGATTTCGTATGGATTTTTATGTGGTAAAAGCAAAAAAGGTAGTTCGTGAGTATATTCGAGATTGCTCCAATTGTTAGAGGAACAAAACTTCACATCTCCATCCAGCAGGATTACTTCAATCATTGGAGGTTCCGCAACGCATTTGGGAGGACATTGCGATGGATTTTATTGATGCTCTCCCAACGGTATCTGGAAAATCAGTTATACTCACGGTAATTGATAGGTTTTCTAAGTATGCTCATTTTATACCATTGGCTCATCCATATACTGCGACAACAGTTGCCAAGGCATTCTTTGATGAGATTGTCCGTCTACATGGAGTACCTCATTCGATTGTTAGTGATCGAGATGTGATATTCATGAGCAAATTTTGGAAGCAATTATTCAAGTTGTCAGGCGTAAAACTGAAAATGAGCTCAGCATATCATCCTCAGTCAGATGGACAATCAGAAGCTGTGAATAAAGTGATTGGTATGTATTTGCGTTGCATGACGGGAGATAGACTAAAAGATTGGGTTCGTTGGCTTGCTTGGGCGGAATATTGTTATAACACATCATACCAATCATCATTGAAAGAAACACCATTCAAAGTGGTGTATGGTCGAGATCCGCCCACTTTACGCTCTTATGATGTTGGTGAATCACGTATTCATTCGGTGGATGTTCTGTTGGAGGAAAGGGATAATTTTATTGCTGCTGTTCGGGAAAGGCTACTCCAATCACAGGAATATGCACAAAAATTCTACAACAGAAATCATCGAGATCTGAGCTTTCGCGCGGGGGATTGGGTGTGGCTTCGCCTCTTGACTCGATCGGCAGTATCCATTGCAGTTGCACCAAAAGGCAAATTGTCTCCAAAATTTTATGGGCCTTATGAAGTACTGGAAAAGATTGGAACGGTTGCTTATCGGTTGGATTTACCGAAGGACTCTTGGATACACAATGTCTTTCATGTGGGACTTCTCAAGAAATATTATGGCACACCACCCAAGGAAGTCACCCCATTGCCAGATCTCAATGAAGGACGGGTTCTTCCAACTCCAGAAAAGATATTGGACACACGGGTGAAATGGGGAGCAATTCAAGCATTGGTGCAATGGAAAGATCATCCGCTCACTGAAAACTCTTGGGAGGATTGGGAGGCTCTGCAGGATTCATATCCGACATTGCAGCTCGAGGACAAGCTGCGTCAACAGGAGGGGAGTGATGTCATAGGCCGGGAGTCCACCCGCCGCAAGAAGGGCCCAATTACAAAAGTGGCGGGTTAAGTAATTAGGAGAGTCATTAGGGTTTTGTTAAAAAGGTCCATGGAGGCCCAAATAGTTTACTTGGTCGAGAAGTCAATGTAACTTAGAAGTCAAGTCACCTCCTCTATTTAAAGAGAGGGGATTTTATCAATCAAGGCAAAAAGTAATTAAGGGGTAAAACCCTGAAATTCTCTCTCGCTATTGGCTCTCGCCCTCCCCCAATCCTAGCACCACCGCCGCCGCCGCCCCGGCTGCCCGCTGCTGCGCCGTCGCCCAAACGCCGCAGCGCCGGCGGCCCGTGCCGCCGTCGCCTCGCCGCCGATTCGCCGTCTCCGCCGTGGATTGCGTCGATCAATTCCCAGCCCATAACACATATTTATTTGCTTGATGAGTGGCATCGCCCCTGCCGCCATCGGACCCGAAGTGCTTCGACAGCTGAAACCCAAATTGTGGCATTCTCTATCTGCCACATCCTCCTCGGCTGCCTCGAAGAAAAAAAAAAAGCTAATAAATTAGTGTGCAACAGAGAGTAAATAATGAGGTGCACTTTGTAGCTGCATTCAGGGTAGCACTTGTAACTGAGGAGGCAACTGATTCAGATGTAAACTCTGAGAACTCAAGGCTCTCTGTTGGGGTAGCAGACCTGTAGTCATGCTTTTCAGCAACTTATAATCAATTACAGTGACATGTAGCTTTAATTTCTTATTCAGTAACTTAAAATCAACCACTCTGCCCTGTAACATTAATTTTCTAGTTCACTAACTTAAACTCAATCACTTTCACATTGAGCTCTAATTTGTAAGAGAAACAGATGAAAATAGCAAAGAACGAATACAGTACTAATATAATTGAACCACTCAAATGGCTACATTGATGTTTGATTTGGATCACTTTCCTGCGCAAGACATTGTATAGCAACCATGTAGATTAAAACTTGAGAGAACATATCTGAACTGGACTTGTATGTGACGGTGACTGCAGCATTAGTAAGATACATAAAAATAAATAAACAGCTAAAACAAGACGAATGATTGTGTTTCCCTTTCAGAGAGAACATATCTGAACTGGACTTGTTTCTCCTGAACTGAACAAGATTTTTTTCATAACGTTGATTTTGTTTAGTACAAATGGTGCAGTTCCCAGAAAGAACACAGAGAGATACATGTTCTACATAACAAAAATGCACATTTAGCATTATTGACTGAACCGCTGGTTAAAACAAGCTATCTGACAGGTACTCCCTCCGTTCTTAAATTGATGTCGCCGTTGACTTTTTTAGTTAAGTTTGACCATTCGTCTTATTCAAAAAAGTTTGAAAATTATCATATATTATGTTATTATTAGTAATGAAATTTGAACACAACTTATAATTTTGTATATTTGAGTAAATATTTTAAATAAGACGAGCGGTCAAACGTAACTAAAAAAAGCCAACGGCAACATCAATTTAAGAACGGAGAGAATAGTTGAAAGGGTACTGTGCCCGCACAGATCTGGGCCGTCCAACTTACATTCTGCGGCCAACTAAAAAAAAAAAAAACCTCACATTGTGCGGCTGAAATTCGACGGGAGCACGGTAGTACCAGATGCGGCGGTAGCACCCGGAACCGTTCTCCCCGCGCGCGCCTGCATCGCGTGGCCTCTCTCCCCCAGCCGCAGCTGCTTCGCTTGCCTGCCTGCCTTGTGCCTGCCTTCACCGGTTGAACTCCTCGTATTCGCCGCCTGCCGTGGCCTCCGCTCCGCCTCCGCGTTCTAGATCCGGCATCCATGGCGAGGAACCAGGGCTGCACCGTCTTCATAGGTGAGATCTCCCCTCCCCGCGTTCCTGGTTCCCCTCCTGTTCGAGGCCCAGGTCGCGTTGAGGTGATTCCGGTTGATTCCAGCCAGAATTTCTTCGGTGTGGTTTTGGTAGTCTCGATTCCTTGCTGTAGCTAGGTGGATTTGCGGTGATTAGAGGCGTAATAAGCTTCGAGAGGTCGCTGTCTGCGTGTTCAGTGTTCACCCTTTCAGCGGTGTTCACCCTTTTATCGGTAGCTGCGCGGTTATCTTCGCCCCAAATTTGGGATGTTTCGAAGTAGCTCCCATATTGGTTTCGCGCTGGTTAGATTCGATTTGTAGCTGTAGTTTTCGATGCCTGGAACATTTGGGGTCTGTCCCGTGCCTGAGCTCTCGGACCCGATTCTAAAGGCTATCTCCAACGGGCACCTCATTTGGCACATAATACACAAAATGGGTCTTAAAGGAGGGAAAAACAGCCTCCAACGGAAGACCCAAAATGTCTACCCATTTTCGGAGTTCCCCGCCGCGCGACGCACAAATGCGTCCCGCCGCGCCGCGACGCATCGCTCCCGCGGCGTTCTCTCCCCCTCGCCCGTCCTGTCGAGCTCGGCTCCACCGCCTCGCTCCCCTCCCCCTCCCCGCCTCGCTCCCCTCCCCATCCCCCGCCGCGCTCCCCTCCCTCTCCCCCGCCGCGCTCCCCTCCCCCTCCCCCACCGCGCTCCCCTCCCCCTCCCCCGCCGCGCTCCCCTCCCCTTCCCGCGGCGGCAGAGAGGCGCGGCGCCATGGGAAGAGGAATTGGCGGCGGCGCGGACGCGTCTTCTCCCTCTCCTCCGCGCGGCGGCCCGGCGTGGCTCCTCCCCCTCCTCCACGCGCCCCGGCGCGAGCTCCGAGCCTTGGCGCGGAAGAAGTGTAGCAGCAGCAGGCGACGGCCGAGCTCGCGGGCGGGAGCCGCGGCAGCCTCGATCCCCTGCGCGGGATCCCCGCCTCGAGCTCGTAGCGGCGGGGGCCGCGACGACGGTGAGCGGCGGCGGCCTCGATCCCCTACGCGCCGTGCCACCACCACCCCTCCCCGCGGGCCGCGCCTCCCCCTCCTCTTCCTCGCCGCGGGCCGCATCTCGCCGAAGTCTGCGACGTGGATGGCGGCGCCGATTTGAGGGCGGATTCGAGCCGGCGCGCCTCGCCGAGGTCCACCTTCATCTTCGCCGCCGCGGATTCATCCTCCACCCCGCGCTACGCGCCGCCGCCGACGCGTCCCTCGCCTCCATCCTCGCCATCGAAGCCTCGCCTCCATCCTCGCCGTCGAAGGCGGCAAAGGAGGCGCGGGGCCGCGCGGTGAGGGTGATCGCGGGCCACAGCGGCGCATCGACGGACTCGCGGGGTCGCATCTCCACTGGCGCATCGACGGCTCCTCGCGGACTGCGCGCGCTCGCCGAGCTCCTCCCGGACGGGAGCTGGACGGGGCCATGGCCGAGTGATTGCGGCGGATGGGGCCGTGGAGGCAACGGCGGCTCCTCCTCCGCGGGCGGCGGACGCGGCGAGGATGCACGAGGCGGAGGATTTGGGTTTGGTTTTCGGTACTTCCGTTGGAGATGCAGGTTTTTGGGTGCTGTATGTTGAATACTATTCACACCCAATCTGGGTTTTGGGTCTCCAACACCGTTGGAGACAGTGTTACGTTATGTAAGGTGGTTCGAAGATGATGTGAAGCATGAGCTTTGGCCTCGGAATCAGATTGTGTCTGCTACGCGAGGCTCTGCTGTTTCTTTTTCTTTTTTTTTTTTTGACTTGGAATATGGATTCCATTAACTGGGAGCTGACTGAACATCAGCAGCTACATGGCAGTTTACAAAAGCAGGATGACCATCCGGCCATACCATGATTCCATCCGAGTCTAAAACACATCCAAACTTTGCTAGGCTATCAGCAACCGCATTACAAGATCGATGTTGGAACTTGATACTACAATTCTGAAACGTCTCCAACAGGAAGTCCTTGATATCACTGATGAGCATGCCACAACTTGCAAGATCATAGCTCTGCTGTATTTTTCCCCTATTGGAGAGAGGCAACGAAGGTAAGTAGATATACCTTGCTTGTCATGATAACATTTCTTGGTGTAGAGAAATTATGCATTTGTAGCATGAGAAGAGTAATAGAAAAGGCACAGAGTGATATGCAGGGGGCAGCCCGGTGCATGTAGCTCCCGCTTGCACAGGGTTCGGGGAAGGATCCGACCACTTTGGGTCTTTTGGGTCTTTCTGCAAGAGTGAACCCATGACCTCATGGTCACAAGGCAACAACTTTACTACTGCACCAGGGCTCTCCTTCGCATAGAGTGATCTGCAAAAAGGGCAAAACTCTAACAGGGCAGGCCTGCTTGCTATGAGCTCCTTAGATGGCATCTAAGGTTTAAAAATAATTCTGTTGTTGCAAGCGATGCTCGTCATGCCACAATATGTTGCACTTCTTTTCTGGTTAACCTGAGGTAATTTTGACATGCTACAACAACGATATCTTTCCGTCCTTGTGAAGCAAGGAATATGACATGCTACAACAACAGCGATACTGCGGATAGCTTCATCTGTAGTTTATGCTCTTCTTGTGGTGATATTTGATGTGGTTGATGCTATGTTGGTGCTGTGCAGTGCCGGTACTAGTTATTCTGTTACTTTGTCTCTGAGATAGTAATTTAAATCTCTTATTGAATTACTTATCTAACTGTATTTATCTTAAATAGGTAACTTGGATGTAGTTTATGCTCTTCTTGTGGTGATATTTGATGTGGTTGATGCTATGTTGGTGCTGTGCAGTGCCGGTACTAGTTATTCTGTTACTTTGTCTCTGAGATAGTAATTTAAATCTCTTATTGAATTACTTATCTAACTGTATTTATCTTAAATAGGTAACTTGGATGAGAAGGTACCTGAGAGGGTTTTGTATGAGATCCTTATTCAGGTAGGTCGTGTCGTAGACCTACACATACCCCGTGACAAGGAAACTAATCGATCAAAAGGGTATGCTTTTGCTGAGTACGAAACAGAGGAGATAGCCCAGTACGCTGTTAAGCTATTTTCTGGCCTTGTCCGGCTTCGTAATAGAACACTTAGATTTGCGGTGCGTTTCCTTTTGCTCTCCGTTAATATGATTTATTTTAGTATAGCTCTAATTGAATATCGGTGCCTTTTCTTATATGCTATATATGTTTGTGAAGATGGACTCTATCTGGGCCCAACCCAATATGATACCGTACAATGAGGTTCTTCCTTGTACTGTATATCTTTAAGTGATAGCAAAAGACTAGACCCTGAAATTATTGCTTTTATTGGACAGATCTCTGGGCAAGACAAACCCTCTTCAAATGGCAATAATCCTGTAACTCCTAGATTGAACCCTATACCTCAGCCAAAGCCTCCTCAACTTATGAGGTCTAGTGACACTCCTGTATCGCACCAGACAGTCAATGGTAGGATTGCAGGCTATGTTATCTCACCAAATCATTCTTATGATACCCACTCTCAAGGTGAGAATTTGCTTTGCACTTTCAGAATTTGGGACATTTATTGTCGAATATTGTGTTAAATCTTCCCTTTTTGTCCAGCACCATCAAGTGGTTTACCGAGTATTGGGCTAAGCAATGGTACATATGAGTATAGTAGACGTGTATTTGGTTCTGTTATGGATGATGTTAGCCGTCAATCATCCAGGGAACCAATTCGATACCCGTCCTACTAGCATGTTGAGCTCCAGTTAATGTAACTTGTTATGCTGACGGAATAGAACAGTGAAGCAATTATCTGTTGTCTCAGACATCTGTGAGATCATCTTTGTACTCACCATTTCATACCTATGAATATGGGTTATGGTGGTAGGGCATATGCTTGTCCTTTGGGGTGGTTCTGTTCTTTACATTGTAGTGGAACTTGTCCCTGCTGGTTGGGTTTCATGTTGTGCCCTAGTGAGGAGGCCCTGCCTCCAGAAATGTGGCTGTACTAGGAATTACCTAGTTTAATTATGTGAATGGGTGGCAATTAATTTGTTTGCCATTGATGTTAACATTATGTGTCATGAGCTATCTGGTGCTATGGCAGGGCTGAGCTTGTGTTTAAGTTATTTGGTGGACTTACGCCTTTTTCATCGTTGTTGAACCTATATTGTGTTGTACATCAGAAGGCAATTTGCTTAAAAGAGAACAGGATATACATCCTGAATGATGAATTTTTATTTAAGAACATTTGGTGGATTTTGTGCTTTTCATCGCTATTGAGTATATGTTGGACATCTGAAGTGGAAGACGTGTGTGTGTTTTTTAGAAAATATTTGTTATATGACATGTTTGCTTTGAGTAGTGTGGCAGCAACATGCATTCATCATCCCAGAACTCGTTCAGAGCGATTTGTTGGCAATTCCAAGTTGTTAGCGTTGAAAGTTGTGGCTGCCGGATTTCTCTCTTCACTGGTGAAGCATCTAGATCATGCATTATTGTGATGGCGTCTGATGAGTTGCTAATCAGCTGGTGACCCTTTATTATTCTGTGAAATGGGTCCGTTGGTGTTCGTTGCTCATCAAGATGCAGTTGGAAGCTGGTGTATCTCCACTCGATGGAGAACTATGATTTAATGTGTTCCTTTTGGAGCTCCAAAATTCAGATACCAGAGTTTGTAATGATTGAAAAATTCGGCATTGTATCGTTCTAATTACACTTTTAATTCGCAAAAGTAGACTTCTATGTCCCTTCACCTCACAAGGCAACATTTTTTTAGATTAAGTTCCGCAGCACTAAACTTTGCATTTGTAAATAAGTGCGCACACCCTATTCCTATAAACGCTTACGAGAGACTGGGTCGACTGATGTTGAGATTTATTAAAGTCATCAGTGGGTTGACTAGGATGTCGTCTCTCACTGAAAGAATAATTTTTTTTTGTGAAACACAGTATAGACGCAGACACCTCACAAACACGCACGAGTACTCACTCCTATAAACACACGCACGCAACCCTAACCCTATGAGCGCCTTCGAAAGACTGAGCCGGCTGGTCTTGACATTCACAAAGTCACCACAGGCGCCTCGCTATCGACGGGGAACGTCGCCTCCCACTGAATGCACAATTAAATCCTAAAAAATTCGCTTCCACGAGGAATCGAAACCAGGATCTGAGGTGCTAGTGAGGCTCTTGTAATCACTAGGCTCACTAGAACAGATGTGCTGATTTATGACGAAATTAAGGTGTTACCGACTGCTGTTAGTGACGAAAATTTCGTCATAAATCGCGATTTATGACCTTTTAGCGTCCGTCAGCAGTCGAGCGTGGCCAGTCATAATTTATGACTTTTTCCTAGACTTCGGTGACGGTTCATCAATCGTCATAAACTTCGTTGTACATTACAGTATTTCGTATACGTATACTATCACGATGGCAGGATGACATGGCATCCATCGTGGCTGCACCGCCACGACGGCAAGATGACATGGCAGCACCGCCATGGTGGCAGGATGATGTGGCAGATACACGTGTCAACTTCCTATTGGTCCACATGTCATTTTTCGATTGGTCCATGTGTCATTTTTCTAAAGGTCCACGTACCATTTTCAGCTGTCCACGTGTCGCACTCCTATTGGTCCACGTGTCATTTTCTGTTTTTCCACGTGTCATTATTCTATTGGTCCACGTGTTCCTTTTTCTACCTGTCCACGTGTTCTCTCCTGACTGGTCCCACGTGTCGACCTTATATTTGTCCACGTGTCATCTTTCTATAGGACCACTTGTCCCTCGCGATTTGCACACATGTCACTATGCCATTGGTTTACGTGTCATTTTTCAATTTGTCCACGTGTCACGTTGCCAGAGGTCCGCGTGCCATTGTTTACGTGTCATTTTTCGATTACGTGTCATTTTTCGATTTGTCCGGTTTTCGTTTTGTTGAATGGCCTTTCGCGGGCCCATTTGTGATCCAACTATTTCGTCACAATTCATATCAGGTTGGATCGTCACAAACATATGCCCAATTTATCCGCTGTTAAATACATGAGTCAGATATATATATCACATAAACCAAAACGATGCCACAGTTCACATTCCATCCAGATCACGAAATCATGCCACATTACAAAATGGTGCTCCACGAACATAATCACTCCAAAACCAATCAGACTAGAAATGAAGATCATTCAGATGTCAGAGATGAAGGATGCACCTGACCTTCCCCTTCGAATTTAGAAATAAGAGAGACCATCAAGGTTCCCTTTCGTGCTGTTTCCTTTTTCAAGTCCTCTAACTGGGCTTCCAGAGTGCAGTTTGAGTCTCTCGTATCTTGCCCTAGCTTCTGCAAGGCATCAATCTCCCTCCTCTGTTGTTCAACTGTTTGTTCAACTTGTCGACTTTTGGCTTTCGCGCGCACAAGTTCAGCCATCAGTGCTTCCAACCAGGAAGAAACAGAACTTTTGATTTTTTTTTTCTTCGGTTGAAGGCCCGCAACTTCAAGAAAGGTACTTGCTCAAACAAACTTCACGAACAGCACGACCATGAGACAGCGGTTTCTCCCCTCTTGTACAGATTCTTCCATTATCTCTTCCATATCATCCTAGCAAAAAAAGGTGATAGGTCAAAGTTCCATCATGTTAACAGATTTTTACAGTGCCGTACATGCATAAGAGAACATGAAAAGAAAAAAAGCAATTACAAGAGCTTTTTGAACTGTCTCACTAACAGAACCAGTTTTCTGTGATGAATGGAACTCCCTGAACAGCTCCACAGGGGTGGGCTCTTCCTCGAATTTATCTCTCTGAAATGATGTGCAAAGAAATGTCTAATCAGCATTTAGTAAGAAGAAATCAAAGACGTCGACTGACTAGTTTCTTACCAAGGCATGAGCCTGGGCAACGTAGCACCGGGAGCCTGTGCGCTGATTCATCTGTACTTTCTCACGGTTTCGCTGGTTTGCAAGACACATTTTCTGCAGAAAGTACATTTCTGTGAGTGATAGTAAAAAGTATTTTTAATGTCTAGCATCACGCATATGCTTTTTGATATGATGTAGAACGAACAGCGGACAAATGCCCAAGATCATAACACGTGCTCAAAATGATGACAACACCGGATGGTCCTTTGAGTTCAACAAACACAGCACCAGATAAAGGGGTGTCCATTCACACTCTATCGACCGTACTTAGTACAGGTAGTTTTATGCAATGAACAAAATGAATTAACAGTAGAACAATGATAACATAAGACCTAAGTTTGCAACGATCAATTAAATCACAACAGAGGGATCAAGTAGAACATAACAAGTTCGGGTACAACGCAGTAATTATGTCTACTCCGAAATCAGACGGCATCCTGAATCTACAACTGTATTTGACATTAGGTTGACCGACAAGACACAAGAGGAACGAGGCAATTTGAAGTTCTGCCATACCTTGTGCTGTGGGCTTGACCACAACTTCAGCAGTGCTTCCCATTGATCGTCATTCATCGATGACACAGGAGATTTGGTAACCACTTATTCGCTGGTATATTATTGAAGAACTCCTTCTTTAGCTTATATCTTATCTGACGCTGGCCGCATTTTATCATGTCAGCACATGCTGAAATCACTGGTTTGCTGGTGGTGTCCATGGAAAATTGGACCTAGTACAGCAAATAAAAGTTACCCCATCTCTCATACAAAGATTGGGTACCAGTGAACTTATCAGGTTTGGTATAGCAATTAAAATAGAATTTCACATCAGTGTTGGCCATGACTTGATATACTTACAGAAACTTTGTTGATGTAGTTTAAAAGATGTACCCGCTCGTGCTTATCCCTATACATCTTCCAGTGAGGAAGGACTGGTATGTGCCGCCGAAGTAAGATGCCAGCTTCAGTTGCAAGCTTTGCAGCTTGCAATGGTACTTCAGGCCGTTTCATCCCTTCCGAAATGTGGATTCGCAGCTTTTTGTCCATTCCTTTGTTGATCCTTTCCAGATCTTTCCTGGCTCTTGCCGTGCCCTTTGGAATAGTTCTGATTTCTTCCCCTAACAAAATTGCAATCATGTGTTAATCATTAAGTGGCTACCAGCAAAGAGTAAATAATATCTAGCAACAAAAGATATGATCCTTGCCGTCATCATGCACTTGGATGCTGTCCTCTCGTGTTCCTTCGATAGAGTTTACAGCGGACAACTCCCCTTGCCCGCTGCCTAGTTAGTCTTGGGACTTCTTGAGGAGGGGCCACCACTCTCTTGGAACCTCTTCCGCCTGTAACATGACTGGTTGCCTACTGCATGGAACTCTTCTGCCCTCTCCCCTTAAGAACTTGTGAGGCCTCGACGGCCAAAAGGGAAGAAAAGTTAGCTTTCCAATAATGCAGTGACGGAGTTTGTATCAATTTAGAGGGGAGAGAGGGGGAGGGGGGGGGGGGGGGGGGGGGGGGGGGGCGCAATAGGTTTAGAAGCTTAGCAAGAGGGGGGCAGATTAGAAATTTTGTTACATTTACATGGTGAAATCAAGGGCTTTTAAAGAAAACAAATCCCATTGCAATGTCTACGGTACTTAGAAGTAACGCAGTAACACTTATGCAGAAACTTGCGAATCGAAAGAAAACATTTAAACCTTATTTCTACTGTCTCCGTTTAGGGTCCCCGGCAGACCAAGGTTTCTGAGGATTTCTCATTTGCAGCAACACTTTTCTGTCGTTGAAGCGCGTACTCGTTAGTCTCTTCCTCTTCATGGTGAAGCCCATCCTCTGCACTTTCGTAAAACATATTCTGTGAGACTGATTGTTTCAAATTCCAGCGCAGCCCACTCAATTTTATAGCCCAGCCATGAAAGTAAGCCTATTCCGCACAGCCCAGGGGAAGGAAAAAAAAAAAGGAAAACAAACTTTGCTGCCAGTGGGATTCAAACTCGGTTCTCACGGATGGAAGGGAGAGCTCTTACCACCAGACCACAGAGCGGTTTGTGAAAATAATCAATTCTATAGCTATAAGATAACAAAAAAAGAACGCGAACATTAGAAACTTAATCGAATTCGACACGAATTCAAACGGCAGGACGAAAGACGAAAAACAATTTGACGACCCACTTCAGCCTTATTAAGTAGTAGAGAAACCGACAGAAATTATTGGATCAATCCAATAATTTAGGTGACCGACAGAACTTGCCTGATTTTCTACTAGCAATCCCAAAAGTATTGGATCAAGATTTCATACACCTACATTTAGGTAATTAGTTGTAGGTCTGTGTGTGTGCTTGAGTGTGTGCAGGTGTGTGATGGTGTGAGTGGGTGAGTGTGTACATGGACAGATGCTATAGTTGTACCCGATACGAGAGGCTTCAAAAAAAAAAATTGTCTACTATGCCGCTTGTTCAATTTTTTCTTTCCCAAAAGAAAAAACTCAGTCCATACAGGCCGTATCAAAAAGTTAAAAACAATTCCAAAATTGCCAAACAAAGATCTCCGTACATGAATTAGGAAAGAAAAGAAAAAGGAGATAAGTCTGATCTCTTGCAAAATACTTTGTTGAGAATTGTGCACAAATGGTAGCCTTTTAACAAGTCGAAAAAAAACATGATTGGGTGTGAAAACCTAATGGTAGTCTTTTAACAATTTGAAAGGCACAAAACATAGAAGTAGGGATGGCAATGGGTGGGTACAACTCGCCTAGTACAGCTGAAATTGTTCTTCATTATAGTTTGTCGGGTTCAAGGCGGGTTTCAGGAACCCATGAATCTAAGATAAACCCATACCCGCAAACCTTTACAGGTGCAAAGCTATGCCCATACCTGTGAGGGACCCGTAACCCAAGGGGTCTCCATTGGGTCCGACCATGTTAAACTAATCGTACCTTAATTGAGATATCTCCATGACTATATTGAGATTTCAAACAACGAATCATAGTAATAAGCGAACTAACATAGTTGAACTATTAATACGACAATAAGAAAATGAAGAACGGTCCAACAACAAGGCAAATGAGCTCTAAGCATGAGCAAATGTGATGCTAGCCGCGGAGTATTTTGAGTGGTTGTTAGTTTTTGGGCTCCCACGGGTGACATCAAAAACCCGTACCAAACCCGTAACTTTGTGGGCCCCGTACCCGCAGACCCATGGGTAAGATTCTCCCCCATACCCGCAGCCGACGGGTGCAATATCCGCGGGCCACGCATCCACAGGTCCAATTGTCATCCCTACATAGAAGCATGACATGTATATGTACCGGAATGTGTAAAAGGCCCGCTTGTATTTATTTTCGTTGCACCACAAAATATCTCAGTAGTTATCAAACAAGTGAGATACAGTCGAACATTGTACATAAAAACATCATGAATAGCATAAAGAACAGATAAGGAGAGAATGGAGCTGGGGGAACACAACTGCAGAACTCTGGGCTAGTACCAAGCCTACATAGTACAAAGACCCTTACGATGCTCTAATGGAACGATAGAAAGATATCGGACAAAGTGGGACAGGTATCTAGAATGAAACAATTAGCCAAAATCAAAACAAGGTTGACAAAAAAATAACATATGACCACAAGAACATGCGATATGACTATGAAGTTGTCACAACTAAGCGGACCGAGCGTGGAAGTAAAAACTCGGCAAAGATGGGAAAGTGCGAGGATGGATAAACACCATCTATATTGTCATTTATGACTTCGCAAAGTGCAGGAGCGAGTTGGCGTCCTCTAAATAGAATCCAATCAAAATGTAAGTCCTGAGTCCGTCGATCCCAACAGAGACAAAGGGCTCTAAATATTAATTCAAGAAATTCAAGAGCACCTTGTTTCTCCCCTGCAACAAAGCTTATTTTGTTACATTGCTAAAACAAATACTAGGATGACCAATTTGAAAAATGAAACATTGGCAGATATAACTAACAAGGTCATTAGTTACCAGCTACACATGGAGCGTAAGTAATCATTACACAGATAAATAACATGATGCAGAATAATGAAATACTGTTGAAAAACTGATTAGAAGAAGGCCGCAAAACTAAACTTTAATTTTCTCCTCATGATATATCAAATAAACAATCAAGTGACATATTCAAGCCATTCTCCTTTCAATTTTTGTTTCAATTTATAAAATGTGAAGCATCTTAGTCAATGAAGCTGTTGTAACATTCAATCATTGTGTAAGAAGAGTAATACTCATTATTTACAATAGTGTTGTCCCCCTCATAAAACCTCATAAAACCATATAAAGTGCAAAGGCTGTAATCATTCTCTTTTTGCAACCAAATCTTGGAAAAAGAAAGGGTATAGATCAAGTATCAGAAGCACCTTTAAATCCATGATATGTGTGTATTAAAGAAAGATTTTTTCGCACATGAGCATTAGGCCAAGTATCTCTCATATCACCCACAACACCATGTTCCCTGTAAGGACACCACAGGGAACAATGTCAACGTACCGTAGGAAATTTCTTATGTAATAATAAGAAAATAAAGCAATTGTAAATGGCATGTCACCTCTGTACAGAACATCGTTTTTTTTTTAAGGAAAATACAGTAGGGTTAGCCCCTACTGTTGTAGTAGTATAACTAAAAAAAAAAGTAGCACTGTAGAAGAAAAACATTGGTATTCAGTAATGGTTCTTAGGTTTGGGCGCACTTATTTATGGACGCAATTAAGCTGTTCAAATGAGTTTCTAAAGCTCAAGTCAAACAACAATACTCATTCACCCAAAACCAAGGTGTATTTTGAATCATATTGAATACATTCTTAAGTGCTAAAGCATATTTGAACAGCAAATTCTAACCATGCACTTGATAACTTCTGTCATCAGGTATTAATTTTTTCTACTTCCATATATCATCAAAACATCTGCGTCTTGTCCAACAGTCCTTTGGACCAATGTTTTCCTAAACGGTAAACGCTAGACAGTCGGTGACTCATCGTTTAGCGTTTAATCTGTTTAGACGGGTTTAGACGGCGTTTAGACGGGCTAAACGTTTTGCTACTGTAGCACATTACAGCAAGGTAAGAAGCAATGGAAAAGGAAAAAAGACAAGAGAGAAAAATGTGAAAGGCATAGATAACGTGCGTGCTGGGCTATCCAGCCCATCACCAGGCCCACAGCCACCTACCGCCCTTCTCTTATCTACGAGCAGATAAGGTTACGGAAGACACCAGTCACACCACCAGCCAATCGCTCATCCTCTGCTCCTCCCGTCGTCCTCCGCTCCCAGCTGCTCCCCTGTTCTATCGCCCTTTCGCTCGCCGGATCCACAAGACCACATCTCCCCAGCTTCCACGTGCTTCTCTGCTCCTACTCTTGCTCCTCCACTCGCCAGATCCACGGAGTACGACGGGCGCGGCCATGGACGGCGGAGCCTGGGCGAGCGCGCGGCGCAGGAGCTCCGTTGGATGCTTGCGCGGGTGGATGAAAGCGGCAGCGGCAAGCGAGGCTTCACTCGATCCCCCGCCTGAGTTTTGAGCTCCTGCCTTCTGGCTCCATCAGGTAAACGGGCGTCGAATCGCTCTGAACGCCGTCTTTTCCCGTGTTGGAACCGTCCCGTGTTGGCCGTTCAGGGCGTTTTTTACCGTTTTTGACCGATTAAACCGGTCAACCGTCTACAAGTCCGATTAGGGGCTAAACTATGCAGTTGGGTGCCGTCTACGGTTTAGACCCGTCTAGACGGCCGTCTAAACCCGTTTAGGAAAACACTGCTTTGGACTGATATTTCCAGAACTAGGAGTACCAAATTACTCTGTGCAAGACTAGGAAAATGTAAACTTCCGGTGCAAAATAATAGTCGATATCAAAAGTTATAAAAAAAGGCAGCCCAGTCCATGTAGCTCCCGCTTGCGCAGGGTCCGGGGAAGGGTCCAACCTTTTTGGGTCTTTTGTACGCAGCCTTTCCTATATTTCTGCAAGAGGTTGTTTAAAAGACTCGAACCCGTGACCTCATGGTCACAAGGCAACAGCTTTACCGCTGCGACAGGGCTCCCCTTCGGATATCAGAAGTTATATGATATCTAAAATTTCTGATGTTTTAAAAGATAAAATATCAAATACAATATTCAGATAGAAAACAGGACATATTAATCTAGTTCAAAAAAATATCAGATGTACTTACTACTGTTAAACATATACTTAAGATACCATATAATATGATGCATAAAATTTCAAGCAGCACAAACAGAAGCTAAAAATCTGTTGGACTCAATGGCACAACTTTGTAGGAACACAATTTTTAATTACAGAAACATGAGTTTAGTGTGCGCTAGTGGTGGTTGAGGTTAACAAGTGCTTTTCACAAAAAAAAAAGGTTAACAAGTGCTGAAAATAGATGCATGTTACAGAAGATGTTCTATAATAATAAAGAACATTAGGTTGATTTTGAGAAGAGATGAATAGCATTTTATTCTATACATCTGTAATGGTTATAAAGAAAAGATACCCTTAATTGCATCAAACTTATGATTGTCGAGATATACCTGGATCTGCCAAGCAAAAAGCGCCCAGTCATAGATTCCTTGTGTGTGTTAAAGCCTCCACAATAGATTACAGGCAAATTGGGTGGCAGAGATGCTATATGTTGCCATGTAAGCAAAGCACTTCTTCGACGAGCGCGAGGGCTAGTTTCATCAAGATATGTATTGACAATCTGGAAACTGAATCCAAGTGGTTCTACTCTTTTGAGTTGAAACGTGTGTACACATGTTAAGGCAACAGACAATCTTTAGTGGAAACAAAAGACTAAGAAAAATGATAGAACAATAAAATATGAGAACAGCATTGCACTAAGGATATTGCCCAAGTAGCAATGCAAGGCACAGTTGCTCCCCATGAAATGCTTCCTGGCACTGATGGGGATTCTGATAACCAAAAGGTACCGCCTTCAGTAAATTCCACCTTCATCAAATGCATGGGAGTTCAGATCCTCTAGGAATATGCATTATTATTTATGCTTTGATAGAAGAATTATAAAAGCAAGAAGGTGATCTTTTGAAATAGAAACGAGATAAGAATAAATACTGTACAGAAATGAATAGCCATAATTTTCAAACCTTCTCTTTCTCGTAAAATATAGTGCAGTATTCATCACTGGTGTCCTGTGAGCCTTTTCTTGAAATTCCGAACTGTTCATAACCTGGACGAGCAACATCTTGGCCATTCAGAGATTAAAAAAAGGGCAGCCGGTGCACGTAGCTCCCGCTTGCGCAGGGTCCGGGAAAGAGCCTCTTGCAGTAATGCAGGGAAAGGTTGCGTACAAAAGTCCGAACTACGCAACCTTTCCCTGCATTACTGCAAGAGGTTGTTTCCAGGGCTTGAACCCGTGACCTCACGGTCACTTGGCCATTCAGAGATTAATTAAATAAAAAGCTACCACACCATAAGTTTACAACATCATTCTCAGAAACTCATATCAGCCTTTAACAGACAGCGTAAAATAGTATCTGTTTATGGATTATGGAGAGCACGGGACTTTTCATGACAGGGAAAACATAGAGAACATATCATGATTTTGACTATGCGTGCCCGCTGGCTTTCATGGTGTCTAGCATTTATAAATCACCAGGAACCACGAAACGGTCGGACAAAAAGATCTGCGAAGGCTTCTTAATGATCCAAACTTGCAGATCAATATTGCTCAAGATATATACGGTGACTGGGTGCCCTAGGCCTATAGGTTCTAAATTAACTTAGGGACTGTTTAAGGATAGAACTATACAAGACCAGATGGAGATAAAATTTTCATCTAGACAAATAATAATTTTATTTTCCTTTACTGGATCCAATATCTACTGGTTGACCAACTATGCAACCTTATCTGGATCCTCAAGGATTTGCTTCCCTAAACAGAAAATAAGATTTAGTTCTGTTTTACAGAAGGAGTTCTGAAACAGCACAAGAGCTCAAGACCCGTTTTCCCCCTTTTCTTTTAAGCCATCGGCAGTCAACAGCCAATCCAGCAGTGCATCGGCAGTGACGAGTCCATGACTCTTATTAGCAGAAGCAAGACACCCAGTAGTAGTAATAGACATCGTCAGCTAATCAAGTTAGACAAGTATCCAGCTGCATTTTTTGAAGTTGTGGAAGCCATAGGAGGTCATTATTCCATTTGAGCTCTGTAGGATTTAACACTATCAAGTTTCTAGGTATGCCTTAATGGAAAAAAGACACTATAAGGCATAAGCCTTTCGTGACATGTGATAGTATTTCTTTTCTGAGAAAGTAGAAGTATTCCTGCCATGTTATGAAATTTGGTTTTCTTGGGTACCTCTAAGGCCACTACATTAATTTTTACCTCAGACTATTTGGCACTTAACTAGCACCTTGATGACTTAACTGTTAGGTAGTGGCTTGACGAATTCATCCAAGAAATAAGTTTCCACGTGTTCTGAATAGAGGTAAAGTGTTGATACTTGATATTAAAATCTTTGTTTCCACAAATCGAGCTGAGGAAGTTTATCCCCCATGAATTATTTTTTACGAGATTTAACCACTTATATCTTGAAAAGGTTACATCACCTCTTCTGAAAGAAAACTAATGCGAGTACTGTGATAATCTTTTTTATGCGAGAAAAGTACTGTGAAAATCAAAGCTATAGTACGCATAAAGTGCATTAGTATTATCAAGCAATGGCCATGTCACCATCCAGAAATCAGTATAATCGAAGATACAGAAAGCAGAGTTTGTGTGCGCAGCAGGCAAATTACCCGGTAAGCACTGTAGCAAGTAGTCCAGTTGCCACCTCAACCCTGCCATTATTTCAACCAAGAACGAAATGGTGAAACAGATTAAATTCAAAGGAGGAAACTGAAATTAGGAATGCATACAGTGATCACCAAGACTTAATCTAGGAAAGAGTTAGCAACTGTGCAGCACTAGAGCTCAAAATCTAGAACACCAATCACCAATAGAACCAAATTACGCATCAAATCAGTAGACTTAATCGAACGAAAAAAAAAACAATGCCTAGAGACACTAGCAATTGCCAATTCAAGTACAAATCTTTAGCACGGGCAATGTACTAGTATTAACAAAAAAAAATTGCATAATCGAATGACCAGCAGAACCAAGTGAGGCTCCCAAATTTATTCCAAACAGATCTAATCCAATAAAGCAAACTAAACAGTTCCTACATCTAGCAGCGGATCTGAACCAAATCAGTAGACGATAGATGGCAGCCCAAGCTCCAACGCTCTGTTAGCTGCATCGTGCGTATCGCCCCTCACCTTGCTGTGTGCAGAGGATGGTGGGAGAGTAGCTGGTGATGACGCTGACGCAGATGTCCCGGCGCTTCTCCCAGCTGTTGGGGCTCTCGCTCGGCTGCTTGCCTTCGTGAAGGTTCAGCGTCATCACAGTGATCGACAGTCTCGTCATTCCCTCTTCTCTTGCTTCGCCTCACCGCCGCAAGCCAAAGTTCCTGCAGCCGGCTCTGATCTCAGGGGTCAGGACTCAGGAGTCCCGTGCCAGAGGTAGGGGGGCGATGGCTGGCGCCTGTGCTAATCGGAGGCGGCCCGGCTGGAGATCGCTGCCGATCTGGAGCAGAGTTGGTGATTTTTTTTTTTTTGGGGGGGGGGGGGGGGGGGGGGGGGGGGGTGTTGTTGACCTTTTTCTTGCTTTTACCCTTTTCTCGCCGGATATTTTTCCTTTTGGCCCCTCGTTTCTAGACTAGGGCCTAGGCTCCGTTTGAACACGAAGTTTTTCTCAAATCTCATTGGCCTCTTTCTTTGATTTCTTGCTTTGGCTTCAAGCAAGCAGAAAATATTAACAAATTATTTCATTTACCATTATTTTTCTTGTCCTTAAAAAATATTAACATTTGAATTAATACTAAACACCTTATCTTAGTGATAAAGAAAATGTTTAGAGGATGTATTACAGTACTTTACATTTAACTAAAGTACACCAGTGTCTTCTCGTTGCTACAGTAAAGAGAGGGCGAAAAGGAAGGCGGCTGCGTTTTCCGGGGCGATTCTGTCGGCTCCCTTCCTCTCCGGCGACCGGTTCGGTGCCGGAGAGGGAGGGGAGCCTCGTATCGTCAGCCGGCTGTGTATAGGTACTTTATAGTGTATCCTAGGTTTGCTCGCCATTGCTAGATGGTGGAGCTAGGTTTCCTCGGCCATGGATCTGGCGACGGAGACGACGTCGAGTTCGACGGCGGGGAGGTCACCGGAGAAACTGGTTGGAGGTTAGTTTGCTTGTCCTTTGCGAAAGGGATGAAGCTTTTGTGTTCCTCGCTGCTGGTTTTTCTGGTGGTGGTGGATTGTGTTGCTCTTCTTGTGGAATCGTTGGTGGAACGGTTGATATGCTTTCAGATCGGACTTGTTCCGTGGCAAATCCATCTGGGAGGGTCCTGGATGGTGACTTTTGCAACTTCTCAAGGCGTGTTCCCCATCGAATCCATGGAGGAGTTGAAGTGGGGACTCGTTTCTGTCTATCAGCGATCGAGTTCTCTGGTGAAGATGAACAGTAATCCAAGGGACTTCCTTGTAATTTTGTTTTTTTCAAGGGTGTTGCTTGTAACCTTGGATGTACTGTTTATTTAATATTTAAAGTTCCTTTTCGCAAAAAAAAAGATGTATTACAGTAAATTACACTTTTAATTCGCAAAACTAGACTTCTATGTCCCTTGACCTCACAAAGAAACACTTTTTATATTAAGTTTCGCCTTACTAAACTTTGCATTTGAAAACACGTACGCACACCCTACTATGAACACCTACGAGAGACTGAGCCAACTGATTTTGAGATTTATTAAAGTCATCACATTATCACATTATCGACTGGGTCGTCGCCTCCCACTGAAAAATAATTAGCCGTAAATGTGCCAAATCTGATATTTCAACCAGGGTGGGTTGGTTCCACCGTGAAGAACCTAACTGAGATATGTTCAGTTTGCTAAAAGTCTAACATTTTGACAGAGTTGAGTATAATTATAGTTTCAAAAGATAGATTCTTAATAAGCGTAATTTAGCAATATGGAATTGCAGGAATGTTGGTTTGATGAAATGGGTTCTAAAAGTTGAATCCTTTCATGGTTCATAATAAAAAAAATGTATTCTTAATAAGTGTAATTTCTAATAATATAGTTTATGATAGTTTTCAAAATTGCAGTTACTAAAATAGTCTTCTTACTAGATACAGTATACTCTTTGGGTTTTCAGAATACTTAGAAAATAGAGGTACAAAGAAACGCTCCGTTTGGTTTGTGGAACTGGCAGTGATAAATTGAATTGGGGGCCTAAATCCAAAACCATAGGAAAATGGAAATGGTGTTCCAATTCAATTCACTTGTTTGGTTAGCCAGGGAAATGTTGAAACATAATTCAGATAAAATCAATTTTTTGATATGATGTTTGGTTGCACAACTCGAGAAATTTGAATCCATGGACAGGAAAGACAAGCTTGGAGCTTGTGAGGTCAGACTTCGGAGATCGGGTGCCTCACAGTGGCCGTACATGCGCTCACGAGCCTCTACTCCTCTTGTCCATGCTCGGTATGGAACGCTACCGTTGCACGAGCAACACGTGCTCGAGTTGAAGACGAAGATGTGACTGCCATGGAGCTCTCAAGTCCGCAACCACCAGTCAGGGAGCTAGTTAAGCGCCATGTGTCCGCACAAGATCAAGTTGGATTCTAAATTTCAAATTAATTTTACTCTCGAATCATAATTCTTTTCCCGAATCCATTACACCATCATTTTTCTGAATTAATTAACAAAATATGATGTCATATAAATATATTTTAGTATTATTTGATTTTTTAAAATTTAATTTTGTAATTTTTCAATAATTAAAATTCAACATATTTAAGTAACCAGTTCAACATTTTTAATATGTATTTTCAAAATGTTGAAATAGTACATCCAACATACGCCAAGCTTTGGCTCACCCATGTTCTGGGAGACCCAGGTTGCTACCGCGCAAGCATTGTGATGAGATTTTGTCAGTTCTTAGATTTTTCATATTTTGCCCACTCGACCAGAAAAACCGATGACATGGTCACCGATCTTGTGCATATCATTAGTTTTTGGGTTAGATGATCCGTTATGCTCCATCACAACCCAAATGATATGCAATTGTAGTGAGGGAGTAACCTCTCCCCGTGAGGATCTTCATTAGGTGGTCGCTGAGATCACATCCTGCAGGCCCGTCAAGGTCCAGACAGAGAATAGCATGAGGAAGTGTGTAGCCTCCATATATTGGAACAGCATGGTTTACACCATCACCAGAGTCCAGCACAATACCTGCACACACGCCAGGGAAAAAGAAGAATCAGATGTACTACTATCCTATGTTTTTCTTTAGCTCATTATCCTAAAGAAAGGGTTTTCTTTAGCTATTCCCATTTCCAAGGTGATAACAATCTTACCAGTTGTTCGACCACCATCATACAAGGAAAGAACGGCCTGGATTGCAACACACGTCGCTGGACAGTTGAAGGTCTCAAACGTGATCTGTGTCGTCTTTTCTCTGTTGGCCTTGGGATTAAGAGGGGCATCGGTCAGTAGTACAGGGTGGTATTCAGGCGCAACACGGAGCTCATTGGAGAAGGTGTGATGCCAGATCATCTCCATGTCATCGTTGACAATGTCATGCTCAACTGGGTGCTTCAGTAGCAGGATTCCTCTCTTTGCTCGAGTTTCATAGCCAACATAGGCATTCCTTTGGTACTCTGCAACAGAGATCAGTTTTCAATAAACATCTAACGAAATCTGCAGTAACTTTGAGTCACAGATAGGCATAGGTTTTCAATAAACATCTAACTATGAGCCATACAAGCGTTCAAACATACATGTTCTCAAATTGGAAGTGGCTAAAAAAAAAAATTCAACCTATGATGCAGATAGAGTCATAATATCAGACAAACTTCATCTCCTGACTGATCCCAATTCTCCCATAAAGGAACAGTACATGTTTCTCTTGGATAATTTTCTGGGAATAACTACTGTACCTATACAATTTGTCTTTGCTACTGCAGCATGTATACGAATGTGTATAATATTCATCAAATGTTACGACATCCAGAAACTTGATGTAAGAAAAATTATGGTCGGTAAAATGCGATGGTTCAGGGATCCTTAGGATGCAAGTTCGGTGAGGAGCTTGATTGTTTGACAGGCTTGCGACAATATATTAGCACATAGAAGCAGCGATCAGAAAGATTTGGCATTGATATGACCGAGTGGCGACGCAATACAACAAAGAGGGAACTACAGGAAGATACGGAGCCAATAATCTGAGATGCAACCACCAAAGGTGAAACAATTCATCTGCAAGATCAAAGCATGATTCAACCTGAAAAATACTTCACAATTGTAAACACTAACCTGGAAGATACAAATGTTCACAATGGAATGAGGTGGGCCAAATTCGCTGAAATCAGATTCATTGAATTGAAACACAGGCAAACCGTAATAGAATGGGCTTGAGGGCTCTAAAGTTTTGTTATGATATAATGTATCAATACACCACATAAGGGATCTGCGAGATCTAGGATTGATGCAAATCGAGAAACGTTAAAAGGAGAAGAATGCACGAACATCTGCACGAAATCATCTCAGGAGACCAGTAGACCACACGACCACATCACGAATAGATTAGAAACTTCTACTGGCCACATCACCACGATGAAATATAGGATAAGCGACTACGAAACATATCTCTACACCTCAGATCAGGAAAGACCCACCACTCTAGGATGACTACCAAATGGCCCCCAAAAAAAGCAACTTAAGAATATCTACGTAGATATTTGAAATTCAATAAATCCTACACAGACAGTTGTACTCGTGGCGTACCGAATTTTCCTTTGGGCACTTTGTCTGCAGGGTACAAAAGTATGCCTCCGTATAGGAAGGTGCGGTGGACATCAGTAACCGTACTGCACCATTCGCAAGGATTAGAAGAATACAATATGATGATCATCAAGATCTACAAAAACAGCAGCAACGAAATTTAAAAAGAAAAATCAATTGAATTCTTTTGCAAGTAGACTTCTAATGTATTCTACTGATATGCATCGGTGAAGAGGTTATCTCATTTGAAAAAAATTTACTGGCAACTGAGTGACTGAGTCGCCTTCCACTATATCTCAAGGGTTAAGGTGATGAACTATCCTAGGGAAACTTGTATTTCTCAAGAAATCCGCAATGTTGGTAGGAATTTTAGCTTTGCTTAATAAACAATAATACTTCAAGACGAAATGACCCCTATATATACATATACTTTGTTGTAGGTCCATCCCAATTTTTGGCGTTCCCTTCATTGACAGAATAGATTTTTCACAAGAAAAAATCCATGGATTGATGGATGTCACAATCAGAGAAAGCGATGTTTGGACCTCATAAACTCACAAGTCATAACAATTCACAAGCAAGAAGCAACAAATAACAATAACATAAGATGATCATATTCACCGACTTTCCACGGAGGGCCAGGTCGATGAATATGGCCTCCTCGTTCTCATAGGACACAAGAATGCGCTGCACGCAAGAGCAAAGGTCCAAGTTCAGAGTTAAAATGTTGAAAAACCTTTATATGGAGGAAACTTGAGAACATCTGATTTACTGATATGTAGGACAGTGCATTACCACTGTTGGACAGCACGTCCAGCTTCTTCTGATCCTCACCATGCAGCGAGCTCTTGACACCTCGCAAGATAAGTTAAATCAACTAACAATAGATAATCACTTAGATTACGAATTCTCTAAGCAACAGGAATGAATAGAACAGAGTAGAGTCATCCATGAGTGCCCAGTCAGATTGACAACTAGCGAAACAATCTAAAAAAGAAAAGAATGCATGAACCTCTGCACCAAACAAGCAGTGCAATACCAAATGGAATAAGGAGACCACGGACACTGAAATCATATTGCAGGCACACACAGAGATAATTATAGCAAAGACAATTTCTGACAAAATAAGAGAAGAATGCGTGAACCTCTGCACCAAACGTGAGACAAGCAGTGCAACTGTACTGACAAAACAACAAATCTCTGAGACAAGGGACTTTAGGTACAAACTACAGATCCAACAACTTGAGATAGAACCACCACATCAAAAGGCCAGGACACCATATTCTCCAATAATACCAATCAGTTTCAAATGCTTAACCTGAACAAAAAAGTTCAGAAGGGAATAAGGAGACCACGGAAGATACAAATGTTCTCAACGGAATGAGGTGGGCCAAATTCACTGAAATCGGATTCATTGAATTGAAACGCAGGCAAACCGTAACAGAATGGGCTTGAGGGCTCTAAAGTTTTGTTATGATATAATGTATCAATACACCACATAAGGGATCTGCGAGATCTAGGACTGACACAAATCGAGAAACGTTAAAAGGAGAAGAATGCATGAACATCTGCACGAAACCTTAACTAAGCAGGGCTATTAGTTTGCAAGGGGATAAGAGGAGACCGCAACCGCTGAAATCAGGGTCGCTGGGCTGACATACATTTTTTGTTCACTAATAACCTTGAATTTGGACAAGTTAGGATAACCTCTCCAAGGGTCAAGAGTGAAACCACTGACTACATTTCCAGTGTTCAACACGAGCTACCTACTGTAAATCATAACAGCTGAAAGCAATCAATTTGGAAAGAAGAGCAGGAGTAGCAAGTTATCTAAAGGGTTGGTGAAAACAGCTACCATGCAGGAACTCCCATAGATGCTGTATCCAACAGCAAGCATGTGCTTTCCAGGTTGCAGTACATCCTCCAAATTCACATTGTCCTAATATTTGATAATGTAAATCCCAAAGATCTGTTAATAGAACAGAATACAACATGCACTGACAGTTGGAGCTCTGAAGTGTAAGTATTTCACAAAATAATGTCTTGTATCCTAGAAAGACTCAAAATAATTGGTTGGAGTCGGACATTGACTTTGATCAAACTTACACTTGCAGACAAAAGAAGTGTACTATATTCAGAAAGGTAAAAATGAGTTAACAATTGGGAAAACTCTGATAGTAATGTAACATACCGATCCGGTAGAGACAGCACAGTCGATGTTCAAGAAGCCATCAAGGGGATCAAAACAGACACAGTACCCGAACCAGGGAATCCGTAGATTGATGGATGTCACAATCAGAAAAAGCGATGTCAAAAAAACTCCCATAGATGTCGCAATCAGTTTCAAATGCTTAACCTGAACATAAAAGTTAAGTGAATAAGGAGACCACGGACGCTGAAATCAGATTCTACAGGCACACACAGAGATAAGTATAGCAAAGACAATTTCTGATAACCAACATCTCTATTGATGATGATAATCCATGGACCTTATAAACTCACAAGTCATGAAAATTCACAAGCAACAAATAACAATAACATATGGTGATCGTATTCACTGACGTACCACGGATGGCCAGGTCGACAAATATGGCCTCCTCGTTCTCGTAGGACACAAGAATGCGCTGCACGCAAGAGCAAAGGTCCAAGTTCAGAGTTAAAATGTTGAAAAACCTTTATATGGAGGAAACTTGAGAACATCTGATTTTCTGATGTGTAGGAGTGCATTACCATGCTGCCACTGTTGGACAGCACGTCCAGCTTCTTCTGATCGTCACCATGCAGGGAGCTTTTGCAAGTCAATACTCCTACCTCGCAAGATATTGTCCTAATCTTTGATAACATAAATCCCAAAGATCTGTTAACAAAACAGAATACAACATGCACTGACAGTTAGAGCTCTGAAGTGTAAGTATTTCACAAAATAAAGTCTTGTATCTTAGAAAGACTCAAAATAATTGGTTGAAGTCGGACATCGACTTTGATCAAACTTACACTTGCAGATAAAAGAAGTGTGCTATATTCAGAAAGGTAAAAATGAGTTAACAATTGGGAAAGCTCTGATAGTAATGTAACATACCGATCCGGTAGAGACAGCACAGTCGATGTTCAAGGAGCCATCAAGGGGATCAAAACAGACACAGTACCCCAACCAGAGAATCCATGGATTGATGGATGTCACAATCATAGAAAGCGATGTTTGGACCTCATAAACTCACAAGTCATAACAATGCACAAGCAACAAATAACAATAACATAAGGTGATCATATTCACCGACTTTCCACAGAGGGCCAGGTCGATGAATATGGCCTCCTCGTTCTCATAGGACACAAGAATGCACTGCACGCAAGAGCAAAGGTCCAATATCAGAGTTAAAATGTTGAAAAACCTTTATATGGAGGAAACTTGAGAACATCTGATTTACTGATGTGTAGGAGAGTGCATTAGAGCAAGCCCAACGGTTGTCTTACCGACCACTATGTCAGACTGCCAGCCAATGGGGAGGAGAGAGGGCATGAGAGGGAGGGGCGCTTGTCGCAGCAGTCGGCGACCGTCGCGTGAGCAGTTTGTGTGGTGGATTGGTGGGACCCAGCAATGAATGTTGAAATAAGTCTGTTTGTTTATTCGTCTAGCAGACAAGCAACCGGCTCTAGCATTGGGCTTGCTCTTAGCGTGCTGCCACTGTTGGACAGCACATGCAGCTTCTTCTGATCCTCACGTGCAGTGAGCTCTTGGCGCCTCTTCAAGATAACTTACATTAACTAGCAATAGATAATCACTTAGATCTCGAATTCTCTAAGCAACAGGAATGAATAGAACAGAGTAGAGTCATCCATGAGTGCCCAATCAGATTTACATCTAGCAAACAATCCAAGAGAAGAATGCATGAACCTCTGCACCAAACATCAGACAAGGAGTGCAATTGTACTGACAAAATAACAAATCTCTGAGGCAAGGGACTTTAGGTGCAAACTACAGATCCAACAACTTGAGATGGAACCACCATATCAAAAGGCCAGGACACCATAATCTCCAATAATACCAATCAGTTTCAAATGCTTAACCTGAACAAAAAAGTTCAGAAGGGATTAAGGAGACCACGGACGCTGGAATCAGATTGTACAGGCACACACAGAGATAAGTATAGCAAAGACAATTTCTGATAACCAACATCTCCATTGCTGATGATAATTAGATGATAAAATCAGGAACTAATCACGAGGACACCACACAAACCCATCACGAACAGGTCTGACACATCCTGACCACACCACCACGACAAGAAAAAACGCACATCCCTACACTACAGCCCCAGATGAGAATTGAGAACCGACCACCGCGCGTGCTCTAGGCCCTCTCGCCACGGATGCGGCGGGCGAGCTGGACGTCCTTGGGCATGATGGTGACGCGCTTGGCGTGGATGGCGCAGAGGTTGGTGTCCTCGAAGAGGCCGACGAGGTAGGCCTCGGCGGCCTCCTGCAGCGCGGCGACGGCGGAGCTCTGGAAGCGGAGGTCGGTCTTGAAGTCCTGGGCGATCTCCCGCACCAGGCGCTGGAACGGCAGCTTGCGGATGAGGAGCTCGGTGCTCTTCTGGTACTTGCGGATCTCGCGGAGGGCGACGGTGCCCGGGCGGAAGCGGTGGGGCTTCTTCACGCCGCCGGTCGCCGGGGCCGACTTGCGCGCTGCCTTCGTCGCCAGCTGCTTCCTCGGGGCCTTGCCGCCGGTGGACTTGCGCGCGGTCTGCTTCGTGCGGGCCATCGGGAGAGAGGCTAGGGTGGATTGCTGGCTGCGGCGGGGGCAGGAAGCGGGGCGCGCGAGGTTAGCGGAGGATTTGGGTGGGGAGGATTGGAGTGAGAAGGGAAAGCACGGAGGGGGAGGCGGTTAAGTAGGCGGCGGAGGGGGCGGGAGGCCGCGAAATTTTTGGGTTCTGGTGGGCGGGGCGCGGAGGGTTTGGTTTTTCGTGAGCCGCCGCCGGTTTGGAGCGTTGGATCCGCGTGGTATGGACGGTACGGATTGGGATCGTGGGGGCGATCCGTGGGGTGAGGTTTTCTGCCTTCTCATTGGCCGGGGTTGTGGAACGGGGATCCTCTCTTCCCTCTGACGTTATCTCGGCTTACAAAAAATTTCAAAGGGAAACACTAGGCAACCAGCGGTAGCAAATTCGAAGCAAATCGAGGAGGGAAAAATACAGGAACTTTGCACCTATCAAATCTTCCAAAAATCGATGGATGAGGAAATACCTGAACAAAGCAAATCTAAGCATGCCTGCCTGCGGCCTCGCTACCGCGACGGCCGCGCCGCGATTGACATCTGCGGCCTCGCCGGCGCGCCACCGAAAGGCACGGCGGCCGGCGGCACGCGTCCGGACGAGAGACGACGGAGCTTCTGCGGGGCGAGTGGCGGCGTCGGCGGATTGACTCCAGAAGCATCGAGCTTCCTTTTTCTTTTTCCAAGGGAAAATACGCGGTCAACTCGATGCAGCTTTACTGTTAATCGGGTTATTTCGGCCTGTTGGTTCATTTTAAAACCAAAATTTTAATCCCTCTCCAAAAATAAACAAAATTTTAATGGTTAAATTAAATAAAGTGGCCAGATTTAGAAACCACTAACAAAACCTGAATGAACACTCGCCAATATAAACAAAACGCACAGTTAATAAATGTAGTAGATTGTAGTACTTTTATCCTATGTGTAGCGTTTAGCGTTTAAACAGATTAAACGTTTTATCACTGTAGCACTGAAAAGGAAAGAAAACAGAAAAAGAAAAAAGAAAATATGAAGAAAAAAGTCCATTCTGTCTCCCTCAACTCTTGCCCGAGTCCGATTTTCCCACCATCTATAACAAAACCGAGTAAGTTGGCTCCCTCAACTCGTAAAACCGGAATTTTTTTCCTCCCTCGGTTGTTTGCCACACATCAGATGCCACGTCTTCGCTCCCTCCTCTTCTCCTTGGTCACTCTGCCATTCTGTTGAACACCTTGGGCGCGCACTCGGCGAGCTCACTGAGTCGCACGCATCCATGGCTGCCCGCCCGCCCCCGAGCTGCATGCCCGCCTGTGCGCCGCCCCTCGCCGTGCGACAGGAGGAGGCGTGCCACGGCCTCGTCCCCGCGCACGCGCGGCCACGTGGAGCACGGTAGCCCTGTTGGCGCCGCACCGCGCCTCGGCCCTCGCGCCGCCCGACGTCTTGCCGCCCGGCCTCCACCGCCAGCCGGAGCAGCGTCTTGCCGTCCCGCCCCGCCGCGTGGACGGCCGTCGGCGCCGAGCAAGTGCGACGCGAGGGCCAGGCCGACGCCGTAGTCCGGGTACATCACAGCCGTGGCCTTCGTCTTCGCGCGCTCTGCGATGTCCTCCGCCGCATCCTCCGCGCCGTGCTCGACGCGCGACGCTGCATCTTGGCGCCCTCTTCCACACTCCTGCCGGCGTTGTCCTTCGCATCGGATAGCTTCTCCTTGGCGTCCTCCGCCACGCCGGCCACCTTCTCGGCGGCATCGGCGCCGGTGACCGCGCCCCGAGCCTCCTCGACGACCTTGGGTGCGGCGGCGGGGACGCGAGGGCGGGGAAACGGAGGCGCGCGCAGGGGTCGCGGAGGCGCGCGACGGGGGTGCGCCGGGTCTGTGGAGGCGCGCAGCTGCGGGGAAGAAAAAAAGAGAAAAAAGTGAAGAAGATGATGAGATGGTATATGACATGTGGGCCCCCTGCCACATCAGCGAAACCGCCGTCCAAAACTGCCGAGGGAGGGAAAAAATCCGGTTTCACTAGTTGAGGGAGTCGACTTACCCGGTTCTGTAATAAAGGGAGGAAAATCAGACTCGGGCGACAGTTGACGAGGTGGAATGGACTTTTTCTAAATATGAAAGAGGAATGTGTTTCTAACCCGGCCCATTAGATGCCTGTAGCCCACCTGCCCCATGCCTTATCTATTGGAGGAGTAATAGTAGCAGTCAAGTCCTGCGCCACACGCATTCATTTTCTTTGATGTTTTCTCCGCCGCCGATCCTCTCCCGTCCTCTCCTCTTCCCCTACTCTGTTGCTCGTCCCATGCTCCTTCCATGCTCCTCCGTTCAGCCACAATCGCCAGATCCAATAGGGCTACAACTACAAGCAGTGGCGGACCCAGGACTCATTGCCCGGGCATTCAAACATGCCAAGTAATATGAAAATTCACATACCCAAGAAATTTTTTCAAGCAGAGAAGATAAAATCTATGAATTTTTGCCTTGATTTCGATGTTTGTAAGCTACAAGAGACTTGATTTTAGATGTATTTACATGCATATGTGTACACTTGTGCCAAATGAAATTGCAAAATTAATTCTTTTGTCAAATTATCTGGGCATTCAATTGAAGGCCCTTGAATCATGGGAGGTCCGCCACTGGCTACAAGAGCTCGTCGGCTGGCCCAGCGCACGAACGGCGGCAGCACCGCTGCTCGACGGTGGGCCTGGTACATAGTTGGAGGCGGCGCGGCTCCATGGCTTGCTCCGCGCATGGACGGCGACGGTGCTGCTGGACGGCCAGCCCCACGCGTGGACGAATGACTAGCCCTGTTTCTTTCCTCTTTCGCCAACGACTCCGCCTCCTCGATCGAGCCTAGCCATCACGCAAATGACGCGTAAAACAAACGAATCGGTGTCAGGAGCACTTCGAAGCAGTCCTATTTTGGCCGTTTTGCCCCGACTTTGACCGACGAAACAGGTCCACCGTTTAACTAACCGACTATCCCTAAACACCACGACAGCCTACCATTTAGCGTTTATACGCGTTTAGACTGGCGTATAAAACTGTTTACAAAAAAGATGGCTTTTATCCCTTCTCAAAAAAAGGGGGGGGGGGGGGGGGGGGGGGGGGGGGGGGGTGGGTGGTGTGCTGGGTGTGAGGGAGTTGATCCCTGTCAAAAAAGCAGGGGGGGGGGGGGGGGGGGGGGGGGGGGGGGGGTGGTGCTGCTGGGGTGAGGGGATCGAAGCTTTTTTTTTAATTACTGGTAAGCTGGTGCACAAGTACATTTAGACTCTAACAGATCACGTACAGAGTCTGGAGTTTATTGCCACACACTTTCGTGCTTGTAACCTGCTTTGTCAGTACAAACATAGGCAAGATTGTTGCAATTTCTACTAAATAAGTAAACGAAAACTCAAGGAAAAAGCGACTAAGCTATTTGATCTCCATCAGCATAGGTGAAAATGCTGAATGTTGTATCTCCAGTTTTCCCCACAGCTGGACAAGTTATAGGCAATCTGTCTCCATGTGGACCTTTTGCATACCACACTGCATTCTCAGCATCCCTAAGACTGACTCCAACAGGAGGAGGCAAAGCCATATTTGGATTAGAATCTGCACTGTGCATCGTCCCTCCCACCTCCAACAGAGCAGGCAAAAGCTCATCCATTTCTGCCTCGGAGGAGAGAGGGAAGCTAAAAATGAACTCCCTCTCTCCTCCTTATGCATTCCTGCGCGCGTGGAGGTGGCGGCACCGAAGGAGCAGGGGAGGCGCAGGCGAGGGCGAGCTTGGCGCGGCGGGACTCGCGCACCTCCATCTCGGCCCTGTCCTCGACCACCTCCATCCCGGCGCCCTCATCACCGTCGCGTCAGGCAAAAGCAGCTCGCCGCCGACTCCGACCACCATTGCTCGCGCTTGACCCCGCGGAATGACCGCCGTGCAACGCTGATGAAGTAGCTGGAAGAAGTTCACGTCGCGGTCAAGTATCGCGCCCGGAATCTCGCCTTCTTCCCCGACCACGTTCGCCGGCCACCGTCACGTCCTCGCCGGATTCCCAGCTCTACGGCACGCCACCGGTCGATTCCTCGCGTCGGCCGAACCCCTGAACTCCCGCGCACCTCTGGAGGGTGACCTCGTCGACGTTGGTGCAGTCCTCCGCCCGCCGTCCGCTCGCCACCATCCGCCGCCGGACCGCCGCACCGAGCTCCGCCCTCGCACGGTGCTACACTACTCCGGTGAGCCTCCTCCCTCGCCACCCATGCCGGCGCGTAGGCCGTCGTTCACTGGTGATCGTCATGGGAGAACTTCACGTGGAGGTCCACTCGTCACCGCCGGCGAGCCGCGCCACTGCCAAGCCGCCGTGCGCGCCGACCGCGCATGGTGGACGTGCCCCCTCGCCCCCTCTTCCACTCCGGCAGCCGGAACACCGCCGCAAATTGCCGCGGACGCGGACGAGGCGCGGTGCGCGGGTGACGTCGAGGCGAGGCGAGATGAGGCGCGGCTCGGCGGCAGGCTCGCGCGGCGCAGCAGGCCTGCGGCGAGCGGCACGCGGCGGCTGGGCGCGCCGGGAGAGCAGAGGCGGGCGAGCGGCGCGGACCGGGATCCGGCGGCGCGCGGGGGCGGAGAGGAGGCGCGCGGCGGCGGCGTCGCTCGCGGCGAAGGCGAAGGAGGCGATGGATTTGCCTCGTTGCTGTTGGAGATGAAGCCTCGAGGAGGAGAGGCCATCCACTGTGCACGCCAGGCAAACTGGTGTTTTGCCTCTCGAAAATGGCTCCTATTGTTGGAGTCAGTCTAAATGTTATCGTCTCCATGGCACACACGTCTAGGATGCGCGCGGGAGCCGTTTCAACCTTGAGTTTCATGAATATTGATGCTTATTTTCGTACTAGTGGTTACCGGCGCGCTTCGCACGCCACTTGCTAAGGGTGCCATTTAAACAGTCACGAAGGTTTTACACAGGGAGAAGGGAAGGGATTCAAGAATGTTTTGCTGGCTTTGAGGTAGTAAATCGTTGTCATCTGCTCATTGAGTCATGCAGACCGAAGTGACCGCAGTCATTTCTATGGATTGTCGTATTCCATTCTTGGGTTATTGTGTTTTTTGATCTCATATATTCTTATGATCTTATCTATTCTCTTCCTTTCCCATAGTTGCACTTTTTCAGATGAATATGAATCACTCAGAGCCGCATTGTGAACGATAGTTCCTCAAGATCTGTCAGCCAAGATTTGGAAGGATGTTACCAGCTGCATACCGTTGAGCTTCAGAAAAGTTTCAAGGATGAAATGACATGTTAACAAAATAAAAAAAAATATAACATCATCATGTACGAACAAAGCAGAATAATTGTTGTCTTCAGATGGATTCACAAATCACTCAAATGTCAAGCAATCAGTTAGAATTAAAAATCATAACTGATAGTGGTGGCATTTACAAAGAACAGCTGCGGTTTTAACAACTTGAGGAATTTGAATCCATGGACACAGAAGGAAAGCTTGGACCTTGTGAGGTCAGACTTCACAGATCGGATGCCTCACGGCGGCCGTACGTGCGCTCACGAGCCTCTGCTCCTCTGTCCATGCTCAGTATGGAACGCTACCGCTGCACGAACAACACGTGCTCGAGTTGAATATGAAGATGTGGCTGCCTGGCTGCCTGGAGCTCTCGACCCTGGAGAACATATCTGGTGCTACCGCGGGTTGTGGTGCTACCGTGCTACCAACCGCGGTAGCACCTCACTGGATGGGCGAAAAATTGCAACAAAAATATGAATGGATAGTGCATGCAACGATCTACGATTCATATTTTTTGGTTAAGGTGCAACGGAAGCTCGTGCAAGAAGATACAAAAAAGAGAAATCAGACTTTGAATAGTAACGGGTTGCGGGTTCATAATGAACAGTTGCAACCCGCACTGTTCACAGCCTGATTTCTCTTTTTGTATCTCTTGCACGAGCTTCCGTTGCACCTCAACCAAAAATATGAATCGTAGATCGTTGCATGCACTATCCATTCATATTTTTGTTGCAATTTTTCGATGCATATTACGGTGCTACAGTGCTCGGTAGCACGGTAGCACCGGGAACTCGGAGAACATATCTGGTGCTACCGCGGGTTGTGGTGCTACCGTGCTACCAACCGCGGTAGCACCTCACTGGATGGGCGAAAAATTGCAACAAAAATATGAATGGATAGTGCATGCAACGATCTACGATTCATATTTTTGGTTAAGGTGCAACGGAAGCTCGTGCAAGAAGATACAAAAAAGAGAAATCAGACTTTGAATAGTAACGGGTTGCGGGTTCATAATGAACAGTTAAGGGCATGTTTGTTTGAGCTGGTACTTTTGAGCATGTCAAAAGTTAGAAAAGCATCTCTCAGTTTGTTTTTCAGCTTTTAGTTCATTTCATCAGAAGTCAGCTCTTCAGCACTTCAAAAGCCATGTCAGAAGTTTGTTGTTTCTTTCCTGGCCAGCTTTTCAGCTGAAAAATATTGGAAATATGCGCATTATTCTAAATCCAGATTTTAGTTTGAGGCAGATTTCATAGACATTCAAAACCAAGATGCAAACTAGTTCTAGCAGCAGGTTGTATAGCACTAAACACAAAAGGAGAGACATCGACTTACGTTGGGTTTGTCGGTGCTAATTCTAGCATAATTAGTAGACGAAGCAGACCGTCGATGTAGTCGATCGTCAAAGAGGCAGCGAACGAGCGTCGATGTAGTCGATCGTCAAAGAGGCAGCGAACGAGCGGTCGTGCAGTTGCGCTGCCCAGAAACCTTATTGCCGCCCCTCGTCCGGGCTTCACGGCGGCAACGGTTTGGAGATACCGCTCACCCCTTTCCTGGTGCACGCCAAGGAAAATAGCCGGCGAGATCGAAGCAGCTCAACACCACGGCACAGCTCTCTAAAAGGAAGGAAGGTGTAAGAATGAAAGCGGATTTCGTGGGTTAGGAAACTTGGACGTCTCGAGAGCCTTATATAGGCACGGCTGCCCACAAGGAGCCGTTTTCTCTCTTATGACGCCCACTAATTGGCAGTCATTCCTGGCTGGCCAATTAATCCCGATTAAGGTATTAAACCGTGTATTAACTCTCTTGATTAATACAAAGTGGTCAGATTGTGGAGGACTTAAAGTGGTGAAAATATACACTAACTTGCAGCCACGCCACACCACGGTCGTGCGTCGCAAGTCACAAGTCACGCGGAAGAAAACGAGAAGAAACGCGGATACGCGCGTGCTTGCGTGTGTATACACTTAGCATAGCTCACTATCTCTCTCATAGCTTTCTTTATTCAGCCATGGTCATGTGAGATGCTATTTCAGTTGGTGTCTCTCACTATGCACCAGCAGTATGATACAAATCAAACTGCAGCCACATGCTTTGGATTTTCTCCTGAATGGGCCTCTCAAAGTAGCCCAAATTCCAACAATCTCCCACCAATTCCAAAGCAAGGAATGGAGGTCAAAGGATCACTGTGCTGTAGTATTGTTAATATATCAGTCTTTCGGTGTGAGTCCCGTACGGGTTGAACTTACACCTAGAGTAACAAGATTCATCTTTCCACAGCAGAAGAATGGACAAGGCCTTGAATTCTCAGCCATATGTGGGCAGATTTCACTTGAAATCTAACTGATACTAGGCTGCCAAACAACCTCGCCTAACTGGAGCGTTAATGGTCTGCTCCCTTATCTTCTCATGAACCTTTATGAGAGCATCTTGTCTCACAAACTGCGACCTACAGTTGAGCTCAAGTAGATGTTCTCCTTTAAGATACCCTGCAGGCTGATATCTTCACAACGGAAAACATTACGGCTTTATGCCAACCTTCCATACAGTAAAGAGTACGTTGGTGTCATTTGAACATGGGTGCATTTATTTATTTACAATGTACTCTTTGGTTACCTAAATCAGTCAACTTATTTTTCCTATTACCTAAATCACGGGATCTCCGATCAAAAGGATAGGTTACCATTGTGATGTAACTTGATGTGGGCCTCATACCCATGTTTTTAGACATCACGAAAATCGCTATCCGTGAATAATCCCTTTGTAAAAGGGTCTGCCAGATTATTTTCGCTTTTCACATAGCTCGCAGCTATAACTCAGTTCTTCATTTTTCTGATAGATTTCAGTCTACGCTTGATATGTTTATTGGACTTTGAGTTATCCTTTGTATTCAAAACCTGAGCTAGCATTGATTGGTTATCGCAATACATCAGGATAGGCGGTACCGGCTTTTCAATGAAAGGCAAGTCCATCAATAGTTCTCTTAGCCATTCAGCCTCACTCGTAGCTGTTTCTAGTGCTACTAGTTCAGCCTCTGTGGCAGACTTTGTCAATACGGTCTGTTTACATGACCTCCACGAAACTGCAGCACGAGCAAGAGTAAACACATAGCCACTCTGGCTTTGGTCTCATCCGCATCTGAGATCCAACTGGAATCACTATATCCTTCCAACACCGGAGGATATCCCGAGTAGTGAATTCCGAGTGAGGTTGTGCCTCCCAAGTAGCGCAACACTCGCTCAAGTGCCCTCCAATGATCATCTCCTGGGTTTGATGTAAACCTACTAAGTTTGCTCACAGCATAGGAGATATCAGGTCTAGTGACACCAGCTAGATACATAAGGGAACCAATTATTTGAGAATATCTCAGTTGATCTTTTCCCTCTCCTTCGAATTTTCGAAGTTTGATGCTTGCATCATAGGGAGTGGGAGAGACTTTACAGTCCTCAAAGCCAAAACGGCTAAGAATCTTCTCCACATAATGAGATTGATTCAAAGTAATCCAATTCTCACTCTTGATCAAGTTACTATTCAGAATTACATCTGCTGGTCCCAAGTCTTTCATGTCAAAACACTTAAACAAGAAAGTTTTGATCTCATCAATCACTCTTGTGCTTGTTCCAAAAATTAATATGTCATCGTCATACAAGAACAATATTACTCCTTCACCCCCACCATAACGATAGTACACACACTTGTCTGCCTCATTCACGCTGAATCCAGCAGATGTCAAAGTGGTGTCAAATTTCTCATGCCATTGTTTGGGTGCTTGTTTAAGACCATATAGGGACTTTACCAATCTGCACACTTTGTTCTCTTGCCTAGAAATTTTATAACCATCTGGCTGCTCCATGTATATTTCTTCCTCTAACTCTCCATATAGGAAAGCCGTCTTTACATCCATTTGATGGACATGTAGACCATAGGAAGAAGCAAGCGCAAGGAGCACTCTTATGGTGAAAATTCGGGCAACAGGAGAGTATGTATCAAAGAAATCCTCTCCTTCTCTTTGTGTGAATCCCTTGGCCACAATCCTAGCCTTGTACTTCTCAATAGTGCCATCAGGCCTCAATTTCTTTTTAAAGATCCACTTACATCCAACCGGTTTACACCCACTTGGACAGTCAGTGATCTCCCAAGTCCCATTTGACATGATTGAGTCCATCTCACTACGGACTGCTTCTTTCCAATACTCTGCATCCGGAGATGCACAAGCCTCTGAAAGAGTATGGCACAATTGTCTGGGACACACTGAGAAATTGTGGTTTCGTCCATAACACACCAACAAAGTCGAAATTGTCTGCAGCACACTACGATTTTGGAAACTCTTGTCCGTGACACACTATGACCATTTCATAATTTTTTATCTCAATTCATAGCATTCATTAGAATTTGAAACTTGGCACTAATGTACATTGTTGGGTTATCTATCATTAAAAAATGAAGCTAGATTTTTTTTGATTGTTTGCACCGCGTGATCATTGTTTTAATATTTAATTTGTCAATCAAATCATTAAAAAAGGGAATAAAATCTACCTCCATTTTTTAATGATAGACAATGCAACAATGTACATTGGTGTCAAGTTTCAAATTCTAATGTATCTTATGAATTGAGATAAAAAAGTTGAAAACAATTGTTAAATGGTCATAGTTGTCATAGACAAGAGGTTTCAAAATCGTAGTGTGCTGCAGACAAATTTGACTTTCTTGGTGTGTTGCAGACGAAGCCATCGTTTTTCAGTGTGTCTCAGACAAATTTGCCAAAGAGTATTTGGCACATCATCTATAAGATAAACGATAAAGTCATCACCAAAAGATTTCACAATCTTTGGTCTCTTGCTCCTACGGGAAGCATCATTGACTAAATCATTTTCTTCTTCGGATGGTGTGTATGTTTCATCATTTAATTCAGGTGGAGTGTAGTCCTCATGAGTATTCTCACTCAGAGAAGTCCTACCTGCTGCTCTCATTGGAACTACATTCTCAAAAAATGAAGCATCTCTCGACTCCATGATAGTTTTCACATTTTGTTCAGGAGTATCAGATTTAACTACTAAAAATCTGTAGGCCGTGTTGTTGTGTGCATATCCCAAAAATGCACAATCAACTGTTTTGAGTCCAAGCTTTCTCTTTTTCGGTTCAGGTAAATTAACCTTCGCCAAACAGCCCCAAGTCATCAGAAAATTGACATTGGGTTTTCTCCCATTCCATCCCTCATAGGGAGTGACGTCTCTGTTTTTAGTCACAACCCTGTTTAGGACAAAATTAGCTGTTAAGATAGCTTCCCCCTAACATTCATAGGGCATACCGACGCTCTCTAACATGGCATTCACCAAATCTGTTAGAGTTCGCTTTTTCCTTTCAGCCACCCCATTGGACTGAGGTGAATATAGTGGTGTCACTTCATGGATAATACCACGTTCAGCACAGAATTGAGAGAAATCACTAGAGGTATACTCACCTCCACGATCATGGCGTAATCGTTTAATTTTCCTCTTCAGTTGGTTCTCAACCTCGGCCTTGTATATTTTAAAGTAGTGTAAAGCTTCATCTTTAGTTTTCAGCAAGTAAATATAGCAAAAACGAGTAGCATCATCTATTAAAGTCAAGAAATATCTCTTGCCACCTCTTGACAACAATCCATTCATTTCACATAAATCTGAATGAATAAGATCTAATAGTGCCAAATTTCTCTTTTCCTCTAAACTCTTAAATGGTTTTCGAGGTTGTTTTGCTTGCACACAAGATTGGCACTTTGATCCTTTGACAATATTAAACTTAGGAATTATCTCTAATCTGGACATTCTAGCAATTGTGTCAAACCCAATATGACAAAAACGTGAGTGCCACACATCCGCTTCACAAGCTTTATTAATCACGGATGCAAAATTCAAACTGAAGTATGAATCAAAAATACTCAAGCGGAACAAACCACCGCTTACATAGCCTTTACCAACAAAGTTTCCAAATTTGGTCATTACAACTTTATTGGACTCGAACACTAACTTATAACCATCCTGACATAACAAGGAAACGCTAAGCAAATTCCTGTTTATTGTTGGAGCATGCTGCACGTTCTTTAATGGAAGTCTTGCCTGAAGTGAGCTTCAATCGACCATACCAACACCATGAACAACAATAGCAGCAGATCCGTTTTCCATCAGGATGGAGGAGGAATGCGCCCCCTGGTAAGAAGAAAACAAGGACAAATCAGAATAAACATGAACATTGGCACCCGAATCAACCCACCAATCCGAAGATTGAATAGCTGAAAAAACAAATGGTAAATTACCATACCCTGAGGGGTCAGCCTCATCGCCGTTGTTCTTGCCAATAGTCACATTGACAGCCTTCTTTTGTTGTCCATCATCTTTGTTCTTGCGGTAGCGGCAATTCTTAGCGATATGCCCTTCTTTGCCACACACATAACAACCTCTGTCCTCTTTCTCAGATTTCTTCTTGAAGTTAGTGGTTTTCTTAGGCTTCCCACCGGCCTGCATCTTGCCCTTGTTCTTGTTGTGATAAGATTTCTTACCAACAACAATGTTTGCACTAGCACCATTCTCTGCAGCAGCAGAAGTGCTTGGAGCATCCTTCGCTCTTGCCTTTTCTTCCACATCGAGGGCTATGATCAGATCCTCTGTTGAGATCTTGTCACACCCGGTTTTAACGACCAAAACCGAATGCATCTGTATGCGTGCCCAGGATCAATTTTCACGCACACAGGACAATATATGTGATAAAAGAACAATATCTTTATTAATTCGATAACATTGTTACAAGAATGACCAAGCGGTCTAAAAGAAAAGATTACATTGCAGCGGAAACTTAATCTAAGTGTTGGCGTCCTTCATCTTCAACCCCACAGGAAGTCCACCGGAAGACCACATGCCTAGAACTTCGCTCCTCCACCTTCAAATATTCCTCGATGCCTTCATTCACTGAGCAACGAACAAAAGGTGGTTTTGGGTCCGCGTGAGTACATATAGTACTCAGCAAGTGGGGGAAAGTATGACATGTCGGCTAATAAGAAGAAAGGCTTACAGGGGTTTATTTGCATAAATGCAGTTGAGTAAAACATTTATAAAAGCAAAGAGCCTATTTACTAGGCGATATATATCTCCAACGGCCAAGGTTACTCCACCTTGCCAAGATCAAGGGTTCCAACCACCCTGTATGTCTCTACAGGTTACTCCACTAGTACCCAATCACAGTTACCCACTGTGATTGCCCTTCCAACCATTCCCAACTAATCGTGTGAGGGTCCATGCCGCTCTTGACCTTGAGCACGGCTGTCATGACAGTTTTACACTCTTCAGAGGTTGTACACATTTTCCCACGAGTTTGTAATTTCATCCCCTGTTGCCAGGTGGACTAAAGTCTCCTTTATGCCGTGCCGGCCAAGCACATGCACACTTCCTTAGGTGTGCGGCTAGGAGGTCACAACAAGGCTTTTCCACAGCTTCCTCCAGCGCCCACTTAGGTTCCACCGATAGGGGAAGTACACCCTTCACGCTAGAGGCCCCCCTCTTGTGCCAGATGGTTCCGAGGAGTAACCCTCCTGTCCCCATACATCTCTCTCCCGACAGTTCCAGCGTAACCCGCCTTCCTCGCACCACCGTTTGGCACGCACAGAACTAGTCTCTACTATTTAATAGGTCAGGCCGCGCCCATACTTGGACTCGTTGCTGTACGGTATTCATGGGTGGTCGCTTCACGAACCGGTCCTTAGATTTAGGTGATCAACAAAACCAAGGGATTACCGGTAACCCCGAACAACCCCCGAGCTGCCGGTAACCCCAGCACAGCTCCCAAACCACAATCACCCAAATCCCTAATCTCCAATCATGTTGCTAAAGATTACTATTTAACCCTCATGTGACAGAAGTTCAGTTAATCAAGTATAACCTTCCCAACCCGACATAAAGCAAGACTAAGCAATTCTACCCATAAACAGTAAAGGTAAACTAGAGCGATAAGGAATGATATGGAAACAATCTAGTAGTAAACCCTACACATAGGTTCGCATTCATTTGACTCAAGCATGCATGTTTGCAAACAAAGTATTTATAAAATGGCAACGTATACTATGAGAACCAGGTTCGTGTGAGAACTATGAGAACTCCAATCTGGACCACAAGATCTTGATCCAAGGGGGCACATGAATTCAGGTGGGAGGGGAGATTTGTAAAATTACCGTCCACTTAATCAACTTTTGCAAATTCCCCCTCCCACCTCTCCTTATGCGCCCCCCTTGGATCAAGATCTTGTGGCCCAGATTGGAGTTCTCATAGTTCTCACACGAACCTGGTTCTCATAGCATACGTTGCCTTATAAAATAGGCACAAAATGATCAAGGACACTTGCCTCTTTATTTCTGCTGCTCAGTGATCTCATTTCTTGGTCTTCATGTTATTCGCGCGATTCCCAAGCGTATTACCCTATTTACGCAAACACGAAAACAAATATACAATAAATACACAATGCATGGTTTAAAACAAGATGAAAAGGGTAAAACAAGGTCATGGTTGAATAGGTTAGGTTGCTACGAGAATTTAGGCGCAAGAATGACTTAATTTGGAGTTACGGATCAAAAGATATGGTTAAACAAAGGTTTTGGGACTGAAATGAGATACAAACTGAGTTCCAGGGGCTTATGCACAAGATGTACAGGCTGAAAGAACTGCGGGTTGATTAACTAAAACTACAAGGGTTAAACTGCAAGATAGGTATTTTAGATTTTCTGGATTAAAAGAAAATCAGGAAATCCCGTGGACTGGGTTCACGAGTCCCGTGGACCAAGGCGTGGTCGCGGTGCACCGGTCCACTGTGGACCGAGGCCGGGGTAGGGCGGCGCCGCCACTCGGCAAGGCGGCGCGTCGTCGGAATGGGGCCGTGGCGGGCTCCCGTGGCTGGAGTCTCGCTGCGAGAGGTGCGAGAGGATGAGGGGGCCAAGGCGCTCTCACCTAGGAGGTCGCGCGGCGTCGGAAGAGGCCGGAAGGGGCTCGGCTACGGCGAGGGCGACGGGGGTCGTTGCAGCTCGATGGGGAAGGAACTCCGGCTGTCGATTCTTGTCGGAGATTGTGCGGAAGGCATCCTCGTGCACCTGCGCACGAAATAGAGAAGTCAAATGGGAGAGAGAGTGCAGGACGCGGCGGAGCGGCGTGCGGCGGCGCTCGGCGGCGCATCTCACCGGACGCGGGGAAGAAGACGGCGGTGACGGCGCTAGAGCGTGGTTTCGGGGGCGGCGAGTCGTGGGAGAGAGAAAGGGGACGATAGGGGCGCGGGTTCTCCTTTTGTAGGGCGGGGGGCGATGGGAGATGACCGGGCACTGAGTTCGCCGGCGAGTTATGGCCATTAATGGCCGGAGCGTTCGATTCGGCGATTAAGTGAGGAGAAATGGGGGAAACGGCAGAGGAGTGAAGGAGGGAGGCTGTGGAGGCGTTTTTGCGCGGGAGATGCGGTGGCGGCGATTCCCCGCGGAGATGGCCGACGGCGGCGGCGGGAGGAGGGAGAAGGGCGGGGCGGTTGCTGGGCTGGCGAGGGTGGGCCGGACTGGTGGGCTTTGCGTGAGCGGGGAGGAGAGAAGGAAGCGGGCTCGGCCCAGTCGGGGGAAAGGGGAAGCAGGCCGAAGGCCTGAGGGTTTGTGGGCCTAAGGATTTTAGTTCTAGGTGGGATTTTGGGTCTATTTAAAGAGAGGTTTTCCTATCTTATTTTAAATTCAAAACTACTTTCAAAAATGAGGTAAAATCAAATAAAATCAAAATAAAGCATAAAAGGTTTACAAATTATCCTTTGTAATTTACAAAATTTAAATTCAAAAATAGATTGTTTCTTTAGTTTAAAATTATACAATCCAAATCAAATCCTTTTGATATGAATTTAAACTTTTAAAAAATTTATTTCCTGAAAGCAACTTTTCTAAAGCAAGTCAAATAATTTTAAGAAAATAAAATATAAACATTTTTATAAGAACAAATAATTTTGCTTTTAGTATAGAATATTCAAAAATTAAAGAAAAGCCTTTTAAAATTAAGAAAATTGGTCTTTTAAGTTGGAAAACGGTTCATATCCCAAAACTGAAATTTTGGGGTGTGACAGATCTCTTCCCTCTTGTGTTTCTGGTTAGTGGCAAAATCCCTCCATGATACAGGGAGTTTGGCAATAATGCCCGCTGTCACAAACCTGTCAGGCAAAGCGCATCCCAAACTTGCAATCTCGCCAGCCAGCAGCTGCATCTCATGAGCTTGTTTTACAATTGACTTTGCACAGTCAATGGTGAAGTCATAGAACTGCTCGCAGCTGTACAACAGGCGACCGGCCTCAGAGATCGCATATTTGCGCTCTAGTGCATCCCACAACTCTGTGGGGTTTCTGATCTCCATGTAGATGTCATAGAGATTATCAGATAACAGGGTCAGAATGCATCCAAGTGCAGAATCACAGGCGGTAGCAAAAGTGTTGGCCTGCTCAACCGTGAGTGGCATCGCTGGGTGGATCACCCACCACAGCTCCATCGACATTAGCCAACACTTGACCTTTGTCTGCCATCTACGGAAGTTCTGCCCACCGCCAAAGCTGTCAGGTTTCATTGCATCCGAAGCACCAGCCATTGCTAGAATTGAATAAACGCATAAATAAGGTTTCTGGATTGTTGGAAATATGCGCATTATTCTAAATCCAGATTTTAGTTTGAGCAGATTTCATAGACATTCAAAACCAAGATGCAAACTAGTTCTAGCAGCACGTTGTATAGCACTAAACACAAAAGGAGAGACATCGACTTACGTTGGGTTTGTCGGTGCTAATTCTAGCACAATTAGTAGATGAAGCAGACCGTCGATGTAGTCGATCGTCAACGAGGCAGCGAATGAGCGGTCACGCAGTTGCACTGCCCAGAAACCTTATTGCTGCCCCTTGTGCGGGCTTCACGGCGACAACGGTTCGGAGATACCGCTCACCTCTTTCTTGGTACACCAAGGAAAAGAGCCGGCGAGATCGAAGCAGCTCAACACCACAGCACAGCTCTCTAAAAGGAAGGAAGGTGTAAGAATGGAAGTGGATTTCGTGGGTTAGGAAACCTGGAAGTCTCCAGAGCCTTATATAAGCACGTCTGCCACAAGGAGCCGTTTCCTCTCATATGATGCCCACTAATTGGCAGTCAATTCCTGGCTGGCCAATTAATCCCGATTAAGGCATTAAACCGTGTATTAACTCTCTTGATTAATACAAAACAGTAAGATTGTGGAGGACTTAAAGTGGCAAAAATATACACTAACTTGCAGCCACACCACGCCACGGTCGCGCGTCGCAAGTCACAAGTCACGCGGAAGAAAACGCGAAGAAACGCGGATACGCACGCGCGCAAGCGTGTGTGTGCACACTTAGCATAGCTCACTATCTCTCTCATAGCTTTCTTTATTCAGCCATGCTCACGTGAGATGCTAATTCAGTTGGTGTCTCTCACTATGCACCAGCAGTATGGTACAAACCAAACTGCAGCCACATGCTTTGGAATTTCTCCTGAATGGGCCTCTCAAAGTAGCCCAAATTCCAACAAAAAAGCCAGCTGAAAAGCTCAAACAAATAGGGCCTAAGCACCACGTGTCCGCACAAGATCAAGTTGGATTCTAAATTTCAAATTAATTTTACTCTTGAATCATAACTTTTTTCTTGAATCCAATGAACCATCATGTTTTTTAGAATTAATTAAACAAAATAAGATGTCATATGAATATATTTTTAGTATTATTTGATTTTTTTCTAAATTTATTTTTTTGTAATTTTCTCAATATTTTTTAAAAAATCAACATATTTAAGTAACTGGTTCAACATTCTTAATATGTATTTTCAATATTCTTTTTTAAAAAATGTTGAAATAGTACATCCAACATACGCCAAGCTTTGGCTCACCCATGTTCTGAAAGACCCAGGCTGCAACCGCGCAAGTGTTGTGATGAGATTTCGTCAGTTTTTAGATTTTTCATATTTTGCCACTTGACCAGAAAAGGGATGACCTGGTCACTGATCTTTCGATGCACTGGCAGAGAGCGATTCGCCTCCAATTATGACTTGGGCAAACGTATCTCAGCATCCCTAGTCAAAAACTCAAGCTGATCCATCGACAATGGCTGGAAAATGCAGAAGTTGCTTCAATACGATCTTATTATCTCAGGCTCTTTGAATAACACAGACATCAGCCGGAACCGAATAACAAGCAAATTATGTAGGCCGACCATTACTTGATATTGACAATATAAATGCACAAAACATTTCATACTGGAACCCCTAAACACCAGACTCTATTATTTATGTATGATAATCTGCACTTTAGCTTAACGATCTGGAACAGACTGCTGCTGTTAGTTTCGTTCGCTTTACTTACAGAACCCTATCCTCTACCTCTCCTGTATTTCTTCAAGGCAGCGTGTAAACCTACAAGTCGACAGCATCTTCATCCATGTTAAACTTCACAGGAAACATAAAAGCACTTCATGTGGACGATGACAGGACCATATTCATCATACTCCCCCTTGGAGATCCACATCTGCCAAACAATAACCAATGTCAAAGCGGATCAAAAAGACATGAATTTCGAATTAAGGAAAATAATTGCACTGCAAGAAAATTGTTTAGTGCAGTCACAACTGTTACTAGCAGTGATCAGGAAGAAAGAAAATTGTTCACTGCATGAACTCCTAAGAAATACTACTTGGATGGCATGACATGCTTGTTCTGATTGAACTAAGATGGAGAACCATGTTTAGTGCCTAGGAAGAGAAATGAATAGTTATGCTCTACCAATGTGTCTGCCGATAAAATAGACAGTGCAGATACTTCCATTTGAATCATAATGGATCATCTAACCCAAAAAATAATGATATGCACAAGAATTATGTAAACAAGAATGAACAATTGAGACGTAGAATAAAAAATACCTGCTGAAAAAATACTGAGAGAAGCGAAGATAGAGCGCCCTAAAACAGATACTGCACTTCCTTTCAGGTGGCACGATCACTTTAACATTCATGCTGCTAGGAGCCTGCGACGTGATATCTTTGCTCATGCGATCAGCGATCCCAAGGAACATGGTGGATCCTCCACTGAGCACGATGTTACCATACAAATCCTTCCTGATATCGCCATCACACTTCATGACAGAGTTCTATGTGGTCTCATGTATGCCAGGAGATTCCATGCCCACAAGAAATGGCTGGAACAGAACCTCTGGGCACCTGAATCTTTCTGATCCAATGGTCTGTAGCTCTTTTCAACAGAGGAGCAGCTCCTAGAAGTTTCAATCTCCTGCTAGTAATCAAGGGCAACGTAAGAGAGCTTCTCCTTTATACCCCTGAAAATTTCCCGCTCAGCAAATGTTGTGAGGGACCTCTCCCCGTGATGATCTTCATTAGGTGGTCTCTGAGATCGCATCCGGCAAGGTCCAGACAGAGAATAGCATGAGGAAGTGTGTAGCCTTCATATATTGGAACAGCATGGTTTACACCATCACCAGAGTCTAGCACAATACCTGCACACACGCAAGGAAAAAAGAAGAATCAGATGTACTCCTATCCTATGTTTTTCTTTAGCTCATTATCTGAAAAAAGGGTTTTCTTGCTATTCCCATTTCCAAGGTGATAACAATCTTACCAGTGGTTCGACCACTATCATACAAGGAAAGAACGGCCTGGATTGCTACACACATCGCTGGACAGTTGAAGGTCTCGAACGTGATCTGTGTCGTCTTCTCTCTGTTGGCCTTGGGATTAAGAGGGGCCTCTGTTTTCCAATGTCCTTTCAGTTTGAAATGCTGGGAGTTTGTTGGCATTTCTTGGGACCACTCCCTCAACTTCTTCAACACAATCCAAAAAGCAGCTGCAGATGTAGGTCACCCTTTCTTCATGGAGGTCTTTGCCATCACTTGTTGGGAAATCTGGAAACAGAGGAATGCACTTATATTTAGACATGCTCCAATCTCTTTCAACCTTTGGAAGCTTTGTTTTATAGACACAGTTAAGACTCACCTGTACAGAATGAATCAGTCACTTAGACAACAGGTTACTGATTGGCTTGAAAGCCATTTGTAAGTTTTTCCTTTTTCAAATAGGTAGGATTTGTACAGTTTGTTTTGGTTCCCTTTTTATATTTTTATATATTTACCACAGTAGGGGCTTCCCCTACTGTACATTCCTCAAAAAAAAAAGAGGGGCATCGGACATCGGTCAGCAGTACAGGGTGGTATTCAGGAGCAACTCGGAGCTTGTTGGAGAAGGTGTGATGCCAGATCATCTCCATGTCATCGTTGACAATGCCATGCTCAACTGGGTGCTTTGGTATCAGAATTCCTCTCTTTGCTCGAGTTTCATAGCCAACATAGGCATTCCTTTAATACTCTGCAACATAGCTAACATAGGCACAACTTTGAGTCACAGATAGGCATAAGTTATAAACATTCACTGAATGATGAGCCATACAAGTGTTCAAACATACATGTTCTCAAGTTGGAAGTGGCTAAAAAAAATTCAACCTATAATGTGAGTCATAATATCAGACAAACTTCATCTCCTGACTGATTCCAATTCTTTGTTAAATGAAGTGTATGTCCCCTCTCCCATAAAGGAACAGTACATGTTTCTCTTGGATAATTTTCTGGGAACAACTACTGTACCAATACAATTTGTCTTTGCTACTGCAGCATGTATAAGTGTATAATATTCATCAAATATTAAGACATCCAGAAACTTGCTGTGAGAGAAAAAAATTATGGTCGGTCATATGCATCTTAGGCCCTTTTGTTGCAGAGCTTAAGAGCTGATCATAGTGTTCTGGACATAGCAGCAAATAGGAAAAAGCGATGGTTCAGGGATCCTTAGGATGCAAGTTCAGTGAGGAGCTTGATTGTTTGACAGGCTTGCGACAATATATTAGCACATCGAAGCAGCGATCAGAAAGATTTGGCATTGATATGACCGAGTGGCGATGCAATACAACAAAGAGGAAACTGCAGGAATATCTGTACTGATTACAGAAGACTGAACTTCACGAACAACAAAACTATCTTGTGACAGTAAGATACTCATATAGTTCAGATTACAGACAAACATATGTTTCAGAATTCAGATTACGGAGCCAATAATTTGAGATGCAACCACCAAAAGTGAAACAATTCATCTGCAAGATCAAAGCATCATTCAACCTGAAAAATACTTCACAATTGTAAACACTAACCTGGAAGATACAAATGTTCTCAACGGAATGAGGTGGACCAAATTCACTGAAATCGGATTCATTGAATTGAAACGCAGGCAAACCGTAACAGAATTGGCTTGAGGGCTCTAAAGTTTTGTTATGATATAATGTATCGATACACCACATAAGGGATCTGCGAGATCTAGGACTGACGCAAATCGAGAAACGTTAAAAGGAGAAGAATGCATGAACATTTGCACGAAACCTTAACTAAGCAGGGCTATTAGTTTGCAAGGGGATAAGAGGAGACCGCAACCGCTGAAATCAGGGTCGCTGGGCTGCCTGGGCACATACATTTTTTGTTCACTAATAACCTTGAATTTGGACAAGTTAGGATAAACTCTCCAAGGGTCAAGAGTGAAACCATTGACTACATTACCAGTGTTCAACACGAGCTACCTACTGTAAATCATAACAGCAATCAATTTGGAAAGAAGAGCAGGAGTAGCAAGTTATCTAAAGGGTTGGTGAAAACAGCTACCATGCAGGAACTCCCATAGATGCTGTATCCAACAGCAAGCATGTGCTTTCCAGGTTGCAGTACATCCTCCAAATTCACATTGTCCTAATATTTGATAATGTAAATCCCAAAGATCTGTTAATAGAACAGAATACAACATGCACTGACAGTTGGAGCTCTGAAGTGTAAGTATTTCACAAATAATGTCTTGTATCCTAGAAAGACTCAAAATAATTGGTTGGAGTCGGACATCGACTTTGATCAAACTTACACTTGCAGATAAAAGAAGTGTACTATATTCAGAAAGGTAAAAATGAGTTAGCAATTGGGAAAACTCTGATAGTAATGTAACATACCGATCCGGTAGAGACAGCACAGTCGATGTTCAAGAAGCCATCAAGGGGATCAAAACAGACACAGTACCCGAACCAGGGAATCCGTAGATTGATGGATGTCACAATCAGAAAAAGTGATGTCAAAAAAACTCCCATAGATGTCGCAATCAGTTTCAAATGCTTAACCTGAACATAAAAGTTCAGAAGTGAATAAGGAGACCACGGACGCTGAAATCAGATTCTACAGGCACACACAGAGATAAGTATAGCAAAGACAATTTCTGATAACCAACATCTCTATTGATGATGATAATCCATGGACCTTATAAACTCACAAGTCATGAAAATTCACAAGCAACAAATAACAATAACATATGGTGATCGTATTCACTGACGTACCACGGAGGGCCAGGTCGACAAATATGGCCTCCTCGTTCTCGTAGGACACAAGAATGCGCTGCACGCAAGAGCAAAGGTCCAAGTTCAGAGTTAAAATGTTGAAAAACCTTTATATGGAGGAAACTTGAGAACATCTGATTTTCTGATGTGTAGGAGTGCATTACCATGCTGCCACTGTTGGACAGCACGTCCAGCTTCTTCTGATCCTCACCATGCAGGGAGCTTTTGCAAGTCAATACTCCTACCTCGCAAGATATTGTCCTAATCTTTGATAACATAAATCCCAAAGATCTGTTAACTAAACAGAATACAACATGCACTGACAGTTAGAGCTCTGAAGTGTAAGTATTTCACAAAATAAAGTCTTGTATCTTAGATAGACTCAAAATAATTGGTTGGAGTCGGACATCGACTTTGATCAAACTTACACTTGCAGATAAAAGAAGTGTACTATATTCAGAATGGTAAAAATGAGTTAACAATTGGGAAAGCTCTGATAGTAATGTAACATACCGATCCGGTAGAGACAGCACAGTCGATGTTCAAGGAGCCATCAAGGGGATCAAAACAGACACAGTACCCCAACCAGAGAATCCATGGATTGATGGATGTCACAATCATAGAAAGCGATGTTTGGACCTCATAAACTCACAAGTCATAACAATGCACAAGCAACAAATAACGATAACATAAGGTGATCATATTCACCGACTTTCCACGGAGGGCCAGGTCGATGAATATGGCCTCCTCGTTCGCATAGGACACAAGAATGCACTGCACGCAAGAGCAAAGGTCCAATATCAGAGTTAAAATGTTGAAAAACCTTTATATGGAGGAAACTTGAGAACATCTGATTTACTGATGTGTAGGAGAGTGCATTAGCGTGCTGCCACTGTTGGACAGCACATGCAGCTTCTTCTGATCCTCACCGTGCAGTGTGCTCTTGGCGCCTCTTCAAGATAAGTTACATTAACTAGCAATAGATAATCACTTAGATCTCAAATTCTCTAAGCAACAGGAATGAATAGAACAGAGTAGAGTCATCCATGAGTGCCCAATCAGATTTACATCTAGCAAAACAATCCAAGAGAAGAATGCATGAACCTCTGCACCAAACGTCAGACAAGCAGTGCAATTGTATTGACAAAATAATAAATCTCTGAGGCAAGGGACTTTAGGTGCAAACTACAGATCCAACAATTTGAGATGGAACCACCATATCAAAAGGCCAGGACACCATAATCTCCAATAATACCAATCAGTTTCAAATGCTTACATGAACAAAAAAGTTCAGAAGGGAATAAGGAGACCACGGACGCTGGAATCAGATTGTACAGGCACACAGAGATAAGTATAGCAAAGACATTTTCTGATAACCAACATCTCCATTGCTGATGATAATTAGATGATAAAATCAGGAACTACATCACGAGGACACCACACAAACCCATCACGAACAGGTCTGACACATCCTGACCACACCACCACGACAAAAAAAAACGCACATCCCTACACTACAGCTCCAGATGAGAATTGAGAACCGACCACCGCGCGTGCTCTAGGCCCTCTCGCCACGGATGCGGCGGGCGAGCTGGACGTCCTTGGGCATGATGGTGACGCGCTTGGCGTGGATGGCGCAGAGGTTGGTGTCCTCGAAGAGGCCGACGAGGTAGGCCTCGGCGGCCTCCTGCAGCGCGGCGACGGCGGAGCTCTGGAAGCGGAGGTCGGTCTTGAAGTCCTGGGCGATCTCCCGCACCAGGCGCTGGAACGGCAGCTTGCGGATGAGGAGCTCGGTGCTCTTCTGGTACTTGCGGATCTCGCGGAGGGCGACGGTGCCCGGGCGGAAGCGGTGGGGCTTCTTCACGCCGCCGGTCGCCGGGGCCGACTTGCGCGCCGCCTTGGTCGCCAGCTGCTTCCTCGGGGCCTTGCCGCCGGTGGACTTGCGCGCGGTCTGCTTCGTGCGGGCCATCGCTAGGGTGGATTGCTGGCTGCGGCGGGCAGGAAGCGGGGCGCGCGAGGTTAGCGGAGGATTTGGGTGGGGAGAATTGGAGTGAGAAGGGAAAGCTCGGAGGGGAGGCGGTTAAGTAGGCGGCGAGTGGGCGGGAGGCCGCGACATTTTTGGGTTCTGGTGGGCGGGGCGGAGGGTTTTGGTTTTCCGTGAGCCGCCAGTGGCCGGTTTGGAGCGTTGGATCCGCGTGGTATTGACGGTCCCGATTGGCTTTGGTGGGGGCGATCCGTGGGGTGAGGTTTCCTGCCTTCTGATTGGCCGGGGCTGTGGAAGGGGGATCCTCCTCTCCTCCCTACCCAGGGGGGGGGGGGGGGGGGGGGGGGGGGGGGGGGGGGGGGGGGGGGGGGGGGGGGGATACAGGAACTTTGCAACTGTTAAATCATCAAAAACCGATGGATGAGGAAATACCTGAACAAACAAAATCCAAACATGCCTGCCTGCGGCCTCGCCCCCGCGACGGCCGCGCCGCGATTGACATCTGCGGCGCCGCCGACCCGCTGATCCACTGAACTGGACAGCTCGGAAGGCACGGCGGCCGGCGGCACGCGTCCGGGCGAGCGACGGGCGACACGCCAGCAGCTTCTTTTCCTTTTTCTCTTGGACTCTAACAAAACCCAATTTAGCAATTATTAATTAACCATGGCACTAATGACAAATCGATCCATATCAGACCGCAACAATAGACAAACGTAAACTAATGGAGCACTGGTCGAGGCCGGGCGGTGTCATTTGCTCGTCCTCTTGCTCAGGTCCGCACAGAGGGCGGAGCCGTGCAGCTGGAGCTGGAGACGGAAGCGCCTCAGCTGCGGCCAGAGAATGGAGGGGTGAGAGACAGGGAGACGGGAGCGGCTGCGACGACTGCCTGACGGCGACTCGCCTGGGACGCGCGGGCGGCGGCGAGCGAGCGGGAGCGCTGTGGCGGCGGAGTGGAGGCGCGGCCGGTGGCGTGGGGGAGGCTGGAAGCGGGCCTGGCGGGTGGGACTGTGGAATTTACGCGTTAGGGTTTGGGGGAGGAGTTGGTCTGGGCTTGATGCCTTGATGGGCCACGTACTTGTCGATGGGCTGAATACCAGAAAGCCACAAACGGGATGAAATACGGGATTCTACCGGCTGAATACGGGATCCCGTTGAAACGGACGGAAAAACGCCAAACCTTTTCGCTCCTGTATATCTTTTTTTCGTCCTGTTTCCGTACCATCTCATTTTTATCCCACCAATACGAAAACGATCGAAAAATATAGAAACGATAGCCAGACGGAACGGCGGAGCGCTTCTGGGCGGCGTGTGGCAGCGTCGGCAGATTGACTCCAGAAGCATCGAGCTTCCTTTTTCTTTTTTCAAGGGAAAATACGCCTACTGGGTCAACTCGATGCAGTCTTGGGCCTTATTCCCATTGGAGAGTGAGAAAAGGATAAACGGGCTGTGATGTGTTAAATTGTGAGTCGAGTTATTTCGGCCTGGTGGTTCGTCTCAGAGCATCTCCAAAAGAATCCTAAAACCTCTCCTTAAATCAAAATAATAGGATTAAATCAAAAAAATCATCTTCAACAGCACCTCAAAACTACTCCCAACTTTTTCATACCCCGTAAACTCCCCTCATTTGTAGCTACAAACAGAGGAAGAATTTGGATCCCCATTCCATCTTCTTTCACTAGAATTAATGATTTTGTGGCCCCAAATGCTGACGTGGCCCAATCAAAAGTGTTTTGATCCATTTTTAAGGAGGAACTGTTGGAGGAGGGAAGGAAAATTGTCCCGCATAATTTTTTAGTTGCTCCTAAAAACAAGTTTACGGGGCTAATTTTTTGGTAATCTCTTGGAGATGCTCTTACGGCAGAAGACACCAAAATTTTAATGGTTAAATGAAGTGGCCAGATTTAGAAACCACTACCATCAAAACATAAATGAACACTTGCCAATATAAACAAAACGCACGGCCAATATAAACAAAATGCTGAGTGTAGTTGTAGGGCTGGGCGTGTGCGTGGGTGTGTGTAGGTGTGCGTTGAGGTGTGAGTGGGTGTGTGTACGCATATGAACAGATACTACAGCTGTACCCAGTAGGAGAGGCTTAAAAAAAAACGCACGGTCAATAAATGTAATGGATTTTAGCACTTTTATCCCATGTTTTTGTACAGGGAAAAAAAAGAGAAAATAGGAGAGGGCCCATTAGCTGCCTGTAGCCCACTCGGAGCTATTCGTTTCCTGGAGCTAAATTTTAGCCCATGTCGCATCAAAGAGAATCTTATTATTTAGGAGTACTAAATAAATCCTAAATAAAGTCTATTACAAAATTAATTACAGAATCCTTAGGCTAATTCGCGAGACGAATCTACTGAAGGTAATTTAAGCCACGATTAACAAATGTTTACTGTAGCATCACTGTAGCAAAACATAAATAATTAGGCTCATTAGATGCATCTCATAAATTGCATCCATCTGTCAAAAAAGTTTTATATTTAAACTTTATTTAATCTATTAGAGGGATACGAGTACTAGTAACAGTCAAGTCCTGCAACCAAGGTTCTGAATAGTCGGCTATAGCTGCCGCTATAGCTGTTTAAGGGGGTTTACCGCTATTTGCCCTCTAGTACAATTTTGCTGATTTAGCCCGCTATAGCTCTATTTAGCTGTTTTAGAGTCAAACTGCTATCAGTACGTAGTCCGCTATTGAAAACATTGCCTGCATCCACGTGCACTCATTTTCTTTGATGTTTTCTTCGCCGCCGCTCCTCTCCCGTCCTCTCCTCTTCCCCTACTCCGCTGCTTGTTCCGTGCTCCTTCCCTGCTCCTCTGTTCAGCCACAATCGCCAGATCCAGTGAGGATACAGGAGCTGCTCCACGTACGGTGGGCCCAGTGCACAGATGGAGGCGGCGCTGCTCCACGGTGGGCTCGGCTTGGAAGCTTGTTGCAATTTCTATTCTACTAAATAAGTAAACAAAAACTGAAGAAAAAAGCGACTAAGCTCCTTGATCTCCATCAATAGGTGAAACTGTACGTTGAATGTTGTATCTCCAGTTTTCCCCACCGCTGGACAAGTTCTAGGCAATCTGTCTCCATGTGGACCTTTAGCATATACCACGCTGCCTTCTCAACATCCCCACATGTTGTCGTCTCCATGGCACACACGTCTAGGATGCGCGCGGGAGCCGTTTCAACAGTTTCATGAATATTGATGCTTGTATTGGTAGTAGTGGTTACCGGCACACGAAGCGCCGCTTGCTAAGGGTGCCATTTAAACAATCATGAAGGTTTTACACAGAGAGAAGGGAAGGGATTCAAGGATGTTTTGCTGGCTTTGAGGTAAATCGTTGTCATCTGCTCGTTGAGTCATGCAGACCGATCGAAGTGACCGTAGTCATTTATATGGATTGTGTCGTATTCCATTCTTGGGTTATTGTGTTTTTTGATCTCATCTATTCTAATGATCTTATCTATTAACTCTTCCTTTGCCATAGTTGCACTCTTTCAGATGAATATGTATCAGTTAGAGCCACATTGTGAACGATAGTTCCTCAAGATCTGTCAGCCAAGAATTGGTAGGACGTTATCTGCTGCATACCGTTGAGCTTCAGGAAAGTTTCAAGGACGAAATGACATGTTAACAAATAAAAAAATATAACATCATCATGTACGAACAAAAAGCAGAATAATTGGTGTTTTCAAATGGACTCAGAAATCACTCAAATGTCAAGCAATCAGTTAGAATTGGAAACCATAACTGATAGTGCTGGCACTTAGAAAGAACTCATATGTCGAGCAATTTCAGAAGAATTGACCACAAATTATGACAGCTGCGGTTTTAACAATCCCAGGTTCTAGTAAATTACAGTGTAATTACACCTGCATTGATTATTGTGCTCTTACAGAACTATGGCATGTACTTGTCCGTCACATTAATCGTGAGTTGACATTGCTCGGATGAAGAACAACCAATTTTACTTGGAGTATTCATCATCTCTCCAGAATGCTTCTAAACAATGTATAAACTTGTTTACCAACAAGTCCTCAGCCTATGTCTTCAAGGACCGCTAATTCTGCCTCCTCACCACAAAAAACGTAACCATCTGAGCTATGCTCGAATACTTTCTAACTCGGTGGTTTCACTTATGGTGTGTTTGGTACGGCTCCAGATTCTTTGAGAAACAGAAACGTTTCAGATTCTCTTCAGGAACGTTTCTCAACTGAAACAGAATCACTTCGGAAACCGTTTGGCTAGTTGTATGGATTCAGTTTCACCAGAGAAAGGGAAGTGACTGAATATACCTACATACCCTTATTTGTATTGTGTTGGTCTTCTTCTCCTAAACATCTTCGGATGTACCATGCGTGGTTGCAAGCATATGCCAATTGCACTAACCGATGGACAATGGTTGCAAGCATGGTAGTTGCACTAATCCACCGTGCGTCATGATCAACCAAAAGGAAAATATAATAATGGCCGAATACACCATATGCCACACCAACAGTGCACAAAATCATCTAGTTAGTCTAGCTTGCATGACATTAGAGAACGAACCAAGTAATAAAAGGAGTAGCAACTTGCGCAAACGATGGGGCAGCGGCGACTTGGGGATCGTGGACGGCGGCCACGACCTGGTTCTTGTGATAGGAAAACTATTTCGGAAATTAAAAAAATTCGGAGGTCACCGATAAATATGAAATTTCGGGAATTTTGGAAATTTCGACGAACAAAATTTGAATTTTTCAAAAAAAATTTGACATGATTTCACAAGGTATTGTCTCAAATCTATAAAACATCACGATTGGATGTATAAACAAGACAATTTACACTCACTAAGACGGTCAAGAACAATATTTCCTTGGTACTGTTCATTCGATTTCATTTCGAACCCCACCGAAAAAGACGAAATGTCGGATATTTCGGTGAAATTTCGCCGAAATTTTTTTCCTACTGGACGGACGGTTGCGACGACCTAGTTCTTGCGGACGGCGGCGACTCATGCTCCCGGGGGCTATCGATGGGGGCGGCGGCGGCGACCTGTGCACAAACGATATGGGGGGGGGGGGGGGGGGGGGGGGGGGCGCCGCGGCATTCGTCTGGTGGTTTGCCCTGATACGAGCGGCTACGAGAAGATGAGCGTGAGCAAAGAAAGAGCGGCGGTGGCAATTTGTCGTAAATACTACCAAGGTTTGTAGGGAGGTGTGAATCAGAAACGGTGTTGAAACGGTGAAGAAGAAGACGAAGAGGGAGAAAAGAAAAACCTCTCCAGCCGTTTCACATCGGTAGGCCAAAAATCGGAATCGTTCCGCACCATTTCCATTGAGAATCGTTTCGCTTTTTCGGTCTTTGGCACAGCTCCGACCGTTTCACCGGAGAATCCGAAACGATTCTGGCTTCCAAACGGACCCTTACAACGTTTGGATTGTGAATTCTGGATCAAAATTTCTAGGATCCCATTATGCAAAGACGGATAGTGCGAGTAATAACCAAAGATTTGAGCGCAGTGAAAAACAAAAAATAGATCGGGAGGATCCCGCACTGGGGCTCCCCCCCCCCCCCCCCCCCCCCCCCCCCCCCCCTCTTTGCTGAGTGCCTTTGCCAAGTGCCAGAGGGTAGGGGTGAAAACATGGCGGATAATATCCGACCGACCAACTGCCGAATCCGAATAAAATCAACAATGGGCAAATAAAGGATGCATACATAATTACCCGACACTATTCGTGCCCGAATCCGAATCCGAAAAATAATAACGGGATAGGATACGGGACGAGTGGTATTCGTCCCGAATCCGAATATCATGTGATCTAAGGAAGTATATAACAATTATAGACTAAATAATGTGGTGTAAAATCGTGAGATTAACATAAATAAGAGTCAAAATGATCTTGATCATGTATATCAATGATTAGTATGTCCTTTCTTACTCTAATTGCTTCTCTATCTTTTGATTTTTCATCCTTGCAAACTATACGATAATATCCGTGTCCGACTCCGAATCCGAACAAAGAATATGGGACAGGGTATGTGATGTAGAAATAATTATCCGGTGGTATCCGCTCCGACTCCGAATCCGAGTGGGAAAATGTAGGATAGGATATGGGATGAGCACTATCCGCCCGTATCCGATCCGTTTTCACCCCTACCAAAGGGCACTCGGCAAAGGGCTAAATGCACTCGGCAAACCCTTTGCCGAGTGTTGCACTCGGCAAAGGGCACACGGCAAACAGGTACCGGCAAACCCTAGTTTGCCGAGTGCCATTTCTCAGGAACTCGCAAAGAGTTTGCCGAGTGCCCAATAGAGCTCTCGGCAAAAAAAAAAAAAAAAGTTGACGGCCTCAACACTTTGCCGAGTGCCGTGGGCCCAGGCACTCGGCAAAGGTTACCTGTTTGCCGAGTGCCAGAGCTAGGGCACTCGACAAACAATGGCCTCTTTGCCGAGTGCCAAGAAAAACACTCGACAAAGAATTGCCTCTTTGCCGAGTGTTTTTACCATGGCACTCGGCAAATAATTATTACACTCGGTAAACTTTTGTTCCAGATTGCAATAAAAATTTTAAATCGACTACAACCTGGACCACAATCACAAAAAATTATCATTATCACATATATGAGCACAAACATCATCACATAATTGAGCCCACGTCACAAACTCAACATATCACATAAATGAGCTCCACCATCATCACAAACTCAACATATCACACAAAAAGCTCCACCATCACCACAAACACATCACATAGAGGTCCACCATCATCACAAACACATAGTCCACCAACCATCATCACAAACTCGCACACGATCACGACACATAGTTATAGAAGTTGACATACAATTACAGTTTATTGACGAGGTTGCCACAGCGACCAAGCATTCGGCGGGAGATCGGATTATTGGATCCCGCCGATAGATTCTGCACGAAGAATAGATGAGATTGCATGTGTAGGTTAGAAGCATATAAGCTAAAATGTAATAGAAGTATTTAAGTTGTAGTAATAGAGGTTCATAGTAATAAAACTTGTAAGTCAAAATGTAGGTGTCACATCCCAAAATTTGAGGCCTAAAAATGATGTTTATAAACCCTAAATAAAGTTGGATTATGTTTGAACTTCAAATTCGAGCTCTTTTGAATTTTCAAATTCATGCATACATATCATTCATATGCATACAGGATATTTCTCGATTTTTCGTGGGAAATTGGTTCGTCCAAAAATTCCCAAAAATTCGACATAGATGCAGTTCACAGAGAAGTATTTTCTGTGAATTTTTCATAATTTTTGGAGACCATTTTATTAGGTAGAAAATTCGTGAACTCGTCGGCTAGTTTGAAAAATTTGAAAAAACAGTAATAGGTTAATTGGGCTTGGCCAAACTATCGCGCCAGCCTGCCTCAGCCCGCTCCAGTCCGCGTCAGCCCGCTTCGGCCCGCTTCTTCTTTCGTCCTCCTCTGTTCACGCGCGCCGACCACCACGTGCGCCGCGATGCGCGCCGCCGCCCCACGTCGGCCGTTGCTCCGCCGCCACGTAGCAGCTGGCTCTCGGCCCTTCCTCTCATAGCTTCGCCGCACCCAAGCTTTTGCCTGTTCCTGCGCTGATTTCGCGCTAGGGACAAGACGGGAACGATCCGCGCCGCACCGTGCCGCGCGACGCCATTCGCCGCCGCGGCACCGCCCCTCTGTTCCTCCCTGTCCTTCCACTGGCGCAAGCCGCCGATGATCCACGCGTGCCACGGAGCCTCGCGCAGCTTCCCGTGCACACGATTGCGATCCGGAGCCCCTCCTCTTCCTCCATTCTCCTTTCGTCACCAACGCCGCGGACGCGCACCAGTGCGCCGACTGAGTGAACCGCCTCAAATGGCTATAAAAGCCCGAGCGACTCCTCTCTGCTCTCTATTCGGCCTTCTCCAGTCTTCCTGAACCACCTTTGACGAGAGATACCGAGAAAACCAGGCGAATTTGAGATTATCTCCAAAATCAGCCGCCGCCGCCATCGCCGGAATCCGAGCTTCTCTGGTGAGCTCCACGTCGAGTTCATGTACTTTTGAAATCTCCATGAGATTCTGATTCTTACCCCTTTGATCCTTTTCGTGATTCCTAGGCGGAAGGATCATTTTGTCCAGCTCTCCCCTGTTCCACCGCCGCCGTCCGGCAAGCTGCCGTCTCCGGCCACCACTGCCTGCTTCGCCCATTGGGTAAGCCTCCTTGTTACCCCGTAGGTGCTGTTAGCGCTTGAAATCGACGTCGACGTGCTTGGTTTCGTGCATCACACAGTAGCTCGCCGCCGCACCACCTAGGTCACCGCCGCGCCGCCGCTACAGGGCATCCCCGTCGACGAGTCGACCACCGGGTGATAGCCCTCAACCTTGCGAGTCTATTGGTAGATGATGTCGATGTCGCGGAGCCACAGTTCGTCGCCGACGAGTCGTCCAGCCACCGGGTTTACTGTACGCGCGTTGATTTGAACTAAACCACCCTTGAGCTGCCACTTGTCGCGCTGCGATTGGCCAGAAAATGTTTTAGACGTTTTTAGTTCGAAATAGATAGAAGAATAGTGAGGAAAAATTTAGAAAAATAGCTGGAAAAATTCCTTATGTTTTTAGGCTCCTTATTATGTAAAAATATGATATAAGTGTTTAGGAAAAATTTGTGGAACAAAATAGGTTAACTTTGTGTGCACTTTACATAAAAAATTTACTTAAAGAATTTTATACAAGGAAGTAGAGAAGATTAGAGTGTTTATTGGAAGTTCAGAATCATATACCACTGTAGTTTAGTATTTGATCATAGGAAAAATTGTTAGAAAAATAAATATCTAGACTTGTTTTATTTCTTAAGAAACAACACGTTTCTTTATGAGAATTTAACTGTTATTTGTACAATAGTATTGCATGCCATCACTATAATTAAAATATATAGATTTTGCCCTAGTTATCACATGTAGTATTAAAATGGTAGTTTTGTACAAACTTTACCTTTAATGTTAAATTAATTAACCTAAGTAAATAAACTTATTATGTATGCATTGAATATGGATTTATTTACATCCTATGCTCATGAATATATGTTGCACATCATAAGCATGCATGTAGCCATGCATAAGTAATTTAAGGAAGGATAATGAAGAATTAAAAATTAGATTTTGTTTGAAAATAGGCTTATGCAACAAGTATGTTTCCCCTGCATTTAGTTTATACTCACACTTCCATGTACTTTTGTTTTACTTAAATGTTTAGGTTACACCAATGCATATAGTGCCATATTCATAATATCTAAATCATGTAAAATAAACAAGAAATATAAATCCTTAGGACATGCCATGTGTAGATAATTTAGTTTAAAAGAAACACATCTTTGACTATATCATATGTATGCATAAAGGCATATAAATATTTGAAGAAAATAAATTAAGATTTTAACACATAGAAATATTTCCATATGCATTGAAGACATATAGCTTTATTTACGAATCACCTTAAGACAATTGTCATGTAAATCTTGTTTATTTGTGCACGTCACCTTAAAACAAACCCCATGTTCATTAGTAAAAATAAATTAGGATTCATATAATAGATATGCATGCAATCACCATTAATAAGCCATATGTATCTCACCATATTTCCCTAGTAAATGAATATCTACGCGTACCATCATGTTAGTTTTGCATTAATCAATTTAGAGAAATAAATGATAAATAATTTGTCTGGGTGAATATGGCCATTATAAGGCCAGGAGTATATCTCCTATCGAAAGGTCGTCGTAAAATAAACGGGACCACGTGAACCCTAGTTGTCTCCTTTTCTATCTCGTTTGTTGATTGAACCGGTTCGCGTGTAATCACGTTTATACGAGCTTCAATTAAATAGTTCTTTCTACGAAATGCATTTCATAAGCATGCTCTTTGATTTTTATTCGAAATATTGTGTTTATTGTAGATTTTATTGCATCTTCTTAGATGGTTTATTTGGATCTCTCAAGTTTGTCGATCATGGATTGACATGAGTGAATCGTCGGAAGATTACATCGCCAGAAGATCGACACTTGAAGATCGTCATATAAACTATGTATATAAAGGTGCGAGGCAAGCACACCCCCTTGATCATTTTGATCCTATGTTTGCAAATGCATTTAAGCGCTTAATATGTAGGATTAATTTGTGCATAATTTATATCACTAAAAATGCTCATTTGGGAAATGGTAGATACTACCTATTTGATTTTATCCCCTTTGATATCATAGCCTCTTGTAATCATAGGTTGGGTTATCATAATGGTTATACGCTCTAAGCTTTGTGGTATAATTAATTGCTAATTAAGCTTGCTAAAATGAATGACTATATTTTGTATAAATGTAAGTACATGTATAATCATTAAATTTACGGATTATGTTGATGGGAATTTATCTTTGTTGATATATGATGATAATTAGATGTTGACGGGTTTTGATGTGATAATATTAAATTGGATTAATGATCGATTGATAATGATGATTTTGGAGACCCGTCACATCATATAAGGACCGATACATTTGTATCTTGATTTAAGGAAACATCGTGCGACCATAGATGCTGGTATGGGACGGTCATGGCTAAGTAATTAGTTGAATGTTGCCTTGTCTTCTAGAAGTAGAGAATGTATGGATAATGTACTTTATTCAGAGGGACCTCTATTACTACGGTCTTGGGCTCAAGGTTTACCAATACAATGAATTGTACCCTTTTCCTGCCTAACTATCCATATTTGAAGGAGGGGAAAATTGTACCTCTGGGATGTTAGTGGTCAGGTTCAGAGGGACTTTTGACAATTTAGTGAAGGCAAGGTTAACAAACGACTAATGAAAACGTCATGTGTGATACCGATGTGCACACTTCGTGAGTACACGGTGCTTGCAACACCACAGACGGTCACTCACTGTCCATGGGTACAGCTTACAAACTCTGCAGAGTAATTATTCCATTCGAATGGCCGTGCTTGCGGTCTCAAGCTCCTCAATGATAGGTCTTTGTTTAGAGAATGGTTGGGATTAAAATTGATCATGATTATTATGGTTATTGATATATGAATGGCATAGTTGATGATTGTTGTAGGAACTTGACTTGGAGGTCAAGTATGACATTTTATTCTTATGATGCTTACTTGTGCTTACATTTATGCAATTTATATTCAAGCAATTTAATTTAGTAATTATTTCATTAATCAAGTTTAGATTGCCATATGCTCATTTATGCAAATACCCATATTACCTTCCTTCATTTGGCCTTGCATATAATTATGATTTTGCTATTATTCACCCGCATTGCTTGCCTCCGATAACTTGGTTTCAGAGATGACGAGGATCTCGGTGAGGAACGATGCCGTTCTTTCTAGGAGTTCAACTTCCAGTCGATTGCCTGTGGGATGAACACGGGGCACACGCTGGAGATTTGAATTCCTTTATGATACCATTGTGTTTATATCTTAAGGTATTTCATTGGCCGTTGAGCCAATATTTTGTAAAATTTCAAATAAACTTGATAGTTGAATTTTGATATGGCTATGGTTCCACTATGATTACCGTGTGTACTTGTCATTGATCCTGGGGCAAGTACGGAAAACACGGAGTTTCAGGTGATTTAATTACCCGGGACGTTACAGTAGGTTACAAGCTAGCATAGTTAAACCCTTCAATTACTTCACTATATCATACTCGAAGGTAAAAATCTAAAGTACAAGAATCTCAAGTTACTCACCGGAGTGCCTGAAGAAGGAGTGTCGATAGGAGACGTACCGCCGAAGGGAGGAGGACCGCCGAAAGGAAGAGGACCGCCGAAGGGAGGAGGACTGCCAAAAGGTAGAGGAGGGAGTTGCCCTGGCGGCGGCATCGTACCATGAGTCTGCATGTAATGGTACATCTGCGCCATTCACTGGTCCATCATCAGGTTCATCCTCTGCCGCTCTTCCACCAACTTCGCCTCCATCTCCGCCCGTAGCTCGGCCTACAATATTTCAATATTACAATGCGAAGTAAAAACATATAGAAATCAATGAACGACGAATAAAACAAACATAATAACCTTCGTTTGCTCAAGCTGGATATGTGAAGCGCTCGGCCGTGGGCGTATGGGCGGGGTTGAGTCCGTGCTCCTTGCTCGGATCTGGGAGAGGGTGGGAGTAGAGGCCGCGTCGATTGTGTTGTCGCTAATCCAGTACCGGCCATGCTTCTTACCTCCACCCACCCTCATGACGACCTCTCCATCAAAGTCCTCGGTGCTCGGGTCCCACTCTGGCTCATGGACCTCCCTTGCCGCTGATGTGTACTCACTGATGCGGCTGTGGACGGCGGCGTTGTTGTACGCCTCGGGCGGGTCCTCCGGGTTGTAGTCGACGTCGGACGTCAACTTACCCTTGTGGGACAGAGCAAAGGCCTTCAATTGCCCGCAAGGCTGGCCACCATGTGCCGCCGACTACAAAGAAAATAGAAAGATGATTAAAAATTATGGAGAATATTGAGTGTTTAAATAAAGAAATTGAGTTCACGTACCTATCTAGCAGCGTACTGGGAAAGGGTAAGGTTGCCTTGATGGTGTGGTGCCCCAGGCATCATCAAGCGCCGCTCCCGGCAAGCGGTGTGTGTCTCATGCCACTGGAGGTCGCACTATTTGTTGACAATATAGGACCAGGCTGTCCAATGGGATGCGCACCACCACGGAGTCACCTACACGTCATCAAGTATAGAAATATGAGTAGATCAAATTAAGCGTACTTAATCTCATAAGAGTTCGGTATTCATGTTTACCTACAGGTATTGCTCTCGGGTAAGCTCAATGGTTCGTGCCTCCCCTTTTTCCACCCTCATGTGACAGATATTAGCGTAGTAGTTTATGACGGCCTGGACGCGTGACTCGTAATGCATGTCCGTAACGAGTTTACGACATGCATTGTTCGCCAAATGAGCTGCCGTCTCCTCCTTCCCAGGCTCGCATCTGAAGAAATCCTGCATAAAGATGCAATGTACACTGTTATTATTCGAATAATATCCAATGAATGCGACGTATTGACCAATGCAGTGCAACGAAGACTTACCCACATCTCTTCCATCACCCTCTCTGCCTTGTTGCGAAAAACCCTGTTGTCCCGATCTGCGAAATCGGCGGCGCTTTTGTAGTGCTCCCACGTGAAGGCCGCCTCCTGCTTGCCGGCGTACTGCACCATTCCAGGGAAGTGTAGCCTGCACAAAAGACCCAAGATGCCATTGGGAAGGCGCTTGTGATCACCTGCCTCGATCACGTCCCAACTCCTGCCCAAATGAAGGAGACAAATTATTAGCTTTTATTGTGAGTTTGAACATATGAAATGACAAATTAGCGATAAAAATTAAAGTTACGTACTTAGGCGGTACGGGTCGAACCATCGGCCGTTTCGCAGGAGGAATCGGTCGAGTCGGGAACTGTGAGGGACCTCGCAACCACACACTCTGCAAGTCCTCGGAAGCGGAACCGGACACTCCAGCCGCCGCATCCTCCGCCTCCTCGTCGTCCTCCTCCTCCTCCTCAGAGTCGTGAGCGGAAGGTATATCCTCCTCTTCCGCCTGGCGCTCCTCCTCCTCCTCCTCCTCCGCCTGGCGCTCCTTCCTCCTCCTCCGCCTGGTGCTCCTCCTCCTCCTCCTCCTCGTCCTCCCCCTGGCGCTCCTCCTCCTCCTCGTGCACGGAAGGTGCAGGCGACGGGTTCCTCCTGCCTCCTCCTCGACCCTTGCCTCCTCCTCCTCCTCCTCCACCTCGTCCAGCTCCTCCACCTCTGCCTCCACCTCTGCCTCACCCCTTCCCTCGCCGCTTCCCTCGTCCCTTTCCGGACCCCTCAGCTGCGTCGAACCCCTTCCCAATGACTCTTTCATAAAACGACGACACCGACCTCAAGACACCCCTGCCCACCATCTTCGATCAATCACCTGCAATTGAAAAGATGAAATGCATCAGTACTTCTAAATAGATGCAAAACAAATAAAACATATATAATATTATTTGGCATTTCGACAGCACCTTCCCTATATGGTGAGGTTTTCAAAACCTGCAACAACCTAACGGCACGATGGCCGACAACCACATCCAACAAAACAACGGCACGATCCAGGTTCATAACATGCCATATCCAATTCCAAATGCATTTCAACTACCATCCAATTCAAATTGCAGTTCATAATGTGCCATATCCAATTCCAAATGCATTTCATAGCTAACATCCAATTCAAATTTCAGTTCATAACGTGCCCTTTTCGATGTGCTCACCAATGAGATCGACGACGGACGGGTGCGGCAGCGGTTGCCTGGTGGTGGTCGTCGTTCGGGTGCGACAGCGGGCGGAGGGCGGCGGCCCGAACGTCGGCGGCGACAGCGGGGACGGGGCAGCTGCCGGGCAGCCGGGGGCCGGCAGCCGGCGGTCGTCGGGGCGGGTCCGCGGGGAGGAGGCGGGTGGGGTCCGGTCGGAGAGACGCCGGGGAGGGGAGCGGGGGGGGGAGGCAGGAAACGGGAGGGTGATGCGGGGGATCAGGGGAAGGTTCGGGGGGGGGGGAGGAGACGCGTGGGGGAGGCCCGCCGGGGAGGGGAGCGGGGAGGGGGGGCGAGGTGGGGAGAGGCCAACGGGGGCGGACGCGCCGGGAGGGCAGGAGGGGGGGCGCGGTGGGGGTGATGCGGGTCGGGTGGCGGGCGGGCGCGGAGCGGTTGCGGGGCGCGGAGGGCGGGTGGGCGGCGGCGGGCGGGAAGGAGGGAAGAGGGGCGAGGTGGAGCGGCGGGCGCGGCGGCGCTGGGTGGCGGCGGGCGGCGTCGAGCGGCGGGTGGCGGCGGGCGGCGCTGCGGGGTGGAAGAAGAATGAAGGAGGAAGGAGAAAGGAGAAAGGGACGCGGCGTTTTTTGGCTAAGTGTGGAGTGGGTTTGCTGAGTGCCTGATCGCTTGCACTCGGCATAGTTTGTGTTTGCCGAGTGCCGGACACGTGGCAGTCGGCAAACTTGTTTTCTATTTTTTTTCTTTTTGTTTATATCTATATTTCCGTCAACCATTTGATTTCAAATTAAAAAACTTTCAACTACAAAGTTTGCTAACTTTTCGAGATTACAACATTTATTTTCACTATTTTTCCAAACGAGATCGTTTCAAATATTTGAATTTTGAAATTTTGCAAATTCAAACGTATTTTTCATTCACAATTTTATTTCAAAACAATTTCATTTTGATTTCAAATGAAGAAATTATCAACATGAAAGTTTCATAAGTTCTCGAGATCTACAACTTTTATTTTTAGTAGTTCTCCATCCGAAATTGTTTCCAAAATTCAAATTTTCAAATTTAAGAAATTCAAACAATTTTTTTGCTAACTATTTGAATTCAAATTAAAAAGTGTTCAACAGCAAAGTTGTGTAACTTATGCAGATCTACAACTTTTATTTTGGTCTCTTTTTTTCCAAAATAATTGTAGACACACTGTCCACATATTCCAAATATCTCTCTTCGTGTTTCAGGAAACTATCCTGAAGCTCTAAGATTTGTGAACAAATTTGCTAGCACTTTGTCGATGAAAAAATACCAAAATAAGAAGTGTAGATGTTAACAAAATATACAACTTTGTAGTTTACAATTTTTTATTTGAATTAAATTAGAGGTCTAAAAAATTCATTAAAATATTCTTTGCCGAGTGTAATTGGGAAAACACTCGGCAAGGAGGCCTCTTTCCCGAGTGTAGGTGACAACACTCGGCAAAAAGGGCCTCTTTGCCGAGTGTCAAGGTGGGGACACTCGGTAAAAAAATAAAAATTTTGCCGAGTGTCTTTTTTTCCGAGTACCCGGACCCACTTCGTCCAACGGCCGTCCAAAACTTTTAGCGGACGTCAAACTTTGCCGAGAAAAATTGTTTGCCGAGTGCTCGCCGACACCTTTGCCGAGTGCTTCTCAGGCCCCTTTGCCAAGTGTCGAGATTTTGCCGAATGCGGCACTCGGCAAAGAACCTATTTGTCGAGTGCCTGACAAAAAGCATTCGACAAACCCTCTTGCACTCGAGGGGTTTCCGTAGTGCCGTTAGAGACTCAAAATTTGTAAACCAACAACTCGTTTTCGAAATTCGAAATCCTGAAGAACACCCGTTTCGATCGTGGCTTCTCACTTCTCACCCACGTCACGCCTGCGGCCCCCACTGCTATAAGTACCCCCCAAACCCCCGCACCGCACTCCGCACCACCCTTCTCTTCTCCCCCTTCCCCACCCAGCCACCCCATTCCCCTACCACCCACTCACACGCCGCGCGCGCTCCAGCGCCGCGCACACAACGCGGGGGCGAAATGGTGAGCTCTCGATCTTCCTCCTACTCCGCCCTCTGTGTGTGTGCCAGTGTGTGTACGCGCCCTGAGCTTGCTCGCGTTGTTCCGGTGCAGGTGATGGCCCAGAGGACGAAGGAGGCGGCGGTCACGGAGCAGGACTCGCTGCTTCTGGTGAGCACCCTCGCGGCCTCTCCCTTCTCCGATTCGATTCCGTGCGATTCGAGTGGGTTCGCGCGGTTCCCCACCGGTTGATTCGGGTTTGTCTGGTTGAGGCGTTCTCCGGGGGCTTCTGATTTCTGACAGGGGGTTTGACCAAGGGTTTTGCTGATCCTGTTCGGGACTGGTTCGAGCATGACGCCGTGCTCGCGTGATGAAGTTGTTTGCGTTTTTTGGGTGGATTCGGTTCACTCCATGGGTGATTTGAAGGTTCTACCCGGTTTCGTGCGAGGATTCGAGCACACGTTGGTGGTGCTTGGGCTGTGGGGGATTTCAGGGTCTCTGCTGGTTTTTGCTTCTCAATCGAGTCTGCTCGAAGCTTCAATGGGTTTCGGATCGGTCAAATTGAACGGATTCCTGGTTTCGTGAAGCGCTCTCGAATAATGTGTAGATAGGTTTGAGATGTTCAGATGGATTGCTTTGTCCGCCCTTACGCATCGATTTGGTAGGTGCGTTCTGCTCTGCTTGCTGCGAATTTGGAAACACCACTGCAGGGAGATTTATTCCGCTAGATTGACTCGATTTCTCCTAAAATGGGTTCAGATCTCGAATTTGTTGTAGCGAATGCCTCGGGAAAGTTGATTCACGTTTAGTTCATCGGGTTGGGGCTTGGCCACTGGCCTCTGGAAGTCCCCATCAGATTTGTTTGTTGAGCTTCGTCGTAGCTTCATTCATTTTTGCAATAATTAGTCCTTCCAGTGGCCGGAAACCATTTCTCTAGAACTTGTCATTTGATGGAATATCACTAAGGTTTTGTAAATTGATTTATCGCGCTTAGTTTCTTAAGTTTTAGAAAGAGGTTTTATCAATTGCTTGCTTTTCATCTTCTTAATGGCTTGCTTATGCACTGGAGAGGCACATTGATGTCTAATGGCTTGTTTTTTTCCGATTTTGCTTTGAACAGCAATGCAACTTATATTCTGAATTCTACTTTGCGCTCAAACCAAGCAGTATATAGTTCTGCGTTTGTTATTTGGGGTCAGAAATTACGTCTGCAGCTTCTAATTAGTTGTCATGTGCTATTAGACGGATTTTGTATTTTGTGCTGTGCCAGTGAGAATTATATGAAATTTTGTTGATCTTTATTAGCGTGCATTTGAAACCAACCTAGTGTTGTAAATTTCCGTTCTATTTATATTGTTTTGGTAGTCATGGAACAGAGTAATAATTTGCAGGATGCTTGTATGGCCACAGAAACTTCTTTCAGAAGCTGCGTGGTTTATTATTTCGAATTAGATAAAGTATTGCTTGCCTTCTCCTGTATCTGTTTGTATATACAATCAGTTGCATTTTGCCCAGAATGGTTAGCTTTCCTAAAAGTGATTCAAGATTGGTAATATGAATTTGTGATGCTGTTAGTTGCAGTTACATAGTGCTCGGGGTCCTTAGAACATAACTTGGATCAGTTACATAATGCTATTAGTGCATGAGTTCACCTTTATGTCTTCGTTTACATATCTGTTTAAACAGACACAAATCCCTTTGTGTCTTCCTTAATCTGTGTTTCACTATTAAAAGAAACAATCATGATGGTAGTCCATCCAAACTATAATTTGTAAGTGTTCCTAATTTGTCAAGCTTGGCTTTATCTTGAATTGCGCAAGCATTGAACCATTTTATCATCCATCCAGTTTGATCAGATCATTCGTAGCCAGCTTTTGTGTGGATTTTTGTTTTTCTAAGTTCTAACATTGTGTTACTTTTATCAAACAGACAAGGAACTTGCTCCGGATTGCCATATACAACATCAGCTACATCAGAGGCCTATTCCCTGAGAAGTACTTCAATGATAAGTCAGTTCCGGCACTAGGTTAGAATTGGCTACAACATGAAAACCATATCAAATCTACAGTTGATATAAAATTCTTTACCTCACGTGCCCTGTTATTGCTGCAGAAATGAAGATTAAGAAGCTGATGCCAATGGATGATGAGTCGAGGAGGCTGATCGATTGGATGGAGAAAGGTGAAACAGTCCTGAGATCTTTAATAACTTTACTGTTTTACTACCTCTTTTGCACTCTAAAGAACCCTTATGGTATGTTCTGTCTTACTGGTTTGGACACCTATACTGTCTCTGATACACATCGTTAGTCCATTATTTTCTGAACTGTTGATTAAAAAATTGCATTCTAGAACAAATGTAGTATGTGTGAGAATATTTTTTTTCTAATCTGCTTATTTGATCAATCTTTTGGATTCAAAATTTTAGGTGTCTATGATGCATTGCAAAAGAAATATCTCAAGACCCTTCTGTTTTGTATCTGTGAGAAGGAGGAAGGACCAATGATTGAGGAGTATGCTTGTACGTTTCTTCTTGAGCAATCTGTTTAACTCGTAGCGTACTAAGTTGGAATGGTGTTCGACAAAAAACTAAGTTGGAATGGGATTTTCAAATGTGTCACATTTGCGTGTTTTTTTTTCTGTGTGAGTGTGTGTGTCTAAACATTTCCCTGCAGTCTCATTTAGCTACCCCAACACCAACACTGAGGAAGTTGCGATGAACATGAGCCGCACAGGGAGTAAAAAGAGTAGCACTACATTCAAGTCAAATGCTTCAGAAGTAACTCCTGACCAGATGAGGTTTTTTTTTCTTACCCTGGATGACAATTTCTTACGTGAAAATATGAAATTGCAGTTTTTTACTCTTCGTAGAATAGTAGTGTTGAAGCCAAAATATGGTTGATAGAAGTTGGCACCAAAACATGACTCTCTGCACAAGAACACACTGAAAATTGTTAGGCATACACATTTAAGTATCCATCTGTTGGCTACAATAAATGTACACAAGTCTTTACGATCATGAATGAAAGTGTACCTTTTTGCATTAACTTTATGTGATATAAGAGGTCACAATAACCATTATTGGCTTAAAAAGTTTAGTATTGAAGTTTTAAGGTTGTCCTTCTCAAATCATGCATCCTGCATATAACCTTATGGTTTCTTAGTTTTTTTTTTTTTCTGTTTGGTGTTTATGAGGAAAAGTAACCATCATAACCTGTGAATATCATATTCGGGCATCGTTATGTTTCTTTTTTCAGAAGCTCTGCTTGTAAGATGATCCGAACATTGGTATCACTTATGAGGACCTTGGACCCAATGCCAGAGGAGGTCTTTCTTTTTATATCCGTATATATTGTGTACAAACTTACAATTCAGTGTCCTGAGCTGATACTGTGGCTTGTTTGTGTTCAGCGAACCATTCTAATGAAGCTGCTGTACTATGATGATGCCACAGTGAGTAAAATCTTTTTTGTTGTTTAACTGTATTGATACTTGGGAACTGCCACAACAAAAACCCTTTTCTTTTGCGCTCAACAATTAAGTATAAAAAATTCCTGTTTTATTCTAATTTGATAGTGGAACTAACACAGTTTTTTCATGTATTCAGCCTGAGGATTATGAGCCTCCTTTTTTTAAATGTTGTGCTGACAATGAGGCCATAAATATATGGAACAAGAATCCCTTGAAGATGGAATTGGGGAATGTTAATAGCAAGCACCTTGTATTAGCTTTGAAGGTAAAGGGAAATAAGCCCACAGGACTTGATGTGGTTCTTTTCACAGATGTTTGCTTTTCACAGTTTTTCTTTTATGCAGGTCAAGAGTGTCCTTGACCCATGCGATGATAACAATGAGAATAGTGGAGATGATGGTATGAGTGTGGATAATGAATCTGACCAAGATAATGACTCTTCTGACTCTGAGGTACAGACCAAACAGATCATATATTGAGGGCAAATAATTGTACCATTTGTTATTTTGCACCCTAGTGTATTACAATCATAAAGATACAATACAAATAACTTTCATTTTCCTTTGCTATCTGAAGTGCTTCATGACATAATCTTTATTTGAGGTTTCATCTCCATAAGAATTGCTATGTATAGTTTCTGGGTCGTCAAGCCTATCACAACCCCTCCTCCCCTTCCCGGCTTAGGACTGGCTATGTTGAGACAACTTTTTTACCTTTTACTTTTCTTCTTTTCTGTTGTGTCTTCTTTTATTTTCTTATGACTTTTCTTGCTGGTACTTGTGCGCTTCATCTCTAATCTACCCCAACCTGCTTTGACTGAAAGGCTTGGCTGTTATTGTTTGTTTGCACTAGGTTCACCCATCTGAAGCGGATAACCAGACCGTAGCTCCTAATGGTAACAATTCTTCAATTATGTTCCTATTTTGTCTGCTATTCTGAAACTCAAAAAATTATTCTGACAGATGGAAAATGCAAAGGTTATAGCACCGGTACAATTTCAGAAGGTATATTTGGTTTGCTGAGATTCATTTGCCATCACATACATTTTTTTCATTCCTTAGATATGAAAATTACATTAGCTTGTGGTATTTTCTGTTTCCTTGACTGCCCATGCTATTCTTACCCAGCAATTTAGAGGACAAGCGAAGCATGTTTTTTCCTTAGCTTGGTTTGAATTTGGACAAGGTACTCCATGATTTTTCTTTCATTTGAGGGAGAGCCATTGTGGCTGTCTTCCCCGAGCAGCATTCACCTTCCCCACTCTTGCCAAGCAAGGCTAGTGGGCAAAAATACCAGACATGTCTTAGATATTTTATGTCTTGGGCAAGTCTCAATTCGATATGTTTTAACATCAGTGTCCATACATATTTGCTCTTCTAATATCTTTGTTTGCAGATGATACTCAAGATGCTGCTCATGAGGAAGAGCTAACAGCACAAGTAAGAGAGTGGATATGCTCAAGAGACATTGGAACGATCATTGTTTCAGATGTTCATTCTAAGTTCCCTGATATATCAATGGTAATTATTCCTATTAGCTCTTATATATTTTTTCTTGAATACACAGGAGAGCTGCGCATCTTTGTCTTGATAGAGAAGAAAACAACGGTTCCTTACAAGCACCACCACCTCAAGCTCATATATTGTTTTTTTAGGGAAATACAGTAGGGGTAGCTCATATATTGTTAATACCCTGTGCTGTGCTGGATTTCTAAGCAATTGACACGCTTTTCATAGCACACCAGTGCATGTAAACCTGTACCATGCTTTGCTACACAAGTTGTGTGGCCTGTTGTTGACAGCCTCTTGTTGGATATTTTGCAGGAAATAGTTGAAGGTAATGCAGGAAGGAGCTCTGTTTGGTGTTTGCTCATCAGATTGATCTCATAAAATTCAGTCATTCCTTCTTCACTCCCTGTAGTCCTGGATCACTAGACTAACGGTTTAATATTCAGATATTATGGAGAAGCTACTTAAAGATGGTGTACTATCCAGGGCAAGCAAGTATGGTTATATTGTCAACCAGGTCATCTTCTGAAGTCTGAACATCTTTGCTTAGCATATGTTATGGTGTTATGGTGTTACTAACTTACTAACAAGACGTATGAACGTTTTCAGACTGTTGATCCCAAAACATCGCATGTAAAGAAGGAGGTGGTTATGCCAAACGAGTCACCTACTGAAGGAACCGAAAACAACAATGGTGATTTGCTGTATATGAAGGTGACCGCTCTTTTACTCTACATCTGCTTATGTATGCCACCTTATGATGTAATATTTTATTTGCAGGCACTATACCATGCACTTCCAATGGATTTTGTGACAATAGCCAAACTTCAAGGCAAGCTGGATGGGGAAGCCAACCAGAATACAGTGCGAAAGTTACTTGATAAAATGGTGCAAGACGGATATGTGAAGAATTCAGCCAACCGAAGATTGGGTAACCAATTGAATATAAACACTGCCTTACTAAAGTCTAATTTATCACTTGGTGGTTCATCTATTATATTGTTTGATTGTGAAGTAGCAGTCCAACAATTGGTGAAGTAGCAGTCCAACAATTGGTGCTGAAATAACTTAAACTGCGTGGTCAGAGCTCTCAGTCTATTTTTGATAGATATGATAGTTCCATTTTCTACAGAGGTCAACTGAAACTCAAATGATTACTATGTGTGTGTGGCAATAGCTTGCATTATTCGAAGAATCGCTGAACAAATTAAATTCCCTTGAGGTAGGGTATTTGTTGTACTAGCTCACTAGGAGATAATATTGTCCTTTTGTTAGGACGTCTCATCTTGACGTGTCATCTTGTACTGTTGTAATCTCCCAGTAAAGTGATAAAGTACCTAATAGCTTAAAATCAACAAGCAAATGATAAATGATAGTTATTGCATTGCAAATGTCATTCATTCTGAAGTTCTCTAATTTTACTTCTTCTTTTTCTGTGTGGTACAGGCAAAGCTGTCATTCATTCTGAATCCACTAACAGAAAGCTTCTTGAGATTAAAAAGATACTGGAAGGCGGTGAAGGTGAAAAGAAGGTGAATTATATCTTCTAAATAATTGTCGTGTCACTAGCAACAGGAACTACTGACCACTTGATCATGTATTCATGATGAATTCTGTCACATTATGCAGGCCACTGACACCAACATAGAGCACTCTGAGTTTGAGTTCAAAGACTTTTCGAGAGGTAAGTGGTGACAGCAACCTTCATTTCCATGTACTTTGACAGCTGATTTTTTATTGTTTCAGTGGCATGAATCATGATCTTGTTGTCCTAATTTGTCCCAATGCTCTTCTTTCACAGCCCGTGAAATGGGAGACAACTCCACAATGGGCTGCCTCCACTCAGTCGGGTCTGATCTTACCCGCACCCGGGAGCTACCAGAGCTGCAGCAGAATGTGTCTACGCAGAGCGGACAAGATGCTTCGGCAAGGGAGAAGGATCCAAACAGGACCCCCACAAGTCATTTTGAGGTATGGCCACAGCCTGAACTCACAGTATCACAGCAGTCAATAATTGTTACCATAGTTTTTAAGGCGGTGTGACGTTTTGCGACTCCTAGGGGAAGCCTTACCACCTAGGCGACGCCTTGAAAACTATGATTGTTACAACCAAGAACCTTGTTGATCCTGAAGTTGAAATGTGTTTTGACCGGTACCTTCTTGCAGCTGGCTTCACCTATTTGTACCCTGGAGAGTGGAGTGCCGGGACAGAGAATCAGGAACTCCGTAAATTTTGCTGGTGAGGTGCAATCTACCCAGGACAAGCGATCCAGGAAGACTAGCATGGTAAACTCGACATTTTCTTTTCTTTTCTTTTTTGGCGAGGAAAACTCGACATCTTCTTAGCTGAAATAAGCATTGCTACCGCATGAATACTGAACTGTAGTACTGCACAGATTCCAACCTATCAAGATCTGGCTGTTCATATTATACATCATTGCTACCGCATAAATACTGAACTGTAATGAACTCTGCAGGTGAAGGAGCCGATACTTCAGAATTTCAAGCGCCAGAAGGGTCTAGCTCAGTGAGGTGGTGTGGTGGAAGTAACAGGAGCAGCTAACCTCGTAACTCAGGCGATGATGAAGTACGTCCGAGTTCAGGTCCTTTTACAGATAGAGAAATACGCCAATACAGTTTAGAATTTTTTTTTTTGCGAGGACAGTTTAGATTATAAGACACTGTTCAGGTACTTGTGTGTGCAGATAGAGAAACTGCCCATTCTGATGAAGATTTCATCTAAATGTATCATTAAGATGGATATGAATGATCTAGCAACCAAAAGCCCTACGCGTGCTTCTAGATTCATGATGAGGCGAAATTGAAGGGCATGGAAGCGGGCTATCTGGGTTGGCTAAGTAGAACAGTGCATCAACAACTATGTTCTTGGATTGGGAACATGATTTAGATGGACTTCTGACTTGCTCTAATTTTTCTCTTTAACGGTAACTTTGTTCTCTTCTCCTTTTTTTTAATAGAAAAATGGTAACTTTGTTCTTAGATTGAAGTTGAGTATACATAAAAAAGCAAAAGATATCAAAATTCCTTCATATGCTAGATAGATACTCTTTTGTCGTGCGCCTAAGCTTCGTGAGCTGCATGGATGCGTGGAAAAAGTCAAAAGGAAGCCTCAGCATCAAGAGTAGCACACTCACCCCTATGAACGGAAAAAAAGCATCGAGTACAATTTTTCCGACTAGGATCGCAGTGAAAGTTCATTCTGCTTTGTATAGCTACAACTGTATGACAGCTACCGAGTGGTTCAGGCATTCTCAAAAGATAATATGATCACTGGGGAGACGAAAGATAAATGATCTTGCAAGTATCTACATAGTATCATGAAACCATCATGAAAAAACACAAAAAAGCACGGGTATACAAAGTATCTACATAGCACAAATCCCTATCTTTCAGCCTTTCAGGTCCCTGCAACCTGCGCAGCTTATGCAACAACTCCTATACCTTCTCTCTTCACAGGAAAAATCTCTCAAGTTAAACAAAGTTACAACTTCACAAATTAAATCCTTCCAGTTAAACCAGGTGACGGTCACCCAAAAAGCATCAAGCAAAAAGCTGCCTTCTGCGTCTCCCTGCCACCTTCATCTGCAGGCCGTCAGCGGACTCGCCGCGCACTACCTCGTCCACCAGCTCCCTGAATATCGACCTCTCGATCTCCAGCACCATTCCTGGAAGCTCCCTGCTGAAGCTCGTCCATCCCTGCAGCTTGTGCAGGATCTCTGCATCAGGAATCACGCTGCTGTCCATCTGGCAGATGCGCGATCGCTCCGCCTCCAGGTCTTCGATCCCTGAAGTGAGGAATTTCACCAGTTGCTGCCCGCTCAGAACTTGTCCGGTTGGATCTTTTGATCTGGTGAAAGAGCCAAGAGAATAGAGAGCGGTTTCCTTCTCGAACTTGTGAAAGAGAAGCTCATTCACAGTGTCAAAAATTAGCTTCCGATGAGCTCTCTTGGGATCAGACTCTACACCGTTCCTGCTCTGATGGATACCCCCAGGTTTAATGACCCATCCTGCTTTTCTTTGCTCCAACACGAGGAACAGGTCAGGGTTGATGGGGTACCCAGAAGAGTGGAGCTGAAGACCAGTCTGTCCTGAACCCAGGTCTTTCATCAGAAGGCCTGAAGCCAGCAATATCTCAGACAAATAACGTTGGTCTGGACTTTCTGTCTCACACAAGAACGCAATATGATCGACTGGAGGTGCATCATCACCCTTGTTCACACTAAGCTGCTGGAGCTTCTCAAGCAGGCTTGCTACATTAGCGAGCTTGCTGTTCTTGGACGGCGTAACTTGATTTGCTGGCTGTGTATCAGATTGCTTCCAGGTTTCCTCGGATACATGTCGCTCATCATCTGCAGGTTTAAGTGAACAGCACATCAGACAACGGGTCACATAACATCAGTTTTAAAAGTCAAAATTTTAGAAACCAATCCCATTACAAATGGCAAAGAGAAATCACGAAAACCAGACATTCTCCTAGTCGATTTCATTTAGGAGATCGCTAATTTTTTTTGGTCATACAAATTTCACTCACTGTTGTCCTAGTTATAAAGCTATTCTATATTGAATATCTGCAAACTGAATCCTAGTGGAGAAAATGAAAATTTTAGTTAGACACCATTGATGCAGTAGTGAAGGAATTCAAAATGTGCATTCATGCAACAAAGATGATACGCCAAGTACTTGAAGACTGATGCGGTATATAGTATACTGCCGTTCCAACACACCCAGCAAGCCAAGTATTGATGTATCAGGATAGAGACTGGTAGGATCAAAATTCAAGGTAATGCCTCTTATGTTTCATCCTAGAGGGCAAATGCGAGGGTTTAGTAATATCACATAGCAGTACTGTAGCCAAGGTGACAGAAAGCGCTAGTACCATGTCAGATGATTTGTACTTGCTTACTATTCCTGCATGCTATGCCACCTATGGATTTTGGTATTATGTATGAACTAGATACATACGACGTGGGGTGCAAAGAAGATTCAGGGCCCCTTAAACCAGTGTTAATTGCAGTTTCAAATGTAGCTTTGACAATGCAAGTATCGCATCAGGGTTAACAAACCAAATATTTGAAAGTTAATATATAGGTGATATTACCAATACTGCGTGAATTTGAAATCTTACTTGTAGGAAAGGGATCCTCCTGATCAAACGAACAGTCCAAAACAGAAACTGGACTTGGCCGTTCAACAATAGCTGCTGATGTGTCCGCACATGACACGTCCTTGCTTGCATCATATGAGGTTTTCTAAAGAAATGGTACAGATCACAGCAATTAGACATGTAGCATTGTACATTGTATTACACGGATCACAAAAACTAGTCTCAGAGACTCAGAGACAGATTTACAAAACACCAAAACCAAGTCTTCATGTCCACTACGCACTATGTACTACCATTTTTGTCATATTAGTCAAGTCACAGAGATAATATTATCTTAACATTAGTTAAGCTTTAGAATATAAATTAGTTAGCATGTACAGTTTCTCTTCGCTAGGGTATAAATGCGCCAATCAGGAGAAAATCTTTTACCACGTTCTCTGGATTCCGGCACTATCTACTACCATTTTTGTCCTAGTAGTTAAGTTACAGAGATAATATCGTCCTAACATTAGTTAAGATTTGGAATATAAATTAGTTAGCATATACAGTTTCTCTTCTATTTCTTTTTCTTCTTCTTTTCATCTCTTTTTCTACCTTTTGCCTTGTGCCTCTTTTGTGCTTATCCTATCTTTGTTTCTTGTGGGTTTCATCTCTAGCCTACCCCAACTTGCTTGGGACAAAAGGCTATGTTGTTGTTGTTGTTGTATACAGTTTCTCTTCTCTAGTATAAAATAAATGTGCTAATCAGGAGAAAATCTTTTACCACTTTCTGTGGATTCCTTCCAGATGGAGTCCTAATATCTTGATGAAAGTTAGAAGTGTCCATTTCTGCAGATTTGTGAGTGCTTGTAACTTCTAAATCAAACTCTGAAGCAACACTCATACTGCCATCTGACCTTGTGGACATATCATTGCCTTGGTGGTTCAGGCTCCTTGTCCTGTTGCTTGATACATTGTGCATGCCATCATCACCTTCTTGTGCATGCAAAGGTTTCCTTCTGATTTTGCTCCGGGGTGACACTGTATCTAAATTATTCCTATCTGTACGCCTTTGGCTTTTATTAGACTCAGCAGAAGGAATAGGTGGTCTAGCCCTCCGCTCCGAATCGAGTTTCTTTTGTAGTAACCTGGGGCTAGTGGAGCTTTTATTCTTTTGCAATCCTATGCTATTGTCTCTTGGTTGCTGCTGTCCTCTGGATGAGCTGTCAGAAACCAGCAGTGAACTAGGTTTCTGCTTGCTGCTGCTTTCTTCGTTCCTTCCATATGATCTCCTGTCATAAGAAGCAGAGGATTGAGTAGTAGACACCCTTGGACTAGATTTTGCATGTTGCTCTTTAGCTGTCCTATTGATCATTGAAGCTTTCCTTTTATCAGTGCTATTGCCTGTTTCCAACTGTGGGAGATCAGATGGATACCTTAGTGGAGTGACAGAAGAATCCACTTCGTTCAAAAGGTTCGAGGATTTTGAAGGCTTCATGATAACAATAGGCGACCTGAAAGAGCTTTCTGTTTTGTTCTCTTCGGCCATCCACATTGTGGTCGCCTTACTGTTCAGTCCCAAGTTTGCATTGGTTATCTCTTTGCTATCATTGCTTGCATCATATGACTTTAGCACAGATGCTTCCTCCCGTTTCTTGTTTTGTAACAGGCCTTTTGCTTCCATTGAATCGAGGATCTGTTTAAGCGCTCTGAAGTCTTTGTTCGACTGACGAAAATCAATGTCCTTGAGCCGCTTCTCTAGGTCACTGAAGACTGACACAGCAGCTTGTTCTCTTCCATGGGCTCCTTTTGATCCCTTTGGCAGCCTTCGAGGTAGAACAATCCTTTCTTGTTGATTCCATGGTGCAGCTTCAGCAGGAAACTTAGAGTTCGGTAAATTTCTGACAGTTGATTCTTGAATCCTTTGTTGTCGAGGAGCAGGCCCCTTATGGGAGGAGATGCTCGAGGGGCTCAACATCAGCTCTTGCTTGTTCTCGTCAACTGCTTTGCATGCCTGCGATGCTGCTGCATTTTCGTTCTTCTCAGGCAAATCTTCCAATCCCATGAGTTTCACGACAACACTAGGAAGACGCTTACAGGCAGGCTGTTCCTGCTGGGTCTCATTAGTACTACTACTGCTTCTGCCTGAAACATTCATGCTTGGCTTCGATCTCAAGTCCAATTCCCTATTCCAAAGGTGACCTTCCTTGATGTCCAGTGACAACCTTGGTACTTCCCTCAGTTTTGATGCTGCCTCCTTTCCGTCATACGAGAACCGAGGTGCGTCATATGAAAGTCTTGCATGATGGCCTGATTCAGGCGGAGTCCAAGAGGCTTCCCTAAGCTTGGCTAACACTCGAAGCGACTCATTGATGTCCATAAGACCCTTGCTTTTTCCTTGCATGCAGTCGCTAGGCGGCCCGTCCAACTGCCTAGATGCATCTCCGCAGCTGACTGGGTGACCTTTTACCTCTTCCTTGGTTGATATTCTGACTGACGAATCACGGTTATCCTTATAGATTGAATCCTTCACAAGATTACGTATGCCAAGAATTGGAAGGCTGGATTCTGCTGTGGGCATGTTGTCAGGGTTGGTAAGGGCATCATCAGTGTAGTCAAGTCCATTGTCACTATCAAAAGAGCTCTTGAGCTTCAAAGAACTCTTGAACGGCCTCTCAGGAAATAGCATTCTGTCAGTGGCAGATAGATCTTGTTGTGTTGACCTATTGCCATCAAGGGAGGAGAACGACGACGATGGTGATGATGAATATGAGGTTTGAGACAGTTCTGCTCCCGGTATTCTCTGGTTGTCAGACCAGGTTTTACTCAAGTTGTTCTCCTGTGGTTTGCAGCAACTCAGTCAGGATTTGAATGTCAGAGAACAAAGCATGTGTGTATCTAATTGAAGTATATACAAAATATGGAAACTTACGAGAGCAATCTGGGGTGAATATCTTGGGCGATCACCACCTACACTTGGACTGCTGGATAGCACAGGGCCTGTTGGAGGAAGTGAAACTATTCTCAGTGCTCAAAAAGACAATAGAAACACAGGCGTTTCTTATAACAAAGCAGAATACAAAAAGGCCATTGTTTGGCACATTATATAAAGAAGAAACAAAATGTCAGCATCATTGATCAATCCAAGGAGCATATCTCGGGAAAAAAAATCCTCATTTGATCTAACGGGTGGTGTCAACTGGTGCCACCTTTCATTTAGGCATATGTTTCTAATCTTTAGGAAGGATGGTAAGCCTCCTCCGGCTGATTTCAAGCCAGTCAATGAGGGACGGTTCTTGGTACAACATCAGTGACCACCGAAATTTCGCCCAAAATAACTCAGTCAGTTACCACCAACATCTAGCAACTCATTGCAGGTTGAATAGAATGAACACGAAAGCCTGAAACAAGCTTCGGCATAGCGCATGGCTACATGCCCTTGTTACAATACTATAAACTAAATCACAAACAGAACCTGATCTATCTTACAAATATCAACCATATCTTGCGCATAATCCATGTATATAACATAAACCGTATAGACATCAAAGAGCGTAGATCAAGGCCTGTACTACTAGTAAAAATGCAGCAACTGAATAGTAAACATGCAGGCACGAAGGGAAAAAAAAAATCCAATCTTGCAGAAAGAATCGGCAGTGGGAGAGAAGGTGAACAGGTTCGAGCAATCCCAACCAATCCAAAGGATCCTACGATGAAGGGAAAGAGAAGCAGGTCACCTGGGGGCAGAAGCCTCTTGTGTGCGGTGAGCGGGTGGCGGCGGTCGAAGGCCTGCAAGATCCCGGTGACGCAGCCAACCTGGCGGTTCAGCTCCGGCCGCCTCTCCTCCCCAAACGCCTGCAGGTACTTGGCCGGCATCTCCCTCGCTTCTTCCGCCAACGAACGCCTCGCCTTGACAAAAAGCGAGCGGGGACGACAAGAAAATCCCAAAATGCAGGAGGCTGCCGCCTCGCTAGCAGCTCAAGAACCACGCGTCATCTCCCGCCGTTCTTGGACAGCAACCCCATTTCCCGGAAAAGGGACGCCGGAAACGCTTCTGAAATCCTGTTCCTCCGCGAGCAGCAAACCAAGAACGCCACCAACCGCTGCCCCTCACTCTCCAGCTCCAGCTCCGGTTAGTAGAATGGCAAGATTGCCGGAGGAGGAAGGACGAGCAGTAAGAAGAGTCTCCCGTCCTCCCTTCTCCTCTTCCTATGGCCGGGAACCACCACCGGAAGGAAGGAAGGAAGGGAAGGGCAGGGCAGCGAGGCTTCCGAAGATTTAGGGTGTGTTTGGTTGGGCTGTGGCTGTGAAAAAAGCTGCTGTGGCTGTGAGCTGTGGAAAAAGCTGCTGTGGTCTGTGAGCTGTAGGAAAAGCTGAAAGCCGTTTGGTTGAAATAGCTGTGGCTGTGAAAAAACTGTGAAAATGTCTGTAATACCCTGAAGATCTGAGAATCCATTCATATGGAAATTAATGGTAAAACATTGTCCTGTTTGGAGATTAACATCTAAATGACCATTTAGAATATAGAAACTTAATTTGTCAAAAAATTTCATCAACCCGTTAGCTTATACTAGTACTCTAATTTTAATCTTTTAGAAAATCTCTTAACTTCTGGACTTTTCTGTTAAAACATCAAGACACGACAATACTACGGTTAATTACACATGGTTTGAGGGCCTTATTGCAAAAGCCGTTTTCAATCGTCTTCCCCATCTTCAGACCACCATGGATGAACTCTTGAAGCTCAAATTAGCACGGGGAGGAGGGGAGATAGTAATGGGAAGTGGGGGGAATCGAATCCCTGGGCTATGGCGCAACCATTTGTGAGGAATTTCGGGTCAGAGCTATGGGTATGCCGACTGATTTTGGGGAGGCTCGATGGTTCATCCACTCGTTTTTCATCTCTTACCGTAACAATCTCTCTCTCCCTCACTCTCGGTGATGCGTTGCAAGGCCGAGCAGCAACTCAAGCTCCGGGCAGAGGTGGATCAGGGGGTCGTCATCGTCACGGGCTGGGGTTGGAGACGAATCAAGGAGGCGCGTCCGTAGGTATAAGAGTCGACGGCGGATCTGCAGGCCGGCGGTTCAAGCCGACAAGAGCTGGTGGAGACGACGCCGGTGGGTTCGGATAGGGCGGCCTGTGCCCGGCGACGAGGAGGCCGAGATTCACAGGTCTGGGCGATGCTCTGAGAGAGAAACCGCAGCGCCTGGCGAAGAGAGCGACTGCGACCTTGAGAGGGGATGGCAGGAGGCGCCGGCGACGAGATGTGGCGAGGAGGCGCCGCCGCCGCGCCGAGCACCGTCGCCCAACCCTAGCTCGCGCTCGTCCTGTTCGCTCGTGAGTACCTCTGTTCTGTTCGCTCGCTAGGAAAGAACGAAGCGGTACGTAACTTATCAGTGGCAGGCGGGTAAATTTGTGGAAAATTGCCCCCCACAGCCGGAGAAAGCAACACTCGGGCTGCTGTGAGAAATGAACTGAAGAAAAGCTGCTTTTGTGCGTAGACACTGCGAGAGAGCCGGGCCTTTGGTTGGCTATTTGCTTTTCTTAAAGCCACAGCACCTAGAAAAGCCGAACCAAAGCCACCCTTAGAAAATCAAAGAGGGAGGCATAGCAGGCAGATGACTTTGCCTTTGTTAATTTGGAGTGACAAGTTAATTATGGATAACACTATGCAGTTACTACTAAAGAGGAAGGTGGCTATGCTAAAACTGAAGGAGGGAGAGAGGAGACTGACAAAATATGGCTGGATTGCAATGCCATGGCCTACTGCTTTGCTGGGACCAGCCAGCCATGCCAACCCCATTCTACTCTCTCTCCTCTCTCAGCAACCCATGTGCCAATCTCTCTCTCTCTACACTGGCACGCGTGTACATACCATTTTGGCACTTGGCATGAAGGCCATGAAGGCAGGCTTGTCCGAGAGTTGGTTGGTTATTTTGGTTGGGTTCAGTAAAAAAGGAAGGAATTCCCTCGATTCCCCACCGGTTGGTACTGCTGCGTTGCTGCTGCCGAATCCAAGTCCAACGGTCGCCATGGATAAGCCGTGCATGTTAGTGCTGCTAATCTGTATGCAAGTACCTGCACAGAATAGCATAATCACCTTCTTGTCATGGTCAAGCAGGCATTGAATGGAATGGGTAAGGAAACAGTACTAACCAACAGTGCTTTCATGGGGTGCATCCGTGAAGACCCCGGGCATACCAAGCCGTGCCGTTGAAGCATCGCTGCCGGCTGTGCAGTGATGCCAGCTGCACTCATATATTCGACGAACCTACACCTGTAGGAACTCGTCCCTCCAACCTTTTCTTCACTGTTCCTTGGCTAAATGAGAACCTGAATACTATCAGCAGGTCAATGTGGACAGAGCAATGTGAAAATGCTCACTGTTGATGCACGTCGAGTTTCATTTGACTCGTCTGAATGATTGGCAAGCATTGGCCATCCCACTAGCATGAACTTACCCAGTAAAAACATGCACCAGAATAAAGGGGAAATGAAAAGGGAATTATGAACTACTCTAGGATTAAAAAGTAATTAGGCTAAGGAAGATCAGCTATGTTTGTCAGTTCACCTATAAAAATGATTCGATTTCGACAGGAATCAAAACTGACGTGTTTAGATACAGAGTGAAAACATAATAAATAGTTGGGAGTTTTCCGTCATAGTGACGACAGATAGAAGGGTCTTCTCCAATCTCCATGGATGATTCTTTCGACCACTGGATCCCTCAATCCAGCTGAAAGAGGCAGGCTAACTTTCTTTCTTTCGCCTGGCCAGTCCAGGACATGCAACAATAATTAGAACAACTTTTTATTTTGCGAATAATAATTAGAACAACTCATTAACTGTTGACGCGGATTGGGTTTCCCAGTCAATAGTGTAAGATACTCTAATCATCCAGAAAACAACATTGATGAGCATTGAGGAGTGAAAGAGATATATCTCCACCTATTCCACCAAGAACCCCTTGACTGCTAAATAGCAACCACTAAACAAATGGGAAAAAAAATACTAACATATGGAGCTCCACCAGTACTGCAACTATGCACTAATGCAGAAGTTTTGCAGAATGATGGTGCTCTGTAATTTCCAAAACAGCACATGGGAGCAAGCTTTGATAATGTGCCATCTCCTTGCACCAAACACATGGTGACCCAGCGCAGGCACGTCACTGCTAGCAAAGGTCAGCTAAGCATGGAGTAAAATATTTATGACCAAGAAATGCCCTAGGTAGTGGGCAAGATCTGATCTTTGTCTCCATCTTTACCTTTCCAGCGTCTCTTCTAGCTTTCTCTACCAAGGAATCATGATGTGGCATTCATTTGATAGCAGTATGCGGAGATTATTCAATTCATGGTCAGATCCAGATGCTCACTGACTTTCACTTTGCTTCAGGCACACAGGTGAAAATCTTGGAGATTATTATCAAACAGGACAGGTCTCAGGAATAGGATATCACAGGGGAAGAATTTTGCAGGATACCTAAAGATAGGATTAAAAGCTTATTATCATTACAAATATTTGGAGTTGTACAACTGATGAGATAAGAGGCGCGCACTGATGCACTGATGCGTGAGGCCAATCACATGGGGAAAAAGAAGTTGGTGGTGGCCATGCAATTGCTTGCTATAGCAAGCAAAATTATCAAGGCAGGACAGGGCACAGGAGCTAAGGTGTGCACACCATCTGCCCCCACCACCAATAATCCCTCTTGAAATTGCATAATTCTTGTTCAAAGAAACAAAAGACCCATCTCCACCAGCTAGGCTGGCTGGCTGGCTGGCACATGATGCTACCTGCGTAGTTTTCTTTTCCTGCATCAGAAGCTTCCACCAGCACCATGTGACCCCTATGAAGACCAGATCAGTGTTCTGCACCATGGTAGGACAGGTCTCCTCCTCTTGATCCATAGTTGTTATTGATTGATTCCCTGAACAAACTAGCAAACAACCAAACCAAACAAGCAATTCTTTGAGTTCTTGCAGTGTGATACCAGTCGAAAAACAGATATTTGCAACAGTTTAATATATATGCAGCGCACATGGGAGCCATCGCAACCTGTAGCCTGGCTATATTATCATATCTAAACACTGGCATGAGATGCGTTGAGACTGGAGCAATACCGTTAGAACTCTTGGGAGGTTGATTTACACTAAACATCCTGAGATTTGTTTAGTTCTTCGAGGTATCAAGATGAGTTGTTTAGTTTGCTCCCTTTTTTTTCCATTGCGGACAGCTCCACTTCTCGATGTAGCAAACCATGAATTTGGCCGTATGCAACGGTATGTTTTCCCCTTTGCTTCGAAGCTGGATCGTTGAAATAGGAGGTTCGAAAATAAACTATTACATTCTCGAAAAAGAAGACGGAAAATCACTGTACTACGTACTTCTGCTAAACAAACTATTCTTTGAGAAAAGAAGCGGAGTTGCCGACTGTGAGCTGCAATGGAACCCCAAACAGTAGAGAACAGAAAAGGCAAAATGTGTTTCGCCTGGCTCGCCAAAGTGGAAGCAGAAAAGGATGGTAGTCACATGCAGCATGAGACGACGATGTATGTATATCAACCATCTGAGCACGGAAGAAAGAAGCCACAATCTCAAAGGGACCTCATCTCTGAAAGTGATGTGTATGTCATGTACCAACCAAGACAAGTTTGAATCACACTTCATGATGGTGGTCATGCGTGATGTTTTCAAGCGGCTCACGAAGTATAACCATGCACACTAATTGCTGCATGGTCAATACAATGCAGTTCTGCAGCACCAGTTTATGCAACAGCCTAAGGGTCCTAGTATTTAGGGGTGAGCGTAGCAACTGGCAAGAACTATGGTCCATGGACGCATGAATTTATTTCTCTATTCAGCAAGATCTGTTTCGATTTATGAACACTGCATTGCTATGTATAGTGTGAAGTGTGAGTATAACCGTAAGCAAGTCAGCAAATGGTTTCACAGCTAAACAGTGAAATTTGGGATTAGGTTTTCCGCACTGATTTGGGAGGAAGTGTGTTTCCTTTCAGATGGACATTTAAGGAGACATGGTTTGGCAGGCAAGGTTGCGTATTAAAAGCTTTCATGACTAGTGACTCGTATCAAAATTCCTTAATATCTTAATCAAGCACTTGTTTGATCAAAGCTTTAAACTGTATCCTTACATCAGAAAATATTTAGAGCCCAAACAGGAAGCACCAAGTTGCTTATTTGTACTACTTTTAGAGGACAAAAAAAATGGAGCGTTTTATTTAACTTCGGTTCCAAGTCTATTAGCAAAAGTTTTTACTAATCTTCTAGTGGTTCCAAAAGCTAATAATCATCCTAAGGGTCGGGAACTTCACTGTCTTATAAAAAAATGGGACCCGTGGGAGGCATTGACGCCCCTCTCCACCCAGACTTTGTGCGATAGAGACGGATCTCTCACGTAGATCCAGAAAACCTACGAACCCCTGCCCCACCCAGCCTGAAAATCTGCTCCCACTCCTGTGGTGCTAACGTCTTACCAAGACCCTTTCGCAACATCTTCTATCTCGAGGATTTGCACGCAACTTCGGTAAGAGAAGCTTAAACCAACCAAATATGCAGAAATACAGATGAAAACCAAAGTTACTTACATTCAGAATAGCCTGCCAAGTGAACATTTCAGATGGACCAGGTGGAAACTTATCCTGCAAGATGTTTTGCTCCTCCTTGACCAGACCGCACAGCAAGGGTCTCGTGACTCTGCAACCAGCACTAAACATAGAACAGGGCTCATCAGGCACTTCATACAATATTCAGTGCCCAGAAAAGTTGGATGTCAGATATAGTAACTACTCACCGTCTGATATTCAATAATGACATCCTAGCCCGTCGAAATGAGTTGCATACAAGTTTGTTATGAAAGTGTTAATATGTATTGTGAAAGATCTCCAAAGCAAGAAGAGAGAGACATTCATCTTGGTGTGATAACTAAGCCTGCTAGTCCATAAAGTATGCTGGCAATAATGGAAAACGTATTACCTGTCTCAAGGACAGGTCAAATGTTGCACGAGTCCACAACCTTGCATACATACATCTCACTATCTCCCAGAATTTAACTGCAGGCATATCCCTCAATGAATTTCACAATGTGAAATTAAGAGCAAAACTATGAGCGTGAAATACATGCAAAATTCACTGCTGAACAAGATGTACATCCTAATATTATCAGCTCTATTATTGCCCATTACTCTCAAGATTAGACATTACAGTAATCTTTTTCAGTTACAATATCAACTGTCATTGGCAAGAAACAATGGAGCTGATGCAGAATTCAACCACTTTGAAGCAATTACAAGACTTGCAAAAGAGAGATTGCACACAAAAATGGCACCATCCTTACAACATAACCATCAAAATTTTCAATTCTAACTAACAGTTACAACCCTGTAATCCTTGCTACAGGGAAATGAATGATTGAACTCAGGTATACTTCGAATGGTGAACAATCCTTGTGGCCTCAGTTCACCATAAGCCGGGGCTTTATCCATAGAGAGCTAACAAAATTGTTGGAATCAATCAGCCCCCTTGCCTATGAACAATTACTAGACTAATGTAGTTGCACTGGCCCAACGCGAAATTCCTGCCGAGCAACACAAAACTTTAAGCAGATGGAACCATCATGCCCCCATCGCTTCAAGCTAAAGACTTCACTTTATCCACTATTTGAGCATAGAAATTCCAGTGCGGATCACTCTCCGTAATGGAAGGCTGACCAAATGGGTTCTCCCGAACAAAAACTTGAACATCATCTGCAGCAGCAAGTCTCTCTAGATACACACGCAGATCTCCACCAGGTCCTGTATATGAAACCAATTAGAATATATAACACCAAAAATAGTGAACATTGCAATGTGCCAAAGCATACCCAACGAAAAATCGCTCCTCTCCTTAAGATAGCTGTAGGGCTGCGGGAAAATTGCAGTGTGTGGCTGCACATAAATAACCAAAACAAAGTGCATGAGTTACAAAAATGGGACCTTAAGATTAACAGAAATCACTTATATATGAACAAGGGTGAACTTAATACCGGATTGCACAGTGCCTTGTACGGAGAATCATCCACGAGTAATGTATTTGAAGGTGAAAACTCTCCCTGTTCCCATGGAAGCTTAGGATCCTCTTTATTCCACAATTTCTTTAGTTCTTTAAGAACTAACGGTTTGTGATTATTTTCAACTGTGTTACACCCAGTAACAGTGCAATTGGACATGTCCTGAACAATAAAAGTTATAAAAAAATAAATACATGAAACAAAACATGGAAAATGCAGACAGCAAGAAAAAAGAAGCCATGAACTGATTTTATAGTACTCAGCATGCTGTGCTGTCATCTAGGTCAGTGTACTTTATAACTGCAGTTTGAGGTCATTAGAGTGTATTTAGTCTGTCATTAGTGGGTATAAAGTCTACACAGGGAAAGTTGGCTGAACACGAGGCAGCATACCCCAGCATGGGGGTAAACTGCCATGCACGAAACCCAGCAGAAATAGTGAGGGAAAAGGTACGGTTGTGAGCCGAAGTAGAATGTCAAGTTTTTCTATTTCTTACCCAACAGAACAGTAGATGCTGTTTCAGACCCCTCATAAGGATATTAACAACAGAATTGACATTGTCCCTGGAGAATTAGAATTTAATACAGTGAGCAACAAATAAAAAATAAAAATAGAAGAACATAGGAGGCACAAGAAATACTTGTTCCTTGACGACCATATTCCAAGCTCAAAATTCTGGAAACAGAATCTCAAAAAGTCATCACAGTACGGTCTTCTGAAGACTGTTACAAGAGTAAAATCTTTGCAAATTAGCATCTGTTAATATTTTAAATCCTACAAATAAATAGCATATGAAATACAAAGATAAGCAAGTTTACCTAATTTGGCTTTAACCTTCGCATGAGCCCTGTGAGCATTCCGGTAATCCATATTGATATCCGCAAGCAGACCATTGAGATCCAGGATGAGAAGTTTTTTCCTCTGAAACCTTATCAGGGATCCCCTTGGTGAGTAGATGTTTGTCACCTTCTCGTTATGTGCCCGGGCTAAACATGAAGCACATATGCAGTTAAGGTCATGTTCTGTTGAAGAATCCATACAACGCTTAACAACCCTGTCTCCATCCTTAGAAGAGATGCCTGGACCTCTGCTGGATCCATCCTTCTTTCTTTTTCTCCTAGGTCTCTTTCTATCTTCAGAGATTTCCGGCAACGAACTGCAGTTCTCAGAGCATTCCTTATTTTCTTCTCCGGCCTTACACTTCACCTCTTCATTAGTATCTTTTACTTCGGAACAATTTGGATCTTCTCCGGCTTTATACTTCACCTCTTCATTAGTATCTTTTACTTCGGAACAATTTGCATCTTCCACATTTATGGGATCCATACTAACATCAGCATCCACGGACGCCCCTTCCCCATTTGTACAGCCATTTCCAGGTTTGCTGGCCACAATTTTATCCATCTCAGGACTTGACAATGCCTGAGGTGATTCTTCTTGCTCTTGCATCTTATTCTTCTTCAATTTCTTCTTGAGTTTTGATGTCCTCTCCGATGCTATAATTGGGAACTAAATCAAATCAGAACACTCCTTGTATATAAATTAAACGCACATGTGCAGAGACTGGTAATAGAACTGATTCGCACAGCACGTGTCATTTTTGAAAAGAGAACGTTAATCTATATAGTCATGAGAAATTGAGAACGCTTATCTATACAAGCATCTCTACTATATTAAAAATTGGAGTTGGTGGTGATGGTCCGTCTGCCATCACCACCCCACCATGCACTTCTCCAATGCCATTGTAGTATAAATGAAGAGTGTTGAATGCCCTTTTACTACTTGCTTGGTTACTTAGATTCATGATACATTCTAGGTCTCAATTGGGAATATAATAGTGATCATATTTCTGACATGAACGTTGTATGCACAAGTAGTTGGGCCCCGGCAATGCAGGGGCATTTGGTTTTAAGTTCTTAGCCACAGTGAGAGCAGACAATGTTGTGACACATGGCAAGGTTGAAGGTACATAGACCCACATACCTGAAACTTCTGTGGTGGTTTCCTGCATAGCCAACCCTGTCTCATTCCCCTTCTCCTTGTTCTTGTATTTTTGTGTCCCCTCCAATGCTAAACCAGGAAAACCATATCTAATAAGAACGCTATTCATAATCTAGCATCCAACATGCTAGTGGCAAAAGCAAAATGATTACCATGGGAGCCACACAATGTAATAACCGTGCAGTGTGCAGGTGAAGACAAATCTATCCAATCATGTGAAGACGAATCAAACCAAAGCACTCGTCACCATTTGATACCCCAAAAACTAGGTCTAAGCTCTAGAGCAAGCATTGCTGTGACCTGTGACACATGACAAAACCCACATGCACACACAAACCTGAAATAGCAGCAGAAGGTTCCAGCTCATCCGTTCTGGTCTCCTTTATCTTCTCCTTCTTCTTCATGCATTTTAGTGTCCCTTCCAACGCTAAAACAGGAAAAACAAATCTAATCAGAACACTTCTCTCTTCCGAAATTAGCATACAATATGCGCGATGAAATCTACATGCAATAAGCAAGAGAAGAAAAAGAGCAATCACCATATGAAGATATACCAAAGGAAAGCACCCATCATCATTGGATACCCCCAAAAAGGGCTCTAAGCCCTAGAGCAGCATTCCGCAAAAGATGGCAAGGCCAAGGGTGTAGGATTGTACCTGAAACACTAGCAGTAGTGGCTTCTTTCTCCGCCACCCCCCTCTCCTCCTTCTCCTTTTTCTTGCATTTTGGTGTACCCTCAAATGCTAAAACAGGAGAAAGAAGACTAATCAGAATGTCTACAAAGACTAAACATCTGATGCATCAGAAGTGAAACTAAATAACATGGCAGTAGCAACAAATAATTGTGCAATATGCAAGAGAAGAGACTGTTCATATATCCAATAATGTGAAGATAAAACAACAGCAAAGCACCCATCATCATCTGCCAGAAATAATAATTAAAAAAAAAATAGCTCTAAAACCCAGAGCAGCATTCTGCAAAACATAACGAGGCCAAGGATGTAAGCACATACCTGAAACAGTAGCGGTATTGGCATCCTGCTCTGCCATACCCCTCTCCTTCACTTTCTCCTCATTTTTCATGCATTTTGGTGTCCCCTCCAGTGCTAAAACAGGATAAAGCACTGTAATATGAATGACTACACTAACATCTGTTATGCAAGTAATGGAAAACACTAGCATGGCAGTAGCAGTGCAGCAACTATGCGATATGCAAGAGAAGAGACTGTTAATCTATCTAATCATGTGGAGATAAACCAGAGCAAGGCACCCATCACCGGACAGAAAAACACTAGCTCTAAGCCCTTGGGCAAGTATTGCTGCAACAGATGGTAAGGCTGAGGATGTAAACACATACCAGAAACAGAAGCGGTGGCGGCTTCCTGTTCCACCATCTCCGGCTCCTTTGCCTTGTCCTTCTTCTTCTTTGATTTTGGTGTCCCCTCCAATGCTAAAGTCGTAAAACAAAGTCTGATTAACACACTCTCTAAGCCGTAATGAACAAGCACACACTAATAAATTGATTTGATTGACGTGCAGATGGGCAATGCATTTACAGTGCAACAACATGCTGGAACAACAAACTGGAACAACAGGCCTCCGTCACTTGATGATACAACACTGCCTCTAACCTTCAGCAAAAGACTTGTTCTGACATATGGCAAGGGCAGGACCGTAGGACTATTCCCAAAAAAAAAAAAAAAAGAAAAGAGCGTAGGAGGACATACCCAAAACAGCATCTGCCGCAATAGAGGCAGCTTCCTGCTCTACCGTTCCATTCACCTCGGCATTCACCGTATCCTTCATCGCCTCCTTTTTGCATTGTGCCCCCTCATCAGCTGCTGTTTCAAAAGAAACTAACATCGAGCACATTTTTTTTGACGGAAAACATCGAACACATTGGTAATGAAAAATTTAACATGGCAGCAGCAATGAAATCAAGTGAAATATGCAAGATGTGAGAGAATAAATCAACTTAATTATGTGAAGAGAGACCAAAGCAAAGCACCCACCACCATTTGAAACAAATAACACTAGCTCTAAGCCCTAGTGCAAGCATTGCTGCAACAGATGGCAAGGCTGAGGATGTACACACATACCAGAAACAGCAGCGGTGGTGGCTTCCTGTTCCACCATCTCCTGCTCTTTTGCCTTCTCCTTCTTCCTCTTCTTCTTTGATTTTGGTGACCCCTCCAATGCTATATAGTCATAAAACAAAGTCTTATTAATAACACATTATATCCAGTAATGAACAAGCACGCTATTGAATTGATTTGATTGACGTGGCGATAGGAAATGCAATTACAGTGCGACAACATGCTAGAGAAGGAAATGCTCCATCAAACCATGTGACAACAAACATGGACAGCAGTACTAACGTCACCAGATGCCAAAGCCCTGGCTCTAACCTTCAGGAACTTGTTCTGACATATGGCAAGGGCGGGAGCGTACAAGGACATACCCGAAACAGCCACCGCCGCAGAGGCAGCTTCTTGCTCCGCCGTCCCACCCTCCTCGGCGTTCGCCGCTCCTTTCGCCTTCTTTTTCTTCTTCTTGAATTTTGGTGTCACCTCATCAGCGGCTGTTCCAAAAGAAACTAAAATCTGACACCCGTAATGAAAGAATTTAACATGCCAGTAGCAATGTTCCAAAAGAGACTTCAGGAAGGAACTTGTTCTGACATATGGCAAGGGCGGGAGTGTACGAGGACATACCCAAAACAGCCGCCGCTGTAATAGAGGCAGCTTCCTGCTCCGCCATTCCACTCTCCTCGGCGTTCGCCGCTTCTTTCGCCTTCTTTTTCTTTTTCTTGCATTTTGGTGTCCCCTCCTCAGCTGCTGTTCCAAAAGAAACTAAAATAAATCTGACACCCGTGATGAAAGAATTTAACATGGCAGTAGCAATGTAACCATGTGCAATATGCAAGATAAAAGAGAATAAATCAACCTAATCATGTGAAGAGAGACCAAAGCAAAGAACCTACCACCATTTGAAAGAAATAACACTAGCTCAAAGCCCTAGGGCAAGCACTGCTGCGACAGATGGCACATACATACCAGAAACAGCAGCAGTGGTGGCTTCCGGTTCCACCATCTCCAGCTCCTTTGCCTTCTCCTTCTTCTTCTTCTTTGCTATTTGTGTCCCCTCCAATGCTAAAGCTGTAAAACAAAGTCTGATTAACACACTATCTCCGCCGCGCTATTAAATTTATTTGATTGACATGGCAGATGGGCCATGCAAATACAGTGCAACAACATGCTAGAGAAGCGAATGATCTATCAAACCATGTGACAACAAACAGGAACAAGAGGCCTAACGTCACCAGATGTTACGACCCTGGCTCTAACCTTCAGGAAAGGACTTGGTCAATATGGCAAGGGCGGGAGCGTTCTAGGACATACCTGAAACAGCCGCCACCGCAACAGAGGCAGCTTCCTGCTCCAGCTTTCCACTATCCTCGGCGTTCGCCGCTTCCTTCGCCTTCTTCTTCTTCTTCTTCTTGCATTTTGGTGTCCCCTCAGCTTCTGTTCCAAAAGAAACTAACATCTCACACACTGGTAATGAAAGAATTTAACATGGCAGAAGCAATGTAACCATGAGCGGTATGCGAGAGAATAAATCAACCTAATCATGTGAAGAGAGACCAAAGCAAAGCACCCACCACCATTTCAAACAAGTAACACAGCTCTAAGGGGCAAGCATTGTTGTGACAGATGGCAAGGCTGAGGATGCACACACATACCAGAAACAGCAGCGGTGGTGGGTTCCTGTTCCACCCTCTCCCGCTCTTTCACCTTCTCCTTCTTCTTCTTTGATATTGGTGTCCCCTCCAACGCTAAAGTTGTAAAAAAGTAACTCTGATTAACACAGTATCCGCCGCATTGAACAAGCACATACTACACATCGATTTGATTGATGTAGCAGATGGGCAATACAATTACAGTGCAACAACATGCTAGAGGAGCGAATGGTCTATCTAACCATGTGACAACAAACTAGAACAGCAGTCCTAACGTCACTTGTTCTGACATATGGCAAGGGCTGGAGACATACCTAAAACAGCAACCCCAACAGGGGCAGCTTCCTGCTCCACCGTTACACCCTCCTCGGCATTCGCCACCTCCTGTTTCCTCTTCTTCTTCTTGCATTTCGTCGTCCCCTCGGAAGCTTAAGATCAGAAAACCATGGCTACTTCAGAACACTATCTCAACAGAAATCAACATCCGACAGGGGTCTAGCAACGGAAGTGACTGAAATGCGCGACCCTGCTTATTCACGCTGGAAGGGTGAAAGACAAAGCGACGTGCTAAGCGCCAATTCGACGCGATGAAACCCTAAGCTCTAAGAAATAACCAGAGCTGACATTGTTGCGGCATAAACGTGGAGGGCGTACGCACGCAGACATACCTGGAACAGCGGCGGCGGCGGCAGATTCCATCTCCAGCTTCCCGTTCACCTCCTCGCCGTCCACCGCTGCCGCCATCGCCGCGCCCAAATTTGGCATCCAAACCCAACCAGGGGAGGGGAAAACACAGAGGAGTACGGGTGGGGCTAGATTGAGGGCATGAACGCAAAGCCTGTGGAGCTCAAGGGGCGGGTCAGAAGCGGTGGCGCTTTGGCGGCGGCGGCGGCGGGACTCGACGGTGTGGCAGTCACGAGTCATGACCCCCGCCACCGTTCGCCACGGCATATTGGGCTGCGGACACTTCAGCTAATGGGCCGTGCTAAGGCTGTCTCCAATGGTGGGGGTGACCTAAACCCACACTGAGGATTGATTTTCTTCGGAATAGGTGGTCAAAAAATTACCATCTATAACAGCAACACCCAAAACATGCGACCTTTTTCCTCCTCGCGCCGCGTCGCCGCCCCTGCCGCCTCCGCGCCCGCGCCTCGCCCCCGCCCCCATGTCGCGCCGCCGCTGCTGCCGCCGCCTCACCTGCGCCGCGCGCCGCACCCGCCGTGCTACTGCCCCCGCCGCCTCACCCGCGCTGCTGCCTCCACGCCGCGCTGCTGCCGCCCCGCCTCATTATACAAAAGTCTATATACAACCCTCAGAAATTCCTATATGTAGATCAATCTACGAAAGTCTATATGTAGATCAGATTCGTTGAGATTTGAGTAGATAGAGGAAGAGAAGGCTTAGAGCGCGCCCGTGTCGCGACGTGATTGAAGCGGTTGAGAGGGGATGAAAAAGAATCGGTTTCAAAATTTCAAACACATTTTTCTTCCAAACCGTAAGTCCGTTTTCGAATCCGTTTGAACCTATGTGTTTGTTACAATTAATTCTACAAAATAAGATTCAATACAATATTTTTTAAATTTTTAAAATTTAAAATTTTCGTCAATATTGTAAATATGTTACATCAACATTTTATTTGTACTATGTCAACATTTGATTTGTACCATATCAACACTTTCTTTCAAAATGTTGACTTCATGTTCTAAAGATGTTGACACAGTGTTATAAAAATGTTGACTTTTTATTTTTAGAATGTTGACGGTTAAGGTGGGCTGGGCTGTTTAGATTTGATGGGCTATTGGGGCTGATCTATGCGTTGCTGACGGTAGATCAATCTATGTATAGGAGCTCCCATAACACTGGATGCTACCATCATCTGAAGCGCCTAAAGGTCTGTTTGTTTCAGCTTTTCAGTAGGCTTTTCTAGCTTCCAATGAAAAGCTGAAATAAAAGGCAAACTTCTGATTTGGTTTTTGGAGTGCTGAAAAGCTGACTTCTGATAAAATAAACTAAAAGTTGAAAAGCTGGTTGAGAGCTGTTTTTCTAACTTTAACATGTTGAGAAGCTTAATATATATTATAAAAGCCAACATTAAAAAATCTAACAGTCAATTTTTCAGCTACTCAAACAACCAGCTTTTCTAAAAACTCAAAAGCTCCGGCCCAAAACAAACATGCCCTAAGACTATCTCCAACCGATATGGCCCAATCTGGATACCCAAAAAGCCAAATAAGTCTTCTTGACCTTAAAGTTACAACACCCAAAAACATGCATTTCCAACCGCAGTCCAAAACTGCTCCTCCTTTCTCTCCCCTCCAGCATCGACGCTGCCGGCGAGCTCGCGAGCATGGAGTACGTACCGCCGGCAAGCTCGCGAGCCTGGAATATCGCTGGCACAAGCGCACCTGCTCAACCGTCCGCGAGGAGGAGAGGGAGGGGCCGCGGTACGTGAAGGAAGTGTTGGCTTGTTTCAACTCCAGCTCATCGACCTGCTCGCCGCCGTCGACATCCCGCTCGACCGCCGGCGAGGAAGGGGGGCACAGCGCACGTAGGGGTGCGCGGAGGGCATTGACCTGCTCGCCGCCTCCGTCCTGACGGGCCGTCGCAGCGGAGGGCGAGGAGGCGCAGATGCGGCAGCATGGCGGAGGGCGAGGCGGTGCTGCGGAGGGAGAGGAGGCGCAGAGGCTGGGGGGCGAGGAGGCGCGGATGAGTGGCGCGGGTGTGTAGGCGATCGTTAAACCATGCTTTGACCGCCACCCTACCGGTAAATAACGGCATGTCACCAAAATTCTGTGCATAGTAGATAGGAATAACACTACTCCACAAGTTTTGGTGAATATTTGGATGCAGGAGTGAATATTAGAGGAAAGTGGGCCCAGCCAGAGAAAATCCCTGGCCGGCCGGCCCCACCTGGTGGTCAATGGCCCCGGGCTTACTCCAGTGGGCTGGAAACTGGTCCATAACGCATAATTGAAGGCCTAGCCCAGCGGATTCCACCGTCATTCTAGAAGGTGGGCCATTTGGGCCTTTACTTGGCCCTCACAGCAGTTCTGCCGCCCCCACGAAGTAGCCGACCTTCGGACCGCCTTCAGGGAGTGATAAGGAGCGTTGATACAGAAGGCGGTGGCCAACCGCCACAGGAGACGGCCGGCCGGCCTCCCTACCTGGCCGGCCGGCCTAGCGTGGCTACCCCGCCACTCCATCTTCTGCTACATAAGCTCCACTGTGATGGAGAGGCTATAAATAGCACCCTCGGCTGCAGAAGCAATTCGCACCACACTTCATGCAAGTGTTCACTTCTTGTTTAGTAGTTAGAGTAGAATAGAGTAGGGTAAGAGCTCTCTCGGGCTTCCGGAGTCTTCTCGGAGTTTCGGTATAGTTCTTTGTATCTTAACTCTTATAGAGATATTATTTTCAATACATTTATATTTAGCTTTATCTTTATTTAATTCTTTTAGTAGTTCTTTTCTATTTAGTTTATTTGTTCCGCTAAGTAAGTGCTCGTACAAGTCTTGTTGTGGGATTCGTGATTGTTGTCTAAAGAGTACGAGAGAGTGTGCTCCGTCGGAGATGGCGTCCGCGCTTGGTGAATCTGTGCTCTATTCTTAGATAGAACTGCTCTGTTGATTAAGAGTAGTTCCTCTAGGCAGGTTGTAAGCATGGAGCTTAGAGCTTGGCCTATGCACGTTTGGCACCCAACCCCACGGAGGATGGTAGCCGCGAGTGTATGTGACAGCTACACCGGTCTCTGTAATCCACCACGTCCGGGTTCGACAGGCAGGGTCTTAATTATAGCGTACGGTTCCATAGGATGAACTAGCAGTATCGGTTCATATAACCTAGCACGTGCGTGCCCCGAAACAACATGACTTGTATGTGTATGAGCTTAGCTAGAGTAGATAATCTTTGTAGACTTGACTGCTAGGAAGAGTAAATAATTGATAAGCATATAGGAAGTTTTGACTCTATCTCGTTGTCCTCCCAAATGTATATTACGCATTTATTTCTTTTATCACTTAGGATTAGATGGTGTGTGCCAACCCATTTATATCATGCAAACCTGACCCGTCTTAAGTATAGTTGATATATTATTTTTCTCCAAATTGTGCAATACATTGCTACTATTCAGCTTCCTTTCGCTCTACTTCCCTGCGAAATTATAAATACGATAACCCTGGAATACTCCAAGGTGAAATGCTACAATGGTGATCCGTGCGCTTGCGGAATTAATGAATTTAATTTACACGCATAAGAACCGCCAACAAGCATTTCTGGCGCCCTTCCCTAGGATTCTGAATAAATGCTACTTCACTGGTGCCGTTCCCGGGCGCCTCTGCTGCTGCATCCCAGCTATCCCAATCTGCTGCTGCGCTCGCCAAAGACTGCCCGACGATCTCCTTCCTTCCGCGCTTGGTCTTTGTCACTTTGTGTTGCTCGCGGTGGTCGGCCTCGAGCCAATTCCCTCAATCGATCTTATTCGGGAGGAAGAGGGCGAGCTCGGGGCAGGGAAGCTTGATGTTGGTGCCGCAGACGTAGTAGCCGAGCTTGGCGCTTCCCGTGATGGTCTTCCCGCGCACCATGGACTCGTCGATGAGCGCCGGCCTCACCCAACAATCGTCCTTCATCATGAGGTTGCCGTCGGTGACCTTGAAGACGATTGTTTGGAGGTAGCCTCCAAAAGCTAGCTTCACCTTAGGGTTGGCCCTTTGGCTAAACCAACTCCCCACCATCAACATGATTGGGTTGCACTTGGACGGACTCGCGATGGCGTTGTAGAGCCAACGCAAGTCCGTTTCGGAGACGTTGGTGGTGTCGAGGCGGCCGGTGGTGCGCGCGGCCATCCACCGGTGAAGGATTTGGATCGTGGGGTTCTTGATGTGCCCCCTCTTGCGCTCTTCTGCGTCGGCGATGCGGCGCCAAAACGCGTCGAGCTGCTCCGTAGTCGCCGCGCCGTATACGGGAGCCTCCCCATCGAAACCGAGAGCATCGGAGAGAACCCCGATCTCGATGGAGTAGGGCTCGTCCCGCACACAGAACTTGATCTCATCATCGCCTTGCTCGTTCATCTCACGGCGCATGGTGGTGATGAACTCGATGACGAGCTCGATATCGAAGCTGCTTGCCTGGTCGTGGAGGGTCTCCCACCCAAGGTTGATGAGGCATTGTTGGAGGTCCGGCCACACCCCGACCTTGGTGAGGAACTCCTCATCCATGTCGATGTTGGTGACGATGCGGCCGCGGATGTTGGTGTAGATGTGCTCCTCCTCCAAGCTCGTGAGGGTGAACCCCTCCCGAACCGCGCGCGGCACATATGTCGGCGCGCTCGACTCGGCTTCCGCCGACGTCCCGCCCGCCGCGGCGGCAGTTGCGCTCCTTGTGCGCGGCCTCGGTCCGCGAGGAATGCCGGAGTCACGGTGGGCAGTGTAGAAGTCGTCCCGCCCTCGTGGCGGCGTCATCTCGACGGAGAGCTCGGGACTATCATAGCCCGCCGAGCTTGCCCTCCGCGACGTGGAGAAGGAACCGGAGTCGCTGCCGGAGTTGTTGCTGCCAGAGTTGTTGCCGCCGGACTGCTGCGATCCGCCGGAGCCGAACCCCTGGCGAATCCTCTTGCCGGCGCACTTGAGCGTGGATCTGAGCCCCTTCATCTCCTACGAAAACGAAAGCGAATTGCGTGAATTGAGGAAGTGGAGGAGTGGAGAGGTTTACCAGGAAGTTGTGGTGAAAATAGAGGAGGTAGTGCCCCCTCTTATAGCTCTCCAAGGCGTCCAAGGAAGGAACCCGCTGCCGGTTCAAATTCCCCAGGCGTGCCGGTCGGCACAGTGCCACGCCGGCCGGCACGATTCAAATTGTCGCGGATTCCGTCGCTCCTCGGCTGCCACGCCTTCTTTTCCTCTTCCCCATGCTTGGTACAGTGTCTCATGTCGGGAGACAGGGAAACAAACTCAAAATTTAGCTTTCCCATGCGGCGCCGATTGGCACGGGGACCGTGCTGGTCGGCACGGTTCAAAATTTCGCTGATTCCCCCGCGCCTTGGCTGCCGCGTCTTCTTTTCCTCTTCCCCATGCTTGATATGGTGTCTCATGTCGGGAGACAGGGGAGCACCTGCGAAAATTTGAATTTCCCAGGTGATGCCGATCGGCTCGGTGACCGTGCCGGTCGGCACCTTCGCTCCATCCCAAGTCTGGGCGCGCGGTGCTCCCTCTGTGCTCGGCAGCTGCATGGGTGTCAGTGACTTTTCCTCCTTCCAACGTGCACAGATTTTGATGCTTCATTTGAATTATTGGCCAGTGTGCCGGTCGGCACATAGCGGTGCCGGTCGGCACTATTCCTTTTGCGCCCGATCCAGAGCTTCGTCTCTTTGTGTCGTCAGAATTTCAAATTTCCCACGGATGTCAGATTTCCTGTAACATCGAGATTCTTGGAGGTTGCGTTTCCTTGTGGTGCCGATCGGCACGGTGAACGTGCCGGTCGGCAACTGAGCAAAATTTCCGCTATTGCCTCCTTCTTCCGCAAGAGTCATCCAATATATTTCTGTGACACAGAAACACACGGAAATATTCTCAGGACAATTGTTGGACTCACCTTGTCGATTTTTCCTCCCTCGAGTATCCCGCACATTTTCCTTATGTTACCCCCCAATTAATTTGTATCTCCAGATCGGGGTATCTTTCAGAGCACTATTTGGCGTGCCAGCTTCTGTGCCGGTCGGCACGGGCTTGTGCCGATCGGCATACACCAGAATTTTCTCTTTTTGTTTCTTTTCCCTCTGCTCCGTTAGTGAACAAGCAAAATACAAAAAACAAAAACTGCAGAAAGTAAACAGACAGCGCAGAGGTTCACACAAAAGTTAAAACAAACACTTGGACTAACGAATTTTATTCCGGGAGTATTATTGTGGATTACAAGCAAACAATTTAAAGGCCGGGTTGCCCTCCAGGTTAGCACTAAATTTTTAATTTACGGGTTGCCCTCCCGAAAGCACTAACACAAAAAGACTCACCCTATGACTCACTTCCCGGATTTTGGGTTGCCTCCCAAAAGCGCTCTTAGTTTTGAAAAGGTCGTAGAGCTTGACCTCCCCGTATAAATCACTTCCTTAGCGTCGTTCTACGGGAAACATGGTTGCGACGCTACAAGGTTCCCTTGTCTCTTCTCCTTCAAGTGTAGGACATATCCTTCCTCTAATTACCCTCGATTCCTTTGTGGTGCGGAGACTTGTATTTCTCAACCGTAGAGACCATACGGCTTTCTTCTCCCTTAGGGCGAAACTTGAATGTGTAGGAGGCTCCACTTATGTCGAAACTTATCTTTCCACTCTCCACATCAATGTTTGCCTTTGCTGTCCGCAAGAATGGCCGGCCCAAAATCAATGAAGTCTTTGTCCTTCTATCCGTATCAAGCACAGTGAAATCCACAAGAACTATATCATCACCAATTTGAACAGGCACATCTTCAGCAATTCCATCGGGATAATGAACCGATTGATCGGCCAACTCCAGGCACATAGCCGTAGGCTCCAACTCTGGCAAATTCAAACTTGAAAAGACGTAGGGAGGCATGACACTTACACTTGCTCCAAGATCGCATAAAGCCCCTTCAAAGATTTGAGCTCTAATCAAACACCGGATACTAGGAGATCCGGGGTCGGGCTTCTTTTCTGGTGTAATGTCATTAATAGCTGCAGTGCACTCCTTTGTCATCTTCACTACCTCTTCCGATGCTAAGGACTTCTTGCTTTGCATAATATCCTTTATGTACATAGCATAGGTGGGCACTTGAAGGGCATCAAGGAATGGAACATTGATATATAACTTCTTCATAATATCGACAAACCTGGAGAATTGCTCATCATGGTGTCGGATCCTTTCTGTCTTGGTCAGCAGCAGCGTATCCATAAAGGTAGCATGACTGTGTTCTTTGTTCTCAGTTCCCTTTTTCAGACCCGAGAGGTCAATTTCCTCAGTGTGCCGATCGGCACCCTCTGTGTGCTGGTCGGCACCATCTTCTGGCTCGTGCCAATCGGCACCAGTGTCGTGCCGGTCGGCACGAGGTCGTCTTGCTCCAGCTGCAAACTTCGGATCTTCCGTTTGCTTCCCAGACCTCGTAGCGATGGATTTCAGCTGTTCTGCGGAGCGGGTATTACCGGGAAGGGCTCCCTTCTCACCTTGCACCGATTCCGCTAATTGGGCCATTTGTTTCTCCATCATATTCATGAATTGGAGAATTTGCTGATTAGAGCTCCCCACTTCGATGACCTTATCATTGATTGTTTCAAGCACACGATCAACTTCCTTGAATTTGGCTTGGGTTTCCTTGTTGACCTTATCTTGAGCTTGAAAGAACTATTGGCATTGAATCCGAAGAGGGATGGCATTTTGCATAGACGATGATGGGGTGAAGCTACTCCTTTGTTGCTGATATGGAGTCTTCCATCCTTGGCTCTTGACATAATTGAGCATCTTTACATCCTCGGGGCAGTTCTTGCTCACATGACCAAGCTCTCCACATTATTCACATGTAGATCGGGCTTCCGCTAACTTGACGGTCTCTTCCTTAGGAATATGATCAATCTTGTCCAATCTTCTTTGTATGGTGTCAAGCTTGTCCATAAGCAGTTCATCATAAGCTCTTTCCACCACACTCTTCACTTTTCCGTTGGAAGGTTGAAGGATTCTACTTTCTCTCTCACTAACCCATGATTGACTTTGCTCCATTTTCTTGATCAAGGCTGTGGCTTGAGCGGGTGTCTTATCCAAAAACGATCCTCCAGACAAAGCATCTAAGTGTTGTCGGGACAAAAGATTCAAACCCGTGTAGAACCTTTCCACTAGCTCCCATTCAGCAAGGCCATTGTGAGGGCAAGCATCCTTGTACTCGTTGAATCGATTCCATGCTTCTCCAACGCTCTCGTCAGGAAGTTGAGTAAATCCAAGGATCTTGTTCTTCAAAGCTTGAGTCTTGCCTGGAGGGAAGTACTTTGCCAAAAATTCTGCAGAGAGTTGATCGCAACTAATCTTTGTTGCAGCAGGTAACCCATGGTACTACTGCTTAGGACGCCCAATAAGAGATAGAGGAAAAAGTCGCACTTTGGCTTCATTGGCAGTCATATGTTGCAATTGAAAGGTGCTGCAGATTTCATGAAAGTGTTGCAAGGGCATATTAGGATCTTCAGAACCTGTGAACGGTTGTTGACCAACCATAGACATGTAGCGCTCTAGCTGAAAAGGTTGAGTTTGTGCAGTAAACTCAGTCTTGATAACATTGTCCAGGGCAGGCTTGAGTCGATCAGCTATTGGTGTTCTGTCTGCCATGTCTTCCACTTCTGGAACTTCTTCTTCCTTGTCTTCTTCTAGAGCTGCAAACAATGCCCTCGAGCTGAGTAGCTCGCGGTTGTCTTCTATGTCTCCCACTGACTTGCTTTTCTTTTCCGCCTTACGCTTGCGAAAGAGAATCTCTGGATCATCGAGGTAATTAAAGGGTTTATTTGACTTAGCGCCGTCTATACCTATCTGGTTAAATAAACAGGACATATGTACTGGAAAAAACAGAGAAATTAAAAAAAAAAGCAATGTGCCGGTCGGCACACAGGTGTGCCGATCGGCACCACAGCCAATTGCTCAAACTTCAAACAATGCCTAATTCGAACAAAGGTCCCCGGCAACGGCGCCAGGAAAAGAAGCTTGTTGGTCATTGGACGCACCTACTTATATACCGCAAGTTGACGGTGTACAGTTGTAGCACTTTTTCCCCCAGAAGAGTATTCCAAGGTTTAATCGAATCCACAGAGACCAATGTGAATTAAGCAAAATCATCAGTAAAAGAGTTAGCCAGGCTTTCTAGTGAGCGTGAGCGTGAGCTTTGGGAAAGCTGGGGGGGTGTGCCGATCGGCACAGTGTCGTGCCGGTCGGCACGGAGGCTGAGTTGACCGAGTGTTGCTTGAACAGCCTAAGGAACCTGATTAAATCACGGGGTAAGTTAGCCAAAGTCTGCGAGTTGAGATCGTAACCAAGAAGCCTAATTAAATAGAATCATAAACGGATTTACTTGATTATTGGAAACCGAAGATCGGCAGGAAGAAACCCTTTCGGTCGAGCCCTGTCACAGCCAATCTCCTTAATCGGCGGCCGCTTCCCACTCTACACATCACCTCAAGGATCTAGCATATTCCAGCGCGTTGAGGTACAGAGACAATATGCAATTATGGCGCATTACAAGATCCCGATATTGCCTTAACCACAATGGAGATAGTGAGAGATTGAATCTCTCACCTCTTATTGCCACCACAATTAAGATAACATCTAGTACTTAGTCGTCACTAAGCGTAGGAACAAGTGCATGTAAAGACCATAAAATTCAGGCAATCAATAATCAAAACCATTCATCCACATATTCAACCATACTTTGATAATACATAGTACAAGATACATCACTATCTAGTAGGCCTACCTTGATGGATCACCTCTTAGCACCAGCGGTTCTTGATCTAACAACTAGAGAACATGAAGAACGGAGCAATTTCCCCAGTGGCTCTAAACTTACTAGCTGTGTTGTCCCTCTGGCGGCCGATCTCGAAACCCTAGAGTTTCTACAGGTTTATATATGACTATCCTTCGGAAAGGAAAAGGATCTCGAGAAAAGAGTTCCCGTGCCGATCGGCACAGAGGCCGTGCCGATCGGCACACCTCGTATCCAACTCGGTCTCCTCTCTAAGTCGGTTCCAAAGTCCTAGGTAGCTTCCATGTGGGCCATCCAATCAGTTTTCTTCTAGATCAAGTCTTGCATTGCTCTTTTAAATCTTCGAGTATCTTTTATCTCTTCGTGACGAATATCTCCCAAGATTGGTTCGGATAACTTCCTTCTAGAATCAACTAAATGGTGGGCCAGCCTCGATTGCCCTGAAGCTCCTTGTGCCGGTCGGCACAAGGCTGTGCCAGTCAGCACAGTGAGCCTTTTCTGCTGCTTCTCTTCTCTTCAGGTCCAGATCAGCCACAATATCCAGAATGTCGTCCTTTTCATCTGTTTCCGCAATAAATCTCCAGAACGACACATATACGAATATGGTGCTATTATCAAGGGTTAATGGCCTATAATGATGATATTTATGCTCTAAGTAAGGCGCAGTTGACATATAAAATGGTGTTGGGGATCGGTGTTTACGATAATAACGACACCCCCTTTCTGCCTTTGGTTTTTTGGCTGCAGGTAGCCTAGCTGCCGACATTAAGGGATTCGCCGACGAAGGTGGCGGCAACCCTGGGTGCCGCCGTTACGGGTCGCCGACATTGTTCAACAAGACCCGACCGCTGGCGATGAATTGGCGGCGACTAGGAATGGCGTCCTCAAATGGCGGCAGTCCATGAAGGAGATGAAGTTCGGCACGACAACGTCCAAGGATCGGGCCGGCGAATGACGTCACCTAGCTAGGGTTTCCGTCATTGAAACGGAAATGCCGTTTGTACCCTTGTGACCATGTTGTACAGAATATTCCACGAATATAGTGGGTGGCCAAGGGTAATCTGGTCATGCCGAAATAACCCTTGGCCTCCCCTATAAATACCCGCCCCCGGGCTCCGTGGGACGGGACGGAGGAGGAGAGATGACACCCCTGTAATGAAATGCTGTCCCGTTGTCTCTTGAATGTCTTTTGATTGTCTGTGTCGGGATTCTTTGTTGTCGCGATGAAGAATTCCCAACATTGGCGCCCACCGTTTGTGTTGCTCGAAAATACCACCCGTGATGCCACAAAGGAAGAAAAAAGCACCTAGTCCAAAAACCACCATCAGCTCCCACCCGCCGGATTTAGAGGAAGAAATTCTCCCTCCCAACCCGGCATTCTCGGAAGAAGAAATTCGTTGGGCATTCATTCAAGCAAGGCAAATGGCCGACGAGGCCAACCGAATTTCCGGCGCGGCGCAAGCAAGCTTGGCCGCCGGAATTCGGCCATCTGATGAGGTTATCGCCGCTAAAAGCACCATCGACTTCACTCTCGATGAAGAAGCAGAGAAGTCGAAGCAGGTAAAAGCCGGCAAGCAATGGGCGGAACCACCGTCGACAGTCAACGCTGAAGAAAGTGATCCAGAGGAAGATGAAGTTGACAAGCAATTGCGTCAGCTCTCCAACTTGCAACAACTTGGAAAAAGACTTAAGTTAACAAAGGAGAAGATAATCTCCGAAGAGAGGGCCAGAGAGAAGGAAAGGCTCCGGCTGCAAATTGAACAAGCAAAGGCGGCAGTCGCCGAACTCCAAAAAGAGCTCGATGAAATGACAAGCGCCACGGGCAAAATAGCGAAGCAAAGAGAGAGCAATACCGGGTGACTCCCGACTTTGAAGCAAACAACAATGGCGAAGACCATCATAGGCCTCGGAATGAATACCGCAAATTTGCACCTTTTGTCAGTAAATTCGACAAGAACTCTCCCTTGTCAGAAGGCCTCCAGTTGACCCCATGGCCAGCAAAATACAAGCCTATCTCTTTATCAAAGTACAATGGCTCAACCGACCCAAGGCAATTTTTGATGTCATTTGAAGCTGCTGTAGCGTCTGCTGGAGGAGATGATACTGTATTGGCCAAGACCTTTGTCACCGCAATTGAGCATCAAGCTCTCGAGTGGTACTCAAGGCTGAAGCCCGGATCAATATATTCATGGGAGAACCTAAGGGACAAATTGACGACAAATTTTCAAGGGTTTCATAGAACATCCATATCTGCAGATGAACTCAGAGCATGTGTTCAGCAAGAAAAAGAGCCCCTGCAAGACTATTTCCAGAGATTTGTCAAGCTAAAAGCCCGAACTGATGATATGCCAGACCAAATTGTCATTGATGCCGCAATTGGGGGGTTGCGAGCCGGCCCTTGTGCCACTCATTTTTCCATGCACCGCCCTTCAACACTCGAAGAGTTCTTCTCAACGGTCGACCAGTTCTGTAGAGCCGACAATGACCATAGAAGAAGATTAGAGCAGCAGAGCGCGCTGCGCCAGGCGAAGAAAAACCAATCGAGCCAGAGGCAGCAGGATTGGAATTCGTCTAGGAGAGGTGGCAACAACAATCAAAGCCAGAACTCCAACCTAATCAATCATATTGACAACCAAGAAGAAAAAGCCGACACAAGCATCTCTGCCGGCAATTTTCAGCACAGAGGAGGAAGAAACAATCGCTCTCGAGGAAGGGGTCGCGGCAATTCGCACAACTCGCGAAACCAAGAGCCAAAAAAGCCATACTGTCTGTTTCACGGACTTGACAAGGGTCACACCTCCAAGGAGTGCCCAGAAACAAAGGATGCCATGGAAAGAATGAAAGCCAAAGAGCAAAGAAGCGAAACACAGAGAAGCGTCAATCACACGTCTGCCGCCAATTCTTGGAACAACTCACCTTTCGGTGCTTCTTACCCATTCCAATACTTCCAGAATTCTTACAACCCCATCACCACTTCCAAAGCCCATACCAACTACATCCACCACACTCGCCGCAAATACAGCATCTGGCGACTTCCCAAACAAGTTCACACATGCCCCAGCCGCAAATTCCTAGAATCACTGCCTCGGAGGAGCCGCCTTTACCTCCACCGCCGCCATTTCCAAAACAGTCAAACCAAAACAATTCCTCTCAGAGCCTTCCCACTTATGGAGTCATCCTACCAATCACGGGGGGATCTTCATCTGAGTTTGAAAGTAAGAAGCAAAAGAAAAATTACTTCCGAGCCGTCAATGCGGTGTGTAACGGTCCCGTGGTGAAATCGCGGTGGTCGCATGTCCCAATCATGTTCACTGAAGCCGATCTAAACCTCCGCTGCTACCCTCATACAGATGCCATGGTCATCCAGGCAAACACTTATGGTTGGTCAATCACCAAAATACTTGTTGACAATGGAAGTTCGGCAGACATCCTCTTCAAGAGAACATTTGACCAGCTAAACCTTGATTCATCTTTACTTCAGCCTTCTGAGTATCCCTTGTATGGTTTTGGCGGCAGAGAAGTCCGTGCCCTCGGCAAAATAAGCCTACCAGTATCCTTTGGTACTCTTGACAATGCAAGAACTGAGCACATCACTTTTGACGTGGTCGATATGCCCTATCCATACAATGCAATCTTCGGACGAGGAGTCCTCAATGCATTTGAAGCAGTTTTGCACAGTTCTTATCTCTGTATGAAAATACCGGCACACAAGGAGGTCATCTCAGTTTTGGTGATCAGCAAGAAGCCAGAAATATTGAAAGGGCGGCAGCCCCCGGCCAGAAGAATGTTCACTTTTTGTATGCTCACCCGAATGTGCACGTCTTGTACCCGGCAGGAAAAAAGCCAGGGAAAGAAGTCCTCCAGTTGGAAAAAGAAATGGACAAGGAAGAACCAGCAATTGCGGCTAACGAGGAAACAAAGAGAGTTCCATTGGACAAGCAGGTCTTAGGACAGGAAGTGATAATTGCGGCAGGTATGCCGAAGGACATGGAGAAAGCTTTCGTCCAGTTCCTTCGCAAAAACAAGGATGTTTTTGCCTGGTCTGCAAGTGACCTAAAAGGCGTCAGCCGAGACATCATAGAGCACAAGTTGCGAATCGATAAAAACATCAGACCAAAGAAACAGAAACTCCGAAAAATGTCTGACGACCGGGTCGAAGCAGTCAAGGCTGAGGTACAGAGGTTGCTTGATGCAAATGTTATCAGGGAGGTGAAATATCCAACCTGGTTGGCTAACACTGTACCAGTAAAGAAAAAGAACGGAAAGTGGCGGATGTGCATTGATTTCACTGATCTCAACAAAGCCTGCCCCAAAGATGATTTTCCATTGCCCAGAATTGACAAAATTGTCGACGCAGCGGCGTGCTCAGAACTTCTATCACTGCTGGATTGTTTTTCCGGGTATCACCAAATCTTCATGTACAAAGATGATGAAGAGAAAACAAGTTTTATCACTCCTTTCGGAACTTATTGTTTTGTCAGAATGCCGGAAGGTCTAAAAAATGCGGGACCGACTTTCTGCAGAATGACATCTATCGCCTTTGAGAATCAGTTAGGCAAGAATCTGTCAGCCTATGTCGACGACATAGTAGTAAAAAGCGGCAAGAAAGAAGACCATACTTCTGACTTGGCCGAAACATTTGCAAACCTCAGGAAGGCAAACCTTAAGCTCAACCCCGAAAATGTGTCTTTGGAATTCGCAAGGGAAAGGTTTTGGGATGCCTTGTGTCAATCAAAGGCATTGAAGCCAATCCTGACAAGATAAGTGCACTTATCAATATGCGAGAGCCACAATGCCTCAAAGATGTGCAGAAGCTCACCGGTAGAATTGCGGCACTTAACAGGTTTATTTCCAGATCAGCCGAAAGAAGCCTTCCTTTCTTCAAAGTTCTCAGAAACGCAAGCAACTTTCAATGGGGCCAAGAGCAGAAGAAAGCATTCGCAGAATTGAAAGAGTATCTCAAGGAAATGACCGCATTTGCGAGTCCCAAACAAAATGAAACTCTGCTAATGTATGTATCAGCATCGCACTCAGCAGTTTGTGCCGCACTTGTGCAAGAACAGCAAATTGAGAAGAAGGGCAAAGTGATGAAAGTTCAAGTGCCGGTATATTATGTATCTGAAGCTCTCTCAGGATCAAAAAGATTCTATTCCGAGCTAGAAAAGATAGCCTATGCAGTCTTAATGGCATCAAGAAAATTACGACATTACTTTGAAGCTCACACCATTCGAGTGCTGACAAATCAACCACTGAATGACATGTTCAGAAATAGAGAAGCATCTGGAAGAATCACCAAATGGGCTTCGGAATTATCAGAACACGTTGTTGACTTCGAGTCAAGAAGTGCCGCAAATTCTCAGGTGTTGGTGGATTTTATCGCAGATTGGACTGAGCCTTCATCGTACACCGAGGGTCCAGTCTTCGAAGTCCCATGGGAGATCCATTGCGATGGCGCGTGGTGCCATCTCGGTGCTGGAGCTGCCGCAATTTTAACCTCACCATCTGGTATCAAATTGCGGTACGCAATTAGATTGCAGTTCAATCATGACACTGACAAGTGCACAAACAATGTGGCAGAGTATGAGGGCCTTTTGCTAGCCATAAGAAAGCTAAGAGCATTAGGTGTGAAAAACTTCGTCATCAAGACAGACTCTCAGGTCATTGCCGGGCATGTTGATAAAACCTATAAAGCCAGAGATGAACTATTGGCCAGATATCTGGAACATGTACGGGGAGTGGAAAAATACTTCAAGGGTTTCACTTGTCAATATATTGACAGAAACCAGAATAGCGAAGCAGATCAGCTAGCAAAAGCGGCAGCTAGAAAAGATCCTTTACCACCTGACGTCTTTTTTGAAACACTGAGCTCGCCCTCCATAAAAGCGGCAGAGAAAGAACCCAAGATGATACATGCCATCTCAAGCGAAGATTGGCGCGCCCCCATCATGGCGTATCTCCGAGATTTTTATGAGCCAGAGTCAGAATTAGAAGCCAAGCGCATGAAACAAAGAGCAAGAAACTACGCCTTTGTCGATGAGTTCCTTTACAAATTCGGCACATCCACTCCATTCTTGAGATGCATTGATCAAGAAGAAGGGAAAAAGCTCCTCAGCGAGATCCACGAGGGAATCTGCGGCTCTCACATATCCAGCAGAGCTTTAGTCGGCAAAGCCTTTCGGCAAGGTTTTTATTGGCCCTCCGCACTTCAGGACGCCCAGCACCTTGTAAAAACATGCGAAGCATGTCAGAAATTCTCAAGGAAAATCAACAACCCAGCTCAGCTCACTCAGCTCATCCAGCCAGTGTGGCCACTTCAGCGATGGGGAATTGACATAGTCGGCCCCCTGCCTACGGCTGCCGGAAATTATACGCATGCCGTTGTCGCTCTCGATTATTTCACCAAATGGATAGAGGCTAAGCCATTGATCAATATCACTGGCCCAGCAATCAAGAAATTTTTCTGGCAAAACATAGTATGTAGATTCGGTGTACCTGCCGAAATTACGGTGGACAATGGAAAACAGTTTGACAACCAAGAGTTCCGCGAGTTCTGTCACTCCATAGGCACAAAAGTGAATTTTGCATCTGTTTATCATCCAGAGTCAAATGGCGCCGTCGAGAACGCCAACAAGCAAATCTTCGAAGGCATCAAGAAATGCCTAGAAGGCCAGAAAAAAGGAAAATGGATGGATGAGCTGCACAAAGTGATCTGGTCGCATAACACTACAGTTTCAAGAACCACCAAGTTCACGCCTTTCAGGCTCTTGTACGGCGAAGAAGCAATGTCTCCCGAAGAGATAAAACACCGCAGCATGAGGGCAACTCTCGGGCGAAATTGCCACGAGTTCGACGCCGTTTCAAAGGACATGTCGGAATTAGACAAAGACCAAGCCATCCTTAACTTGGAGAGGTATCAGGAAGAAACAAGAAAATGGCGGGACGCCAGAGTAGCGCCAAGAGCATTTAAAGCCGGCGACCTTGTCCTCCTGCGGAGCCCAAAAACAGAAAACACTGGAAAACTCAACGCCAAGTGGCAGGGCCCTTTTATTGTCGTCAGGAGCAATCGCTCTGGATCATATCACTTAGCAGACAATGAAGGCAACGAGCTCCCGCATGCCTGGAATGTGGACAACCTCAAGAGGTACTTCACCTAAAATGTAAGCACTAATGGCGACGCGCAGTTATAAGCGGAGCCTTAAGTCGGCACCTAAGTTGTAATTTTCTTTCTTAGCCTTCAAGGCCCATACTCTTTTCCTCACAGGGGAACCCCATATCGGGGGTGAGGTTTTTAACGAGGTGGGACCTTTGTAACCCTTGCAGTTCAATATAATGCTATCTTCCCCAAAAACATTCTCCATTCGTTAAAATAGTCGATGCTATATTTGCAAAAATATCGCCACATCGACGCAGGAGGATTTGACTCCTGGGACAAAGCCACTCGAAAGGAAGCAAAAAATTTCGGTTCCTTTCTCCCAGGCTTCCTTCTCTATAAAGCACTTTGAGAAAAAAATGCCCCAAGGGGCTACACCGTCAATCTTTCTCACGAAATTGAGAAATGACGGCATCAGAGAAAAAAGTGCCCCAAGAGGCCATCTCTTCAATTTTTCTCCTAAATTGAGAAAAAGAACTACACCGTCGATCTTTCTCACGAATTGAGAAACGACGGCGTCAGAGAAAAAAGCGCCTCAAGGGGCCATCTCTTCAATCTTTCTCATAAAATTGAGAAAGTGCGGAACGTTAACGGCCCAAGGGCTCAGTTATCCATTTCCTTAAAGGAAATTGACTTCAACCCCCAAGGGGCTTCGGACTAAATCCGACACATCAAAAATAGATCATTAAGATCGAAGTCTTAAGGGACTCAATACTAACACCCATCCAAGGACGGGACTCAAAACCATGGAGGTAGCATAATTGCAAAAGCAAAGCCTAACGGCCAAAAGGCAACGTATTCTCAAGTGCCGCTCTTTCTGCAAGAATAGCGACAAATGTTCAATATCCGACAAATTTCGGAGAGAACCTAACAATTGCGGCAGCATCACGCACCATTCGCAAATTCAACGCGCTCCTCATCCCTCGATTGCTAGGGGGGGGGGGTGACGTTCGTTTCGCTCAAACAATCGAGTCACGACGAGCGCCGCAAAATAAACAAAAAGCGAAGATGCTTTTAACGGCAACCAAGGACCCATAACGTCAAACGACGTCTTCTAAGCCAAATTAACGGCAACCACGAAACATCTGACGGGCGCAAGAGCCAACAAACAACAGAGGCACCTGATGCGCGCTCCGCAATTTGTCAAAAAAAAAAAAAAACGCGACACGATCTGTGGCCTTCCGCAATTTGCGTAAATTCACGTCGTATGAACCGTGCGTCGCAGTTTCGGCACGGCCTCCGTCCCTCGATCGCCAGGGGGGGGTGACGTTCGTTTAATTCCGATGACCGAGTAACGGCAAGCGCTTTCCACCAAACAAAAAAGTGGAAGAGGATTCAACTTGTAAAATTGACAAGGACTTATCGCTGAAACATCTTTCGCGAATCAAAAAACACGCCGTATTACTCGGGCGTACTTCGTCAAAAAGTCGACACCCCAGCTACAAATCAAAGTCAACTTCTACTACAAATCCGGGACCGTTTTCAGGGCCTGCTCTATCGTAAACACACCTAAAACGATCCAAGTAAGGATCAAAACTAATGTCTTCAACGCTTTCGGTTTTCACGACCGCTACGGAAGAAGAATGCCGGCGGTGAAAACATCGAGTTAAGCACTCCCGCCCTTGAAAGTACTGAGCCATCATTTCCCTCCAGAAACGCCCGAAATCATCACGCGGATATCGCGAAACATAACACAAGTGCGCTTCGCCAGAAACGCGTAAGCCGTCACGCTCATACTTCAAAGGCGCAATGTTCAGCGCGCCGCGAAAACAATCCTGCGCACAAAGCGTACCAGAACGTATATTATTACAGACCAAGTTTTAAACACTCTCTCACGCCTAAGAGTCTAAACCTCTTCAATTGTCGGAGCAGCAGCAGAAGCTGTGGCAGTGGCAGCACCAGGAACGGCGGCACCCGTCGTGCTTTCCGGTTCGGCCGCCGCAGAAGACGCAGCAGCCGCGGTAGCCGTGGCGAGTGCAGGAGCTTCAATCGCGACAGGTTCACTAGATTTAGCGGCAGCCTTTTCAGCTCCCGCAACAACTTCGACGCGGGCAACCTTCGTCGGCGGCGTCTCACTTGCAGGAGTAGCCGCTCGCTTCTTTGAGCTCTCCGCCGCAGTTTCGGCGCCAGCCGCCGCCTTCATCTAAAGCAAACAAAAGTTTAGCAAATCATTTTTCACAAGACAAAGTCCCCGATGAAACAAAAGTATGCTTTACCTCCTCGAGCTTGCTCTTCGCATATCGGCGGCAAGCTTCCATTCCGTGCGCCCCCCAATACCTTTTTGCGAAGCGTTTCACAACCAAACGAACGCTTTTGCTTTCGCTTGCCGCGTTGGCTTCATCAAAATTAGAATCTGGGTAGGTAGTGCGCGCCAAAGCACTGAAGTGCTTGCACTCCAGCTTCTCAAGTAGGTCCAGAAGCGCAGAGCACGCCGTGCGAGCCGCAAATTGACCAAACCGCTCAAAGGCCTCAGGAAGGTCGCCAAACTCCCCTTTCAGGAAATTGAAATACACTTCCGGTGTTAGCGAACCTGACGTGGCAGGAAGAGGATTAGGCTCACCGCCAATTGTAGCTAGGGCAGCTCCGAAAGAAGCGTGTGCACGCCGCTGGAAAAACTGCGAGCAAATTTGCGAGCGGTTTCCTTGGCACTCTTGGCAGTCGCCTCCGCCGCAGTAAGCTTCCCACCCGCATTTTTCAGTTCTTGCTTCAAGCGGGCAATCTCATCATCGTTGCTCTGAATAACATCCTGGAGCACTGCCAACGCCTCGTCTTTCTTTTTAATCTGATCAGTGAGATCAGCCTTAACAGCGTCGAAAGACGCGCGTTCGTCCCTCAGCGCACGCTGCAGTTCAAGTACGTCGCCTGATGAAGAAGCGGTTTCGGACCCATAAAAGCGACGACTCAGAGCGCGCGCCGCCGCAAGAGTCTGCTCAAGAGCAGCAAATTCACGCGTCAGCATCACACCTATAGAAAGTCACAGTAAAAAGCGACAGGTGTAAAAGCAGAAATTACCATCGTCGCATTTTTATCCAGCACCTCGGCGACCGAAGCATTATCGGCCCTGGTCAAGAAGTCGTAAAGCTCTGCAAATTAAACAAAGTCAGATCGACTGTCAAGTGTCAAATAAACGAAAAACAGCGGCGAGGTCAAAAAACCTTGAGGATCCACCGCCTTCGTCATCTCGACAAAAGCGGCCAACGGCGGAATGTCGGCATCTCCCTCTTGCTTTCCCGCACCAGGAGATTTTTCACCTGCGTCAGAGGAGCTAGTCTCAGAAGAACTGCTAGACGCACTCCCGTTAACCGATGAACAAGAAATATTATCATCGATTCTAGTCAAGGGAGAGGAAGCTGCCGCAGATTTTGTCCTCCTTAGGGAATAGTCGGCACCTTCATCGGAGCCACTCATCCCAGCAAATGCAGCATCAAGCTCATGGCCAAGTTCGGCACGCGAATCCGCGGGGTCGTCCAGCAACTCAAGTTCTTCATCATCTGATAAAGCCGGCAAGAGCGGTTTCCGCCTCATCGGCGTTGCAGTCTCAACGGGGCTCCGTGGCAAGTTAAATCCACCAGTGGGAGCAGCAGTACTTTCAACTTCAGCTTCGTGTAGTGGCGAAGGTTGCTTCCGTGCATTCCCCGAGTCATGTTCAGGCTCGTCGTCTAGAAATTCATCGTCAGAATCGCCAGATGCTGAAGCTAGTAATTTCCGGCGTCGTTTGCACTCCTCCCGAACCGAAACCTCTTCAGCAAAATCAGCGGCACCAGCCGCGCTGGAACCAGTTTCCATCTGCTCAGCAGCAATGACCGGCTCTATGTCTACCCGTCGCTGTTTTATAGCGGCACTGGAATGCTGCACAACAGCAGCTCGAGAGGCAGGCATCTTCCGCAGAGTTTGGCGTTTAGCTTTCTCAGCAGCCCTCGAAGTCCCAGCAGATGCCTTTATTTTCCCGGCAGCCTTGCCGGACGCCGCAGATTTCTTAGCGGCACCCTTAGATGAGGAACCAGCTGCCGTTTTTGGGGCTGCCGCAGATCCCTTGGCAGTAGCCACGGCTGAAGGGACGGCCGCAGCTGTTGGGGCTGGCGCATCAGGTATATAATAATGGGCGTTAGCCGCTTCCCAGCCGCGTTTATCAACGAATGTCGCACCATAAACAAGCTCGCCCTTCTTTCGCCGCCCTTTCTTGACGGACATCACAGCTCGACGACCATATTTCACTTGCATCTCATCAAAAATGCGATTCACTCGCTGGGGGAAAATCAGCATGGTCTCGCACTCTTGTTTTTCCAGCACAGTATAAGGCCCGCAAATAACTGCGGCAGTCAGCTCAACGTAGCGAACAAAGTCTTTATCTGACAACTCTTCAGGTTTCTTCACTCCGAAAGACGGCACCTGGTAGTTAAGGTTTAATTTGGAAATCCGCTTATTCTTCATCTTCAGCGGACTCCAACCTTTCCGAATGGGCCAAATGCGGCAGGCTATGAACTCCTCCACCAAATCTCTAGCGCTGCTCATCTTGACCGCGGTCTCAAAGGCGTCGCAGCACTTGGTAAAACCTTCCGATTCCACGAATTCCGGCGACAGCACCGGCCGTAGGGCACAAGAGCGACTGAATAGAGGAAAGTGCGAGCTGCCGTCGTCTTTCTTTTCCTCGGGAACCTCTGCATAAAACCAATGGCTCCGCCAATCCCCAGGCCATTTATTCCGGCGACCACCAACAAGTTCAACATTTTCATACTTAGATTTCTTCACGAAAGTGCGGGGCTGAAAGCTGCAACATCCATACTGGGGATAATAATCCACCCCATCGAAACTCACGGGTTTCACATCATGCTTCAGATCATAATAGCGGCAGAAGGCGTCAGAATGAAGAGCCGAGCCATAACTGCGAACAGCCCATATAAACTTCGACAACGTCGCAACGGCGTTGGGAGTTAAGTGGTGCAGATCCAGTCCGTACCTGTCCAGTACACGGACTAAAAATCCAAAACACGGCAGCCTAAGGCCAGCTTCATAGAAGTCGCGATAAACTATAGCTTCATTGTTCTCGGGCCGAGGAATCTGCTCTCCGCCAGGAGCACGAGCTTTTCCGGATTCAAAGTAACCCAGGGCAACAAACTTCTCGATATCTGCGGGAGTGACTTTGGAAGGCCCAAATCGAAAAGTCGGCTCAATGCCGCTTTTCTCCCAAGAGTCTTCCCCTACCAGCTCACTAGGAGAAGCCGGCACACCAGAAAGATCCTCGCCTTCGTCGTCGGTGTTAGCAAAGGTTTCCATTTCGCTAGAGCCAGTATCTACTGCGCCTCTCACTCTTTTAGCTGCACACCCAGCAAGAGTATACTCACGATATGCAAGAAAATAACACGACCCCCTCAAACCCTTACCTAAAATAGCGGCAGATTTAGTACCTCCGCGGGCGCCCGAAGCTCCAGCTGCTTTAGAGGCAGCTGCCGCCAAAACCTCCAGATCTGCGGCAGGGTTGGCCACCTCCTGGGATCCCTTGGGAGTCGCAGCAGCATCGGAGTCAACCTCAACCGGCTTGCTCGCCCCGCCAAGGTCGGCGTCTCCCTCAACGTTAGCAGCAGGCGAGTCGGCAAGAAACTCCTCGTCAGATTCAACAAGATGAGCGGTTTCCTTAACGCGAGCCATCTAGAATGCAAACCATGATGTTACAATCAATAGCGAACAGAGATTCGTAGCTGAAGGCACATAGACGAACTTACCTTTCAGCAGAAAAAATGCGACGAGCCGGATCAGCGACAACAAAAAACTCGCTGCTGCTCGACACAAGTCCGGAAGGCAGCAACTGCGGCGCAAAATTCTCAAAGGAAAGTGCGGCAGCAAATCGACTAGATCAACGAAAGCACGGGGCTGTCCGGCCCCCCCCTCCCCCCGTATTTATAGGCCTCGCCGCCGCATTTACGGCGTCGCCTCGAATCTCGTAAAAAACAATAAAAGTGTCGCCTCGATTTTCGGGAAACCTCGGAAGGGGGGTGACGTGGGGGTGACGTTCGTAAAATTCCTATCCTGTGTCGCGGTTTCTGCCCGCCGAAGTTGGACCTCAACCGCGAGGGGCTACTGTTGGGGATCGGTGTTTACGATAATAACGACACCCCCTTTCTGCCTTTGGTTTTTTGGCTGCAGGTAGCCTAGCTGCCGACATTAAGGGATTCGCCGACGAAGGTGGCGGCAACCCTGGGTGCCGCCGTTACGGGTCGCCGACATTGTTCAACAAGACCCGACCGCTGGCGATGAATTGGCGGCGACTAGGAATGGCGTCCTCAAATGGCGGCAGTCCATGAAGGAGATGAAGTTCGGCACGACAACGTCCAAGGATCGGGCCGGCGAATGACGTCACCTAGCTAGGGTTTCCGTCATTGAAACGGAAATGCCGTTTGTACCCTTGTGACCATGTTGTACAGAATATTCCACGAATATAGTGGGTGGCCAAGGGTAATCTGGTCATGCCGAAATAACCCTTGGCCTCCCCTATAAATACCCGCCCCCGGGCTCCGTGGGACGGGACGGAGGAGGAGAGATGACACCCCTGTAATGAAATGCTGTCCCGTTGTCTCTTGAATGTCTTTTGATTGTCTGTGTCGGGATTCTTTGTTGTCGCGATGAAGAATTCCCAACAAATGGTATGCTAGAAATCGCCAACAATGCCCCAGCAGCTTAAAGCACCACAACCCCCTCTCGCTCCTCCACCGCAAGAAGGAGTAGGCGAATCACAATCGCCTAAGAAGAGGAGAGCTAGGCGCTTAAAGAAGAAGAAGGCAGCCAAGGTATCGACCGAAGAGAGTACAACAAAGGCGCCCAAAAAGGAAACGGTCACTGCCACAAGCAGAAAGAAGACAATCAAGGTGTGGCGGACGAAAGGCGGAACCTCAACCTCGCCAGATTCTCCAGCGACCGAGGTCCAGACAAGGTAAACCACATGGAGAACGTCTAGCTCAAGACATAAAAATGAGAGCCCTCCAATTGGGGAGGCCATCCCAATCGTTACCCTAGCTACGCCTAGCTCTTGTTTTTCCTCTCATAAGCCATAAAAACAAAATAAAAAGGAGAAAAATTTTAAAAACAACAAAAATATTAGGTTCCCGGCAATACCCATTAGGGGTTAGCCACTTGTATCATCCTCACTCTTTTTTGCAGGCCAAGAAGGAGGAGGAAGCTCTAATCAAGCTTAAGTCTTGCAAAGACTCGAGCTTGGGTTGAACCCCCAGGTAAGTATCCCTACCGTTCTTAATAAATAATAAACTCCCTGTTTCGAATAAATGCTAGAATCTTGGTGAACTGCTACACTTAAGGGAAATGATTATTGAATTACAAATTAGCTTCTCATGTGTCGCATAGATGCAACCTCTACTCCTGACATATGTGTTATTTTTATTTGAGCATAATCACATCATGAGTCTTGCTAATTTCTGTGGGTTGCATTTGTTACACCAAGTCTGAGCATTGTGAGTTATGATATGGCATGATTAGGACTTGTTGCAATTTCGTAGCATGGTCTCATCCAGAGATGTTTTTCTTAAATTGCTGCAAGTACCTAAAACCCTTATGTTTTGGCACACTTCTCTTAGTGTGAGGATTTATTTACCTACCAGAGCCATATCATAATATTCGAAACAGCCCCACTCATAGCCATTTGTTCATGTATTGAGTCTAGTTAAGGCTTGATGTACTCTTGAAACTAAGCACTCCTAATGTTGGTCATAATTCCTTCGCGTGTGTTTTCGAAAATTCTTTCCACCAAATGAAAAGGGGAATGTTTGGACAAATGAGCCAGACATTTTTCAGAGTTTGCAAAACCATTGGTCCATCCAAAAGCTTAAGAATATTTCAAAATATTTATTTGAACCATGCAAAATCATGGCCCCTTACACCATGGAGTAGTTTGGGCAGCCCGGTGCACGTAGCTCCCGCTTGCCCAGGGTCCGGAGAAGGGTTCGACCGCTTTGAGTCTTTTGTACGCAGCCTTTCCATGTATTTCTACAAGAGTCTGTTTCTAGGACCTGAACCCATGACCTCATGGTCACAAGGCAACAGCTTTACCGCTGCGCGAGGGCTCCCCTTCGCACCATGGAGTAGTTTATTAAAAAAAAACTCCATGGTTGCATGACAAAAGCAAAGGCTCTATGGTTCTTACCATAAACATCTTGAGCAAAATAAAAGACCAATGTTTTCAAAACCTCCCTTCACAAGTGTGAGTTCATTTTCTCCCCCTCCATCACACTTTTTCCTTATGACCAAAATACAAAGAGTTGCTATGTTGATTGAGACTCATTCTTTAGCTTTACAATAAATACATGGCATTTGTGCATTCCTTACCAAGCTCCACATACAAAGCCTCATTTGGTTGAAAGTAGGATGAGTGAAGCTTGTAGGAATAGACTCACATGAGGGATGGTAAGAGAAGTGCCATCCAAAACGAAGGAGAATTTTTTACCTTACCTTGCAGCACATAAAAACTCTGGATGCATATCTGCTAGAATTGTTTACTTCTCCAAAAGTGCCGTTCTAATCTCCAATGCTGCATGACAAGGTGTGACATAAAAGCTCCATGATTTTTGCAACACTCATGAATATTTTGTGCTCTCGTAAACTTACCACTGTTTGGGGAGCATGTTGTTGCATCTTTATTACCCACGGGGCGCTTCTTTGTAACTCCTGATCCGCCGGTACCCTGAGTTGAGTTTGCTCGGGACGAGCAAAGTTTAAGCTCGGGGAGGTTGTTGGCGGTCGTTAAACCATGTTTTGACCGCCACCCTACCGGTATATAACGGCATGTCACCAAAATTCTGTGCATAGTAGATAGGAATAACACTATTCCACAAGTTTTGGTGAATATTTGGATGCAGGAGTGAATATTGGTGGAAAGTGAGCCCAGCCAGGGGAAATCCCTAGCCGGCCGGCCCTACCGTAGGCCGGCCGGCCCCACCTGGTGGCCAATGGCCCGGGCTTGCTCAGTGGGCTGGAAACTGGTCCATAACGCATAATTGAAGGCCCAGCCTAGCGGATTCCACTGTCATTCTAGAAGGTGGGCCATTTGGGCCTTTACTTGGCCCTCACTGCAGTTCTGCCGCCCTCACGAAGTAGCCGACCTTCGGACCGCCTTCAGGGAGTGATCAGGAGCGTTGATGCAGAAGGCGGTGGCCAACCGCCACAGGGGACGGCCGGCCGGCCTCCCTTCCTGACCAGCCGGCCTAGCGGAGCGACCCTGCCACTCCATCTTCTGCTACATAAGCTCCACCGTCATGGAGAGGCTATAAATAGCACCCTCGGCTGCAGAAGCAATTCGCACCACACTTCATCCAAATGTTTACTTCTTGTTTAGTAGTTACTTTGGGAGTTAGAGTAGAGTAGAGTAGAGTAAGAGCTCTCTCAGGCTTCCGGAGTCTTCTCGGAGTTTCGGTATAGTTCTTTGTATCTTAACTCTTGTAGAGATATTATTTTCAATACATTTATATTTAGCTTTATCTTTATTTAATTCTTTTAGTAGTTCTTTTCTATTTAGTTTATTTATTCTGTTAAGTAAGTGCTCGTAGAAGTCTTGTTGTGGGATTCGTGATAGTTGTCTAAAGAGTACGAGAGAGTGCTTCCGTCGGAGATGGCGTCCGCGCTTGGTGAAATCTGTGCTCTATTCTTAGATAGGACTGCTCCGTTGATCAAGAGTAGTTCCTCTAAGCGGGCTGTAAGCATGGAGCATAGAGCTTGGCCTATGCACGTTTGGCACCCAACCCCATGGAGGATGGTAGCCGCGAGTGTATGTGACGGCTACACCGGTCTCTATAATCCACCACGTCCGGATTGGACAGATATGGCCTTAATTATAGCGTACGGTTCCCTAGGATGAACTAGCAGCATCGGTTCATATAACCTAGCACGTGCGTGCCCCGAAACAACATGATTTGTATTTGTATGAGCTTAGCTAGAGTAGATAATCTTTGTAGACTTGACTGCTAGGAAGAGTAAATAATAGATAAGCATATAGGAAGTTTTGACTCTATCTCGTTGTCCTCCCAAATGTATACTACGCATTTATTTCTTTTATCACTTAGGATTAGATGGTGTGTGCCAACTCATTTATATCATGCAAACCTGACCCCGTCTTAAGTATAGTTGATATATTGTTTTTCTCCAAATTGTGCAATGCATTGCTACTATTCAACTTCCTTTCGCTCTACTTCCCTGCGGAATTATAAATACGATAACCCTGGAATACTCCAAGGTGAAATGCTACAATGGTGATCCGTGCGCTTGCGGAATTAATGAATTTAATTCGCGCGACGGAGGGCGAGGCGGCGCAAAGGCGGGGATGGCCGGATGGGCGGCACGCAGGCGGCGGGTCGTCGCGGCGGGGAAGAAGAGGCGCGCGAACAGCTGGGTGTCGCCCTATTTCTTGGTCCCGACCTCAACCATTCCTAAAATAGGTATCTCCTTTGGGTCATCGGTTGGAGAGCTGTTTTTATCTCTTTACAACCCATTTTAGGTACGGGTCACCACCCGTTGGAGATAGCCTAATGCTTGAGATTCATGCGAGTATATAACCCAATGACAATAGTTGTTCCTTTGCTTTCTCGGCCGCAATTTCCTTTGATGGGCCGCAGAGGGCTGGACTGGGTCTTGTATATAGAAGCTCTTTTGAAAGAAGAGGAATATGTGTTAGGAAAGAAGGAAATCCAATACAATCGTCTTTCCTTATCAACCTGTAGATTAGTATTTGAGATTCGTGCCAAACTAGATCAACATTTGAGATATAGGCGGTGAGGAGGGAAAGAGCCAGAAGCTGACACATGTTGGCTTCCTATTAGGACGGGGAACCGACTTTTAAATTTCAAACGTATTTTTCTCTCAAATCGTAAATTCATTTTTGAATTTGTTTTAAGCATCATGTTAATGACACAATAAACAAGTTCGCGGTCCTAAAAATTTATAAAAATATAAAAGTTTATAGAAGACATAAGTTCGTGGGCCTATGCATTTTACCGTGGAGGTCCGAGGGAGAAGCTTTACCGCATCGCTTTGCAAGGTTGCATCTCCTTTTTTTAAAAAAAAAAACAAAGCATCTCCTTCTATTAGACCGTCTTCTACTTGAGCGACAAGCAGAGGAATCTTCTGATTTACATCGCATCTTCTACTCGACGGCCTAGCGGCGAGCGTCGCTGCTAAGCCTATGTCGAACAGCGATGGGGATCCAAGGCCGAATTGCCGGTCGATTGTTGAATATTATGGGTTTTTTAAGCCCATAATAGTGCAATAATTCTATTTAGTCTAGGCCTATAATTAATGCAATAATGGTTTAGTCCCACATGGGATTCCTATCATTAATTGACTCAACTTATTAGGTGGATTTCCGGTACATCCCCTAGAGAAGTTGAGAGAGGCTAGTGGCGAGCCACACGCGCGCGCGCGCCGCCGCCGCCGCCGCCGAGCCGTGGCGTGGCGTGGCGTGGCGTGGCGTTCGTTATGGGACGTCTCTTTGATCGCCGTGTATATATGTAATGCCCCTTCCATACGTCTGGATGCTCTCTCCTTCCATACGATTCCTTCCGCTCGTGTTGCCTTCGAAGACTTCCCCGTCTCGGATTTCTGCGCGCACAGAGATCTAAGAGAGCAGGCCTCCGAAACCCCCGATCCGCAAGAGACATCTGCCGGGTGTGCGGGCAATCAGGTTTTTGGGGAGCGACAACGCGACTGCTCGCTTTCGATCGACTTCTTCCCGGAGCGCTGCGGTTCTGCACTGCGTACATCGACTAAGATCGACTACATCGAACATACTCAATAACAATGGTTCTTGGGAATGGATCTTCCAGCGCCTCCGGCGCAGGATCTTCCGCTGGGTACGTTCCTGACTTTCTTTTTAGTTTGCTCATCATCGCTATCACCTTATTGGAGAATTTCTGGATTAAATTAATTAGGAAAATGCCTAAATTCTTAACAATCCAAAAACCTGATATTAGGCAATTTTCTGTTAGCGGTTTTGCTGCTGCACTGAAACCCAACGCGTTTGATGGCTCTTTCTATAAGAGGTGGCGTGCTCAGATGGTCCTGTGGCTTACAGCAATGAACTGCTATCACGCCGCGAATGGTAAGCCAGAACAGTTCACTCTAGAGGAGGAGGAACGGTTCAATATGGCTGATAATCTGTTCAGAGGCGCCGTGATTAGCGCTCTTGCTGATAAGTATAAGGATTCATATATCACGTGCACCTCTGCGAAAGAACTATAGGATGCTCTGGACGCTAAGTTCGGTGTTTCTGATGCCGGTAGTGAGCTGTGTATCATGGAGCAACTTTTTGACTACAAGATGGTTGAGAACCGTTCTGTAGTTGAACAAGCTCATGAGATTCAGGCTATGGCAAAAGAACTCGAACAGTTTCCATGTGTGTTGCCTGACAAGTTTGTGGCTGGCGGTATTATCGCTAAGTTGCCACCTACTTAGAGGGATTTTGCTACCCAACTGAAACACAAGAGACAAGAGTTTCGCATGTCTGAACTCATTGGGACTCTTGATGTTGAGGAAAGGGCGAAAGCAAAAGATACACGTGGAAAGAGCGTAGGAGAACCTTCTAGTGCCAATATGGTGCGAAAGGTTAACTCATCAAAGAAGAAGAAGAAGGGGGCTGAGAAGCCTAAGCAATTAACCACTTTTAAGAAGAAAAAGAACAAAGAAGGTGGCTGCTTTGTTTGCGGGAGCACTGAGCATTGGGCAAGTGCGTGCCCAGACCGCAAAGTTAAGCAGGAGAAGAAATCTGCAAACGTGGTCAATAACGAGACTGGATGGACTTCTGGGTACGGTAATTCTACACCCATTGTCCTTTCTGTCTGTCAAACACCTGAGTGGTGGATTGACACTGGGGCTAATGTACATGTGTGTGCTGACATCTCTTTGTTTTCTTCTTATCAGGCCGGAGTGACAGGAGACTTGTTGATGGGAAATGGGTCACATGCTCGTGTTCTTGGTGTTAGTACGGTCATTCTGAAGTTTACTTTGGGAAAGACGGTGCTATTGAAGCACGTGCAACATGTCCCCTCAATCAAAAAGAATCTTGTTAGTGGCTCTCAATTGTATCGAGATGGTTATAAAATAGTTCTTGAGTCGAATAAATGTATACTTTCTAAGTATGGAACATTTGTTGGAAAAGGCTATGATTGCGGAGGCTTGTTCCACTTTTCTTTACTTGACAATGGTTGTAATAAGGTTGTGAATAATATCCGTACTTCGAATGAGTCGAATGTTTGGCATTCACGACTTTGTCACATTAATTTTAGTTGTATGATGCGGTTAGCAAAACTGAATTTAATCCCGAAATTTGACATGGTCAAAAGTTCTAGTGCCATGCTTGCGTGCAATCTAAGCAACCTCACAAGCCTCACAAGGCTGCGGGGGCGAGGAACTTAGAGGCATTAGAACTTGTTCATTCCTATTTATGCGAGATGAATGGCGAATTGACTAGAGGTGATAAAATATACTTCATGACTCTCATAGATGATTGTACTAGATATTGCTATGTGTATCTGCTAAAATCCAAAGATGAAGCTTTGCATTACTTTAAAATCTATAAAGCTGAAGTAGAAAACCAACTAGAGAGGAAGATTAAACGTTTAAGGTCTGACCGTGGTGGAGAATACTTTTCTAATGATTTTTCTGAATTCTGCGTGGAACATGGTATTATTCATGAGAGGACACCGCCTTACTCACCTCAATCCAATGGGATTGCTGAGAGAAAGAACCGAACTCTAACTGATTTGGTTAACGCCATGTTAGAGACAGCGGGTCTTTCTAAGGAATGGTGGGGTGAGGCAATTTTGACAGCATGTCATGTCCTGAATAGAGTTCCCACAAAGGATAAAGAAATCACACCATTCGAGGAATGGCATAAGAAAAGATTAAATCTCTCATATTTGCGTACTTGGGGTTGTTTGGCCATGGTAAATGTGCCAATCAATAAGAAACGCAAACTTGGACCTAAAACTGTTGATTGTATCTTCCTGGGTTATGCTATGAACAGCGTGGGTTATAGGTTTTTAGTAGTAAAATCTGGAGTACCTGACATGTTGGTCGGTACAATTTTGGAGTCCAGAGATGCTACATTCTTTGAGAGTGAATTTCCTTTCAAAAATGCACCTAGCACATCTAGTCATGAGTCTACATTACCCTATGAGCATTTCATTCCGATAACACAAAATGAGGAACCCCCTGTGCACATTCCTGAGGAGGATGACAATCTAGTCACCCGTAAGGGTAAGAGACAAAGGACTGCAAAGTCTTTTGGAAATGACTTTATTGTGTACCTCGTGGATGACACTCCCAGAACTATTGAAGAGGCACTTTCATCTCCCGATGCTGACCTTTGGAAGGAAGCAATAAGGAGTGAAATGGATTCAATCATGTCTAATGGTACTTGGGAGCTGGTCGAGCGTCCTTACGGGTGCAAACCCATAGGATGCAAATGGATGTTCAAGAAAAAGTTTAGGCCTGATGGTACGATTGAGATGTACAAGGCAAGGCTTGTGGCGAAGGGATATTCACAAAAGGAGGGTGAAGATTATTTCGACACCTACTCACCTGTTGCTCATATGACCACGATTCGAGTATTACTTTCCCTGGCAGCCTCACATAGTCTTCTCGTCCATCATATGGACGTTAAGACAGCTTTCCTTTATGGAGAGTTAGACGAGGAGATCTATATGGATCAGCCTGATGGGTTTGTGATAGAAGGTCAAAAAAGCTTAGTGTGTAAATTGTTAAAATCCCTATATGGCCTTAAACAAGCTCCTAGGCAATGGCACGAGAAGTTCGAAAGGACTTTGACATCGGCTGGCTTTGTTGTGAACGAAGCCGACAAATGTGTGTATTATCGGTATGGTGGGGGCGAGGGAGTCATCCTGTGTCTATATGTTGATGACATACTGATCTTTGGGACCAACCTTAATGTGATTAAGGAGGTCAAGGATTTTCTGTCCAATAACTTTGAGATGAAGGATTTGGGAGTAGCAGATGTTATTCTTAACATCAAGCTACAAAGAGAAGGCAATGGTGGGATTACTCTCTTGCAATCTCACTACATGGAGAAGATCTTGAGTCGCTTTGGGTATAGCGATTTTCAATCTGCTCCTATGCCTTATGATCCTAGCGTGCTATTAAGGAAGAATCAAAGAATAGCAAGGGATCAATTGAGATATTCTCAAATCATTAGTTCGCTTATATACCTAGCTAGTGCTACAAGGCCTGATATCTCGTTTGCTGTGAGCAAATTGAGCCGGTTTGTGTCAAAACCGGGAGATGATCACTGGCGAGCTCTTGAGAGAGTAATGCGCTATCTTAAAGGTACTATGAGCTATGGTATTCACTATTCTAGGTACTCTAAAGTACTAGAAGGATATTGTGATGCAAACTGGATATCTGATGCTGATGAGATGTATGCCACTAGTGGATATGTATTTCTACTTGGAGGTGGCGCTGTCTCATGGAAGTCCTGCAAGCAGACTATTTTGACAAGGTCTACTATGGAGGCAGAACTTACAGCCTTGTATACTGCCGGCATTGAGGCCGAGTGGCTTCGTGATTTCCTTATGGATTTACCGGTGGTTGAAAAACCAATACCGTCTATCTCCATGAACTGCGATAATCAGACAGTGATAGTCAAAGTGAACAGTTCAAAGGATAACATGAAGTCGACAAGGCATGTAAAAAGGCGATTAAAATCTGTCAGAAAATTGAGAAACTCCGGAGTTATTTCGTTGGACTATGTTCATACGTCTAAAAATCTGGCAGATCAATTTACCAAGGGACTATCACGTAATGTGATAAACAGTGCATCGAGTGAGATGGGCCTGAGCCCACTTGATAGGCTGTCATAGTGGTAACCTGTTCTATGCGATCGGAGATCCCGTGAAGTAGAATGATGAAACAAGCTAGTGACAGCTTGAGAGGAAAGACCCTTGACTGGTCTATCTCAGATGTACTTCTTTCATAGAGAACTGTAAGGCAGGCTGGTTTATTAACCTTAATGTGTTCCTAGTGGCTTATGAGAAGCAAAGATATCGTCCTACAAGATATCTTTAAGGAACACACCTATATGAGTTCGACTGCTAGTCACAGTCTATGAGATGGTGGGGATCTCTAGATACTCATGAATGGGGATGCTTTTGGCAACCTAGTATCGATAAAGGACTTAGGCAAAACCTCTTTCGCACAAAACTGACAATTCAAGGCGTAGTCCATTGCTTAGTTGTGAATAAGGCGTAACCTCTGTTCTAGATGGAAGTTCAACTTAACAGTCTCCATCGAAACACCGGTATATCAAACGAGAGGAAGGAAATTTGAGTGCATTCCTTATGAGCGCTAGACTTGGTAGGGATTGTTGAATATTATGGGCTTTTTAAGCCCATAATAGTGCAATAATTCTATTTAGTCTAGGCCTATAATTAATGCAATAATGGTTTAGTCCCACATGGGATTCCTATCATTAATTGACTCAACTTATTAGGTGGATTTCCGGTACATCCTCTAGAGAAGTTGAGAGAGGCTAGTGGCGAGCCACACGCGCGCGCGCGCCGCCGCCGCCGCCGCCGAGCCGAGCCGTGCCGTGGCGTGGCTTGGCTTGATCGCCGTGTATATATATAATACCCCTTCCATACGTCTGGATGCTCTCGCACTCGCTCTCGCCTTCCATACGATTCCTTCCGCTCGTGTTGCCTTCGAAGACTTTCCCGTCCTGGATTTCTGCGCGCACAGAGATCTAGGAGAGCAGGCCTCCGGAACCCCTGATCCGCAAGAGACATCTGCCGGGTGTGCGGGCGATCAGGTTTTTGGGGAGTGACAACGCGACTGCTCGATTTCGATCGACTTCTTCCCGGAGCGTGGCGGTTCTGCACTGCGTACATCGTTCTGCATCGACTAAGATCGACTACATTGAACATACTCAAGAACAATGGTTCTTGGGAACAGATCTTCCAGCGCTTCCGGCGCAGGATCTTCCGCTGGGTACGTTATCACCTTATTGGGGAATTTCTGGATTAAATTAATTAGGAAAATGCCTAAATTCTTAACATCGATGTGGCTTAGGCGGCAGCAAGCCAAAACAAGTATGTGCCTCTGCAAGACTGCAACCCTGTTTCTTCGCATTCCCCTTACATATATACTGTATCTTGTTTACAGCCTCGAATCGCAGTTTGATTACGACCCAGTAGTTTTGCCACATTCTTTTTTCCGCATTTTTAGGGTTTGTTCACATCCTTATTTTATATGAACCTGGTCTGATTGCGGAGATTGGGGCTAATTGTTTTTCCGAACATTAATTATTGGAGTGCCAGATTGTTTCCGTAGAGGAAATATAATCATAAAAGTCTGTTCCGGGGTTTGATTGTTTCCGTAGGAAAACCTTGTAGCTGTAGATGTTGGCTTTGTAAAAACTTGATAAGAGGATTCGTACTTGTATACTGCAATACAAAAGTAAATAGAATAATTAGTTAAAATAAAATCTTGTCATGGTAAACAAAGTTCTAATTTTTATTTCCGATATAATAGTTTTTGGTGCAAAACCTGCATCATTTAGCAAAGCTATTCAATGATAATGGGTACTCCCTTTTATGATGCTATTATATTGTAGATTATGAAGCCACGGCTTCAATAGCTACAACCAGAGTTCCACCCTGGCCCTGCCAACCGGATGATATTTATGAACCTGCCCAAATCAATATGCCTGTACTTGAGTTTGATAAGCTTCCGGAGGTACCAAATCGAATGCTGATTGTAGAATAATCTTATTCCATGTTCTATATTGCAGCTTTTACCACTACTACTAGTGGGCAAATTGGATTGTAAATATAGAAATCTGGCGTTGGACTCGTATCATTCACCAAAAGGTTTTCCACAAGTAGATTGATTTTTTATTTAATTTTTGTGCCTTGCACGCAACAGTTTTTAGGTTTCGCCTTGCGGCTTACACTGCTGGCAAGTTATTAGCTCCCAATATATATCTTTTACACTCTACATCATTATATAATTGTTCATTCACAAGAGCTAACAGTGAAATGGGTCAAGCCAAAAGGGAATCTACCAATGTCCAATTACATGATACATCCATTATGCTTTTTGTTCATCTGTATTTAAAGCCATCCACTGCAAAGTACATGCTATAGCAATGGTATTATTATCTTTTATATGATCCAACTGAAGTCAACTTTTGTCTTGAACAAGTATTGAATTTTTCAACCGTTAATATTTGCAGGATATCTTGCATCATATACATTCCCTTGTGCCACTTCGAGATGCTGCCCGTGCTGCCTGTGCGTCCCATAGATTTCTACGCTCTTGGAGATGCTTCCCTAATCTCACATTCAATCAGGAATCGTTGGGCCTGAATGTGCACAGCAACACATTATATGAACGAGCGAAGAAAAATCGTTGACAGAATTGGTCACATTGTTCAAAACCACTCAGGTATTGGGGTGAAAACACTTAAGCTTCAAGTTTGCTCTTGCCACAAGGTGATCACGTCTGACCATGTTGACACTTGGCTTCAAGCTGCTGTTAAATCTGGAATTGTAGAACTTACCGTAGAGCTTCCTCGAGATCAGAGACCAAAGTATAATCTCTCGCATTCACTTTTAGCTTGTGCTGGAAGCTCCCTTGAGTCTCTTTCACTCTTCACTTGTGATTTCCGTCCGACATTAAGAACTGACTGTTACAAAAACTTGAAAAGTGTGTGTCTGAAATTTGTCGACATTACCGGGGAGGAGCTAGGATGTCTTCTTTCCAGTACAAATTCATTGGAGACCTTGGAAGTTTCCCGATGTGATGAAATCACTATCTTGAACATACCTTCGCATCTGCAGCAGCTAAGAGTGCTGAAGGTGTTGATGTGCAAAAGTCTACATATGGTAGAAGTTTATGCCCCAAAGCTCTCCACATTTTCGTTCAGAGGACCCCCAATGGAGATATTAATTAGGGACTCGTCGCAGCTGAAAAATATAGTAATGCATGGTGTCTTTTACTCTGGCATGATCCAGTATGCTCGAACCAAACTCCATTCCATTGCATCAGGTCTTCAAACCCTCACCCTGTCATCATCTAAAGAGGTGACAATCAGATTTTAGAACTTCAAATTATTATTTCATTACATTTATATGGTATTCACTTGGAACATAACTAACCCTAGCTTCTTTAGGATTTCAATACACCAATGATGCCTGATAAGTTCCTACATCTCAGGCACTTGAATATTTATTGTTCTGGCTTTGGATTCCAAAGCTATGATTATTTTTCTCTACTTTCTTTTCTTGAGGCTTGTCCTGTCTTGGAAACTTTCATCTTATCGGTAAGTATGCTAACTCCTCAGGGCTGTACATGTAAAAGTAGTAAATCAAGTATTGAAATATCTATTTAAGTTTGTCTTTGTGATGACTCGTGCTCTAAGTAAACTGCCTGTTGTCGACTTGTATTTTTCATGAGTTAAGAAATCAGTACGCTGCAATAGACATTATCAGGTAACATGGGTAATATACATTACCATTTACATATTACTTGGCCAAATGGATACCATTCCAAACTCACAACCATTTACTTCTAGTTCTTAATCTCTTGCTGTTGAGGGAGCATCTCATGGAAGGGGTTTTTTTTAGTCTTTGTATTTAACTCTTTTGTTCCGCTTGATATATGCAATGAACATTTATCATGATGCATCCGCAATTCTGTGATTTTGTGCAGGCAGGTGAATATTCTGATGTGAGGCAGGACACATTTATTCAAGAGTCCAATACGGATTCGTCAGATATAAGGCGGATTCCAGAATTCCGCCATCCCAAACTTAAGAAAGTATCCATCAATCGATTTTGTTCTCAAAAAAGCTTGATTGAGCTAACATGCCAAATTATTGAGAATGCATCATCATTGGGATGCCTTGTGCTTGACACTACCCGTGGTTTTGGCCCTAGAGGCACATGTACAGACATGAATAAGGAAGATGTCATGAAAGCCCTCAGTGCTGTTGGGGCTGTCAAAAGATATATTGCGGGTAAAGTTCCCACAAGTGTTAAATTCAAGGTTTGGGAGCCTTGCAGCCGGTGCCATATTGTCAAACTTTAGATATCATCAAGCTACATTGTGCATGATCTATTGTAAATTATCCAATGTAATGTTGCTTTTGTACAATGTTAAATTATCATGGACCCAACGATGATGTTAAATGTTAGATTATTTTACTTAGGCCTTACTTGGATCCAGGAACTAAACTTTAGTCTTTTTTATCCAAATAATAGGATTAAAGTGGGGTCCAACCTTTAGACTTTAGCCCAACCATCTTTTAGAGCAACTCCAGCAGTTCCCCTAAAATCCATGCATCAAATCCTAGTATAGGGGAAGCATCAAATTCATGTCCAGGATTTGATCCATAGCTGCTCCAGCAGTTTCCCTAAATCCCATCCACTTCTCGTGGGCCCAACTATGCCACATCACCACCAGCCACTCCGCTTCCCCTCTCTCACCGTGCATGCACTGCCCCACCCATCGCCACCGCGCCCGCGAGTCACGCCACCATCACCCTGCCGCGTCCACGAGTCCCGCCGTCGTCGCCTTCCCCGCATCTCGTGAGTCACGCCACCGTCACCCTGCCCATCGTTCTCGCAATGCGCGCCATCGCAGAGACGAGCCGCGCCGCGGGGACGAGCTGCTTGAGCACCATGGGGGCAGGCGGGGAGGAGCCAAGGTCGCGGCCGGAAAGGGAGACGAGGGGGCCGAGCTCCGGCAGGATCCGCGGGGAAGGCGACGCAGACGCGCTGCTAATAAGGCCAGCTATCATTATTAGTTTCTATGACTGGTGCATCTCAGCTATCATTATCAGGAGGAAAACCTTTCCAGTTTGTTAGAATTTTTTTGCCATGGCAACACACAAGCAGTGAACACAAAAGAGGTGCAATATAGAGAATCCTAATAACTCAAGGCCACTGGGTAGGGAAGTCCCGCCTGATGTGGGAATAAGACATAACTATTCACTACCACTGAAACTATTTCTTCTCCCATCCATGCATATAAGTTGAGTTGTCTGCTGGTTAGCTGTTCCTATCTGTCCTTTCAAAAAAAGTTGTTCCTATCTACGTCGTGGGTCAGTGGTCATGGGTTTGAAACCCACGAGTGGCTTGTGGTCGGCAAGCCATTCCACTTGCCAGGATAAGTGGTGCAATGGTACAAGGTCCATCACTATTTAGGCTTTAAAGATATAATACAGATTAACATATCAACCTATTATGCTAGAAAAATCATAGTTCCATGACATTACATTGATCATTTATGTTCTGACTAATAATTTTCTAGTTAATGGACAAATTAACATGTCCTCAAATTGAAACCCACTGATGAGATTGAAATGGTAGTGTCAATTGCACCCCCCCCCCCCCCCCCCTCCCCCACGTGTCTTGCAGAATTGGTTTATGTATAGGAGCCTTCCTTGTGTACAGACTACATACTGACTTGACTGGTTGATTGTTGACCTAAACAATGCAGTAAATGAACTGACTGCAGCTGTAGTTTAGATAATTCTTTTAGGGAATGCATTTTCATTTATTTTAGTACTAGGAGTAATAACATCAAGACATACTAACAAGGATTTAAACATACATTAAATTAGGTCCTGAAATAAGGTTACAGTAAAATCAAATTACCAGTCAAGCGAAGAAAGACAAAGGAGGCGATACTTTATTAATTAATAAGCATTAACTGCAGGAATCATGTCGCATACATGTAACAAACGATATGGAAATTGGCGTCCATAGCAAGAACTTACCTTCAAGTGTCGAAAGATATGAAATGCCAATTGTTTGCTGGCCTGGGGCTTCTCACCATTCAGCTACAGCCAGTGCCCTCATCTATAAAGAAGCACAAAGCATATAAATTAAACCAATATATGATAGTCATCTATAAGAACCAAAAAAAAAAAGACATGTTGGTATGTTTTTAAACATTAAAATTAGCTGTCAGTTGCTTGGGGGCTCTATAAGTCAAGGGTACATCTCAAATTACAGTCACAGATTTGAGTGTTGCTGTTATATTCTGTCCTCAATTTCATTTCAGAACAACAGGTCGTTGTCGCATTACAACTACAAATAAAGATACATACAGCCAAAATTATACTTTAACTTGACGTTCATGGTATGTCCAGCATTCACAGTTAACGAACTGACATTGCCCAATGGTAAGGTTTTCCAAGCAATATATGTTGGCAGGATATGTCATCGGGGTTTAACTTTGAGTGAAATGTTGCCTCAGATTAAGGCGACCAAAAGTCAGGAAACTCAATATTAAACTCTGCTACGTTATTTCCTTAAGATTAGGTAACCGGCATTGCTTAAGACCATTAACTACAGCACAACTATGTATAAACAGCATATATGTTTATAGTTCTTAGTCAAACTGACTAAATATGTTGTAAGCTTTAAGATTTCCTCCATATAAAGAAATTATATTGTGACCTTGAAGACAAAGTGAAACATATCAACACAGAAGATCTAAGAACTAAGAAGAGTGATAAGCCATCCAATTCCACCACAAAATATGCAAGCTGTGGAAGTAACACATATTGTGAAATATTGTGAAACTTTACCTGCCAAGCACCTGTCCAACACAGGTTTATCCAAGAATGATGATATACTGACAAGTTTGGTACAAGCAGGATGATGAAAAAAATTAAGTTCCTACACTAAATAAAAAGTGGTAACAAGATAAAAAGATGCATGAGAACTTACAAGAAGCTCAAATTTAATTGCCACCATGTGCTTGCTTGCGAGATGCACCACTGCTCGATACAGCTGCGAGGAGCAAAATGTATGACTGCACACTAATGCCACAACCTTCAGCTAAGTAATTGTGCAATGAACTTTAGTTGCACCAGTGGTACGATATTCGTATTTCGTAGAATGAAAAAAAAATTGCCACATTATAATGATACAACTGAATTGGTGGTTTACAAAATCCATTGCGAGGGCTAAGAAATCAGTGAATCAAACACCTATTTTCTGTTTTATCTAATAGAAATTGGTACAAATCAAAACATCAGCATCCCACTTGAGGGAAGCTCTGTAGTCCTACAAACACTACAGAAATTTTCTATTGACTGTATAACAAATCTTTTGTAGGCTCACGAAGATACGCATCCATATCATATCCTACAAGATGCATTCGCCATGCAAGTGCCTGTGCATCCCTCCTCCTGTGATGGATGCAAAGGCTCCTAAGTAATCTGTTCCCTACGGGTTGGGACATGATGAATCGTTTACTCAATGTATACAGCATAACATCAACAGCTGCATTTAGATTCTTTTCCCAACATAGGTATTTGGTAAGAAGGGCACAGCTTGCTGTGGTGTGACATCAATGCCAAGCTCCTGAAGAGTATGGAACATACTGAGGGCCTCGCCTATCCTCCTTGCCTGACAAAGCCCTATCAGCCAAATAGTATAAGGACTTGAGTTTACTGAACCATATTCTTGATCTATCTTGATTAGTTCCCTAAAAGCTTCATCCAGGGAGCCATCTCTCAATTTTTTTCGGGCAGCAGCAATTGCTCCATTTTCAGGTGAGAGATTATACTTTTTGGGCAGGTGATCCAACCAGAGGTTGATTGCTTGTGGTAATTTCTTCATCCTGCATAGCGATCTCATCATACTATTGTAGATCGACACGCTAGGTGTGCCTCCACTCTGCAATATGTTCTGGAACAACATCATAGCGTCGCTCTCTCTGTGCGCCCTCATGAGCCCATCAATAAGAGTCCCATAAGTGACCTGGTCCGGAGATAATCCCTTGAGTTGGAGCTCTTTGAAGAGTCTTAGTGCTCCGTCAAGATTCCTTACTTTACACAGTGCATTTATCAAAGTGTTATATGTGACAACATCAGGAACCACACCACTGTCTATTATACCTCGAAGAAGCTTGTAAGCTTTCAGCACTTGCCCGGACTGGCACATTTTGTCAACCAACTTCTGCAGGCTCTCACTATCCTTCACCTGGTTTGCACCAAGTGTCAGCCGAAGGAACAAGGAGGGGTTATTCCCCATCTCCATCTTATAGAAAAGCATCCGAGCTTCCTCAAGCCTATGCATCCTGTAGAGTCCGTGAATGAGAGTGTTGTAAGTCATAACTGTCGGATGGCAGCCATCTTTTTCCATCTCATGAAAAACCTGCATCGCCTCATCTAGAAGTCCTTTCTTGCACAGTCCACATATCATGATAGTATGTGTTGTGGCGTCCAGGACCACGTTATTCTGCTGCATCTCAGACTTCAACGACTGAGCTCCTTCCAGATCACCGACGTCGCAAAGGCCCTTGAGCATTGTGTTGTAGCAGAAAGTGTCGGGCACGAAGCCTTTTTCCTTCATCTCATCTAGAAATGAGAAAGCATCCTTGATTCTGCCCACCTCTGCACAACCACGAATCATAATTGTGTACAGAACAACATCCGGCTTGGCATCAGTCTGCTCCAACATTTCCTTGTAACAGTCAAATCCCTCATCGTACCGGCCACCCTGGAACAAACCATCAACCAAGCAGCTGTACCCCTTCAACCCAAGTGTAAAACCCCCAGCACGAAGCAGCTCCAGCCGTTCAAATGCCTCATCAACCCTACCAGCTTTGCACAGACCGCTTAAGAAAGCATTGTGTGTGACCTCATCGGGGGAACACCCCTTGTCATTCATTGACTGCAGCAGCTTCTCTGCATCGTTGAGTTTACCTGCATTGCACAGGGACGATAGCAGGATGGTGTGGGTCTTGACGTTAGGCACGATCCCCCTCTCAAGCATTTCGTCGAACAGCTTGACCGCGTCCCCCGCCATGCCCCGCTTGCAGAGTCCGTCCATGAGCACATTGTACGTGACCCTGTTGGGCGGGCAGCCGGCGGCAGGCATCCTGTTATAGAGTGCCAGTGCGAGTGGAATGGAGCCGCTGTCGACGAGGACCTTCAGGACGGCGTTGTAGACGAAGGCGGTGGGGCGGCACCCGAACTCGTCCATCCGGGAGAACGCCTCGACGGCCTCTTCGTGCCGGCCGGCGGAGGCGTGGGCGAAGACGAGCGCCTCGAACGCAGCAGAGGGGGGTTGGAGGCCGGCGGCACGAGCGTCGTCGATGGCGTCGTACATGGCGGCGTCCGCGTCGGTGGCGAGGAGGATGGGGACCACGGCGCGGGAATGGAGGAGCGGAGAGCGGAGGCGCGGGGAGAGCGCGGAGAAGAGGAAGAGGCGGAGGCGGGAGGCGGCGGGCAGCGTGGCGCAGAGGAGGGCATCGGCGACCGAGTGCGGGGTGAGGCGCCGCGAGAGGAGGGAGAGGCAGGGGAGGAGGACCGGGAGCGAGGGCGGAAGCGTGTAGAGGAGCGCGTGGAGGGCGTCGGCGGCGTCGAGCTCGGCGGCGAGAGAAGGGGAGACGCTCGTGGTGAAGGTGTGTACGGGGCCACCGGCGGGGGGTTGGAGGGAGAGGAGGGAGCGTGCCGCCGACGCACATCTCATGCGGTCATGGAGGTGGATCGAGACGGAGGCAGATCTCGGCAGCGGCGACGGCAGTGGTGGTGGCGGCGGCGCGGCGGCGAGAGGGGGCGAGTTAGGAAAGAGGGGCGGAAGGGCTCCGCTGGATCAACTCAAAACTCGTTGAATAAGCTCTGGTTTTTCTCTCTTGTTTTTCAAATTTCTGAGAGAAGTGGTCACGTCCCAAAACATTCTTACAGGACAGATCAACATTATAGTATCTGTTTGTTGAGAGATTAGGTTTACAATTCTTTCTATTATATAATTTTTTAAAACAACTATAGGTATGGTTCCTCTAGTCAAAATATATAATGTTTTCTAGTAAATAAAGGAAAATGTAGTTACATGGATCACTGCCACATATATTTCACCAGAATATATTGATTCACGAAATTTTCACATCACGCATGGTGATAATAGATGAGCAATGAAAGCGTGGCGAGCTCAGCTGGTTAAATTCTTTGTGTTGGAACTTGGAACCAACCTATCCATGCGGGTTAAATCCCAGACTTAGCACGGATGTTGCATTTCCAACCATTGTTCCAAAAATTAGCACATGAGAAATAGATTGCTTATGCTAGGATTGTGGGCACAATACAAAGGGCAAGGATGTATGTGTGAACTTTATGGTTTATAAACTTGATGGGTTCAACTATTAGGTGTAAAAATAATGATATATTGGTATATGTCATAATTTCGTCAATTGGTGGTTCTATATTGTTGACGAGGTAAGGAAGAGCATGTTGAGTGGCTAGTAGCCTATGTGCAGCACATGGAATGCTTGTACCATATAATAATTGCGAATGAAAAGGGGTTCTATCTGCAATATTAGTAATCACAAGGTGGAGCACTAAGTTTAAAGACATTAAGGAGAATCGATCAAATAACTATTTGACCAAAAAAGAAGAGAGTGGCTTTATGAGCATAGGGGGTATATGCCCACCCTAGTTTGATTTTTAATAATAATCAAATGCATAAAGTCAAATAAATAATTTGATTATTGAATCTCTCGAATCATTTGTCTACGTGTATAATCAAGTCCTAAATCATGATTTGGCGGATTTAAGCATTTTCTGGTCAAAGAAAGATTGTCTAAACCGTTATTATAACAAATGATCGCAGACAAACAATTTCATGTTGATTGGTAGCAAACTTCAAGGATTTACTGAATATATGAATTTATTAACCCTCAATACTCCATATGAAAGCTAAAACGGGTCCATGCCTTTTTGGTAAATTTTATGATGGTTACTAGCATCATGGTGGCCCTCAAATTAAATGGGAAAAGCGCCATGTGCAATGTTTTCACTCTAATAGAAACCGTACTTCATAATTGGGTCTTCTAACCATTACAAATCATTTTTGCATATGTAAACATGTTCTTATTCCATGATTGCAGTTATCTTTTCGGGCTTCTTGAGACCAGTATAACGGTCCATTATTTGATAAGGATGCATCTTGCTGGAGAACCTTCAGCACCGCGCAACCTTAGTGGCAAGCAATGCAAGGTGTATATTCCAGGGACGACGTGCTCCAGGTTTAAGGCCTCCACAAGGATGACTTCCTAAATATAAGAAAAATATCGCTTTCATTAGGAGGTGGAAAACTAAAATATTGTTTCCATTATATGTAACACATGCAAGTGGTAAGTTAGCTGAGGTAGTTTTTAGAAGAAAAAAATGTATATATTAGATTTTTAACCCTTTTTTGTTTCATCACATCCTTATTGTAACAAAATTATTTATTCTTGTACATGGTTTCATTAACTCAAGAGATCAGCTATGTAGTTCAACCTTGGTTCTATTCTTAATAAGAATCGATCTATGATAGCATGTTGTTTTGATACTTTGTACTATATGACTTCGCAGTTCACTACTACATCTGGCTATTACTTGTCAAACAAGAGAGATGCAAATATATAGTTCAAACATATAATATTAACGCTGAGTAAAGATAACATGAATTTCAAATTGCGTTGGTGTCAAAATTTGCAACATATTCTTTCTACCATTTGGCAATGCTCTCACAGTTTAACATGAAAAATATCAAAAGTAGTATACTTGACAAACTCCAAGATAACTTTGGAAGAAAAATAAAGTTTAGAGGAACAAAATGAACGTGAAATATCTATGGGGGAAATTTTCATTGTATAAACATAACCTTGATAAGCGAAAAAACAAGAAAGTTGCATTGACATAAATATACCACAAAAATTTGAAGTTGCAAGTCAAAGCAAGTAGATGTTTATAGTTTCCTGAATTTACCCCATTTGATGATGAAATGAAATGCAAGTAGATGATTAATTATAACAGCCAATGGAGGGCGTAGAATAGAAATGAATTCGGTTTCTAACATGAAATATATAATGACAATATTACCCTTTTTTCAAGAAATACTAAATGAGCTGGAATACATTCATCAAATGCTCCTACAGACAATTAGTCAACTCCTGCACGGACGAAAGTATGTTAGGACACAGTAAATGAAGGGAAAGAATAGTGAGGGAACAACCTGAACCCCTGTAATGTAGTCGCACACTTCAGATCAAACTATAGTTTCTCCTAATTCTATCAGCCAACCAACCTATAGTAGAATGGGCTATTGATTCATAAACAAACAAAAATCACGCACTTCTTCGAAAAAGGAAAGCAATCACCTTTATGTGAAGTAAAAAAGATTTAGGTCACATTTATGTGTCTCTATCCAAAAAGACCAGAATTGCTCAATGTATTTTACCAACTTACCACTAGTTTAATGTCAGTATTATCGACCAACCATTGTGCACCATCCTTCATGAATCCCACATAACTCGTGTCGAACTCTTTCTTCCACATAAGCTTTCTGCACATGAACACAATTATTTGACAGTAACCTAGATGGTACTCCCGTGTATCATGCTACGCTGGATACCATAAAAGTTGCATATCTTCGTGCCCTTAACTACTTAATCATTTTTAAAAAAAAAATCCTCCGCAAAGACAATACAATTCCAAGAGTTATTTCCATGAAACTTCGATGTTAGTTTACATGGCATACCGAAAATCAGCACGCACACTTTCACTTTATTGATTTTGTTGCGTGTACTAATATGTGTGGGTGCGGACGGGCCAGTAGCCCAGTGGTAAGACGCCAGGAGTGCGTCTTACCGGCGGGGGTTCGAGCCCCCATTCCCGCACCTGGCCAGCTGCGATGCCGCGCTGGTCCTGGCGCCTGTGTGCGCCGCTCGCGTCAGCATGGAGTGAGCGAAGGGTGGGGTCCACCCAGTCAAAAAAAAAACTAATATGTGTGGGTAGCAAACAAATACCTGTCCGTGTTCAGGGTTCGAAAGAGTACACGTCGAACACCTTTAGGAATGTGCAGGGATTCCATGACCGCCGCTACATGAGAAGAAAATGTACCATTCAATTAATCAATTAATTAAATCCATATGCACTTGTTCATTCCCCTCTCGCTAAAAGAATTTGCAACATTTTGTTCTCCCGATATTTACTGTTATGTTGCTATCTCTGGGAACATCGACCAACAGGGCGGGCCCTGCGCGCACACCAGTTGATTCAGAATAGGGGCAAAGGACAAGGCTATATATATAGATCTCAAAAAAAAAAAAAGGGACAAGGCTATATATCACAAAATTGTTCCTCTGGGTTTTATTCAATTGTTTGTATTGAACGTTAAACAGGCTTCAGACAGAGAGAGTGAGTAGTATATTGAAAGCAGTCTCATGCTTGGGAAAACAAATAATTAAGCAATATATCGAGCCAGCTTGTGCTGAATTATTAAACGGAGATTCTGGCCAAATTAATACCGTTGAGGACGGCGAGGTCGAGCGTGTCGACGTCGAAGCCGGCGTCGTAGTAGTGCTGGAAGACGTGTCCCGGCGCGTCGACGTGGGTGCCGGAGTGCGCGGTGAGGCGGAGCTCCGAGAAGTTGGCGATGTCGGAGCCGTTGCGCATCGACCGCGCCAGCCGCAGGAACTCGCCCACGCCCTCGCCGGACTCCCACGCCGGCATCTCGTCGCGGTAGTAGTGGCTGATGTCCACGATCCGCCCGCCGTCGAACTCCTCGCGCCGCTCCGGCTCCGCCACGCCGCACGCCGCAATGTGCTCGTAGCCTGGGTGCGCCGGCTCGCCGGAGGCGACCAACACCGGGAGCAGCAGCAAGGGAAGCAAAGGCAGGGCCGCGAGCTCCATGACTACCAAGTGCAGATGCTCTGCTTAATTCGTACGTGTCGCCTGATAATTAAACATAAACACCCAATGCGGTGGATGGGAACAGTGAGTCAAGCGCATGATTGATGGGTCGTTGAAGTCCGTGATTCAGATATCACAGCTATTTTTTTTTTCTCTTTTTGGGAAATGCAGACATCACAGCTTACGATCACCTAATCATCTTTTGATTCGCCGTGCTTGACCAACTATATATGAATGATGCCAAGGACACCTAACATCTCCTCTGGCTTCATTTATCTACCAAACTAGGAAAAATGGCGCGCTCTGCCGCGCCCATTTAGCATCGACACGTGGATAGACCTTGAAGAAAATTTTGGTAAATCATTTCCGTACTTGTTCAGTTTCATATAAATGTTGTTATCGAAAGATAGCGGGTAGATTTTATAAAGGTAAAGGGCTGGACCATAAGAATGCAAAGTTCAGCAGATCAAATGTAAAATACAAAATAGGGCAGGGGTGTATTTGCAAAATGACCACATCTTATCATCTCCCTGCTTTCTTCTCGCTGCTGCAGTCTTCCTGTCCCATCTTTTGCCTCTCGCCATCAACCAGAGGACCGAGCTCCAAGGCATGAACGAAGCACTGCTCCAGGTGCGCCGTGTGGTCTCCCCTGCCTCCCTTCCCCCGCCTCCTCCTCCCTTCCCCTGCCTCCCCTCGCTTCGATGTCCTCGCGGCGGCTGGCGGGCTTGGCTAGCGGTGGGGTGGTCCGACGGGCCGTTGCATTCGATTAACAGACAGGCGGGAAAATCATGTCTAGCCACAAGTCTCCCTCCGCATGGGCCTCCAACGGTTTGGCGGTCGACGCAAGCATGCTGAGAGGGAGCATCGCGGCCCATTGGCCCGGCGGCGCAAACCGACCTACCAGAGTTGCTGTCTCGTTCGTGGAAGTGGCCACGCCAGTGAAGGATGACGCGTCGAAACAGGAACCTGTCCACGTCAAGAAAAACTCTGGGAGAGGCGGACGGGCTTGCGCCTTCAGCTCTCAACTATGATTATGAGCCTGAGGAACTGTTTCCTTGATTTTACCCTACTACGTACAGATGAAAGATGGGACTTGCATTAATTAGTGATATTGATCATCACATCTATGATATATATGCATGGTTAATCCCATCCTAACATTTAGCATTGACAAGATGACAAGCACACACGCGATGCTAATGGGATTGTCTCATGACCACCGAATAACCACACAGTTCTTACCGAACAGAAGCCCCCAAATACAAAATGTGCTTTCAAGTAACCATAAAACGGTAGTGCTCCAAAAAGACTTCATTTATTCAATAATTAGAGTCCACATTTCGCTATAACCTTGTTCAGCTAGCCTTCCAAATCATACAACGTACTTCTTGGGGGAACTTCATTTAATTAAATCCAATTATTGAAAGAAAAATAATGACAAGCAAACAAACACAATATCTATAGATCGGGGCCGGGCAAGCGAGGTCGGGCGGCAGGTCGCTGGCCGAAGCGCAAGAGGTCGGGGCGTGCCAGTAGAGCGAGTCGAGAGGATGAAGACGATAGAGCGGTTAACGTGCTGAAACTGATTGCCCAAACAGCGCGCGCGGTACATACACAATGCCGTATGCGCGGCGTCGATAATTTCCAATGCCGCATGACAGGTTTCGTCGATGGGGCCTACTTTTTCTTCCGACACCGGCTCAACACTGTGGGAGGCCTTAGAGCGACGGAACCATCAGAACCGACGAGATGGTCTTATTATTTTTAGTTTGATAGAAAGGATAGGATAGACGGGGTTTCAATCTGGAACAGGCATATTTGTCGAAGGCTTTGAATGGAGCTAGGCAGTTGTGGTGCCGCTTTGGAATAGGGCAGGATGGAGCGATGCTATGATGCGCGATGAACATAGAGTAAGGTGGCAATTATGGTTGTGGCATTGGCGTCTAAGATTACTCTAGAATGAGAAATTAGCTGTTTGTCTTTATCCGTTTAATTCTACTTACAATTTGGATGTGAGATGTGTTCATGAGAGAAAGGCAACGTAAAATTGCAATTACGAGCTCTTGAGAAATTGTTAAATTGACATCCAAAAAACGGGATGAACTCGTCCCCTCCCGCCAACCAGGCACATCCTTAATATATATGGCGTGGCACTTTAAGACCACCGCATGATTATAAGATTCTCATATTGAAGTTGCTGTCTGTTTCTTTGGTCAATGCCACCCGTTCTTCAAATTCTTTTTCTTTTTGTGTGTCAATAATTTATTGATATTTATATGTGCTACCTCTACCAATATAAAGATTTAGTCCCAAAAGCTCATTACCAATTGCCACCTTATTATGCATAAATGAAAGTTATTCTAAAGGAGTAATTTATAAATCTTTCACAGTAATATGGATACTTCTAGATAATATACTTATATAAAAGATTTTATATCTTGTAGGCTATATATAACCTGGCGTGTATTGATCACTACTTTATTTCTTACTATTAGTGAATTGCTCCTTGCCTAACTCTTTATGTGGTTTCAAACCAAATATCCTATTATTCATTCATTCGACTATTTGCCTTCTCCATATTGATTTGTTCAAGCAATCGAAACACATGTCATAAGTTTAAAATGATAATACATCTATGAATTTTTGTTACTCAAAATGTGAAATTTAAAGTCAAAGTTGCGATGCTGAAATATACATATGTAGAATTTTATAAATTAAAATAATATATATATTGGAACAAATGAACATATAAATATAGTTAGTCGCCCTACCTAAAGTTATAAGCTAGATCCCCCAATGAGTTTAAGGTGAGGCGAATCTGGTGGAGATACTATGGCGCGTTGCATGTGCCTTTGGTGGTGGTGTCGTAACAACCTTGTTTCCCTCCATCTTGGAGCTTGTCGTGCCTGCTACTCTCTGAGCCTGCCGATATCAATAAGAAGACCTGTGTTGCGTCTGAGGTCGCCGGGGCTGGTGTTGGTGCCGCCAAGAAGGTCGTCGGAGCTGTAGGTGCTGCTGCCGCGATCCAGAAGGTCGTCAGGGTTGCTGGTGCGAAGGTCGCCTCGGCTGCCACTGTTGTTGCCATTGTACCTTAGAAGGTTGCGATTTTTATGTAGAAAATTCTGTCAGTTGTATAAGAGTTTGAGAATATTTTTGACGATCCTTTGACGAAATGATGTCGCAGTTTTGGTGAACTGATGCATGCAGTTTTGCAACTGTTTTACAGAAAATATTAACTTAATTGAATCGAGCAATAATATTACTGTAGTCATGTTCACACAATCTGCACTTTTGCTTCGTGTTTGCAGTTATTGCTCTATGACTCTATCGATTCATGTAGAGTCTATTTTGTATTTTTTTTCAATCGGCCGCATGGGATCGACAGGAATCGATAGAGCAATAATGCATATTTTCACAAAATAGACTCTACATATGTGAATAGACAACAAATAAAGCAATAATGCATATTTTTCACATATGCAGATTCTAGTAAACAAAATAAACCTGCTCTGAAAAATATGAATTATGCTTTATTTGTTGGTGCCTAGGTTTACTTGGTTTACTAGAATCTGCATATGTGAAAAATATGCATTATTGCTTTATTTGTTGGCGCCTAGGCCAGAGTGAAAGTCGAATGAACAAGCTATTCCTTTTCTGTTTGGTTAAATGAAGTGAGTGGTGGAGTTTATTTTTGAGGAAAAAAGTAAATGTTTTTTTGTTCATTTTTCTGATCTAATGAATCAGAAGAATATCTCTTCCTATCAACTTAATAATAGCAATCGTATGAGTAATCGGTAGTTAAAGGCCCATAGGGTCTACATGATTTGGCTCTGAAGTGTTTCAGGGTTAAGAAATATTATGCATTCAATTATCTTGCAACTGCCATTTGTAGTTTCTTTGAGTTTTTGCAGGGCCAACTTGCTGAGCGGCAAGGCAACCATTCACTTACAAGGTTTGAGCTGATGCCTCTTTTGATTGGCTCGATTGAATAAACTGAACCAAGACCTTTGCTGGATCCGTTCATTTCTCTGATATACTTCCTTGCTCAGCCTCAGCGCCTGTTTCTACACCCCGTGTTTCCCATTAGCAGCATCCTTGTCCTTCTCAGGAGACACATCCTCCTCCTGGTCAGCGTGGAGAGCAAGAAGGCATCTGAATATCATAACAACAGATCAAGAAGGCATCAGAATATCATAGCAAGGGCAAATGCAATGAGGCATTAGCATGGAATTCCCATGGAATTTCGTAGGACGCAACATAATAAACCGTAAACCTCAGCCTTCTCGGCTATACACTTCAGCCAGATCCATGACACCACGTCTGCATCCTCCATTACTATACTAATAATAATAAAGAAAAAGCAGTATAGGAGACTGAATTTGTAGGTGATGACTGTTTTGCCCGGAGAGGCCGCTGAAGAACTCCCCGGGAGTGACGCGTGCGGTTGCTGCTGCGGATACCCATCGATGGAACTCGAGATATGTTGCTGTTCGTCTTGCGGTTCATGGTGACACATCTATTTGCTGCCACGGAGTCCTGTCGAGGAAGGAGCAGATGTGCCTAGTTCCTACAGCGAGGCAAAGTAGCAGGCAGAGCCTTTGAGGTCCCCCCACGCAGGGGTATTGAGAGGCCGAGCGATGTTGGCGTGTTCAAGCAGAACGCCGATCGGTGCGGCATGTTGGAATTGGACGACCCCAATCTGAAAATGGCGGCAGTCGGGGACGCGCGAAGGCAATTCATTCATGCTAACACTGCTGCTGGCGCGCGTTCCAACCGGGGGCAGAGGGCTGAAACCAGGAACCAAGGCAGATCAACCAGAGGCTGACAAAGCATGCCGATTAACTTCATTATAGGTACTACTAGTAATTTGACCGTGCAAGTGCAATGCTACGGGAGTGATTGATAATTCCGAGTAAAAATATAGATAACATACAAATTATGAGTCCAGAACTATTGTACGAAATATTATAATGGTGGTGAGTAAAACTATAGTTAGCTACATATAATTGTAACTCGTCCATATACAAAGACAATTTATTTCTAGCATAGAAAAAAACCATGTTTCAATAAATCCGAAATAAATAAATTATTGATCTACCAGTGTCTTCTCTCAGGGTTTTCAGATTTCTTCAACACGTGCTCAAGGAGATAATCCAAACCAAAAGAATAAGAGGATTCTCCTATTGAATCAGAGGCTCCAACATCTGTGCTATCACCTGCTTTATTCTCTGTTGTGAGCCAAAAATATTTGCTTGCAAACGCAGGAGTTGCAGCTTCATCATATCCATCATCCATTGTCCCTTGACAGCTGGATTGCTCAGTGCCTCTCCACAGAGTTGCACATATGAATTGAAATTTCGTCACAGAAGCTATTAAAGATGCCCAACGCATATCACCAAAAGTGTTGTGCATCCCTGATGAAGTTTCTCAAGCTGCAGGCCTGCAGCTCATGCTCATCCCTTCTCCCTGCACTATGAGCACGTCAAAAGTAAATGTTTCATTTAGACGCATTATAGCATAGGAAACTTCTGAACTTCACTCATATATGCAAAACGAATTTTGGTTTACTTTAAGAAGTCACATACACAAGCATTACAAGGTTTTGAAACATACCTCAAGAGGAATTCACCGCCATCATAGACTAAGTTCAGATAGGTGGTGCCCTCCTATCAAATGTCCAAAGCTGACAAAATAAATGAATCATAAGCAACGAAGAGAAAGAAATTGATATAACAGTACACTCACTCATCAAGGTTTGGAACATAAATTTAAACTTAGGTTTAAAATGACAGCAGCGCTTATAAACAAAGATAACGCCTAAATTGTATTATGTATGCATGTATACAGGAAAAATCCAACCAAACGATGACAACAACTAAATTGAACAGTCATGGTTCACCTGTTTGAATAGTCATGGGCTCATGGTAGACCTGCAGTATGGAACATTTACAAATAATAATGAATGAACATACATATTTGACAGCAAATCACTCGCCAGCGCTTATGTCAAGAGTTAACTTACATTATCACCAAGGATCTCTTGTTGAGTGCCAAATGAGCTATATCATGCACGATTTGCATTTTCATGGCGACTTGGCATGTGTAAAACCTTTAGCTGAATATCATTCTGGTCTTAATCCAGGGATCCACTGTCCATCCCGCCAGGTATCTCAATACTAAATCTTGTTCAATCTGGCTCCTGCAGAGCAGTAGTAAAATTTCACAAGCGAATATAGATCTTGTTTCTGTAACAAGGCTGTGAGTGTCTGACAACCAGACAGCACAATAGTTTCAAACAATAATTCTGCTCTACAATGTCAATATACCACTCATTGTAAACCTATAGTTCAAGGATACACATTCTCTACCAACTTCATCCATGGGTCAGCTTCATCAACAAGGCCCTGTGAGTGTAAACACTGCATCAACTTTGTCACATGTTGCAGATTTGCTGATGTGGAGAGTGACGCCATGAACTCATTCATTATATTCTGTAAACTACAGCTGCAGTTGCTTCTAATCCATTTTATGTGCTCAATGGCCATCTCTACTTTCCCAGCATCGGTTAGACTCTTCAACAATATTACATGTGAATCCAAGTTCTTGACATTGGATGGAACACAATACATAACACTCAATGCTCTTTTGAAGCTACCTGAAAAATATTTCGAAGTTATTTTTATATAAAGATATAATCTTTTTTTGCGAAAATATAAAGATATTACTCTCTTTCTTTCTCTTTCATACGTTTAGAATAGTAGTCAAATACTTTTATGGAGAAGTGTACCTTGTTTACAGAGCAGAAGTACAAACACCGTCAAGATTGAGCTAGCCATTGCAGCATCCTGCATCAAAGATTTATCAAATATCTCCATGGCCTGTTCATATTTATTATCATCGCACAACATAGCGATGACTGATGTGTATGTCGCACAGTCTGGAGCCACTCCTTTCTGGATCATATGATCAAACAGCTGTTGGACTTCTTCACTTTCACCGATTTCTGCAAATTTTGTGATAAGTATATTGTATGTCTGCAGATTTGGGCTACAACCAACGGTGAACATCTCATCCCACAACTTCTTGGCCGGCCTAAGAAGATGATTTCTACATAGTGCTTCCATGAGAGAATTATATGATGAAATGTTAGGCTCTAGTCTCTTTCTTTTCATCTCCTTCAATACATCATATGCTTCTCTCACCTTCCCAGCCTTGCCCAAGAATGACACCACCAAATGGTAATCCCTCGAATTATTACAGTAACCCATGTCCAAAAGCAATGTAAAAATTCCCCACATCACATCTCCCTTCATATTCTTGCAAAGGTTCTCGGAAAGTTGAACAAGCATCTCTGTTCTTGGAAATCTCCCCTTCCCCAACATGAACTTACAGAACATTGCAGCAGCATCAGAATCGATCTCAGACACCGAACCAATCAAGACATTCAACACATCATCATCAACGGGGAAATCCCCCAACACAAGCGCCTCTGCGATCTCCTTTGCCTCAGTGATCTGCCTGTTGGACACCAATGCAAGCATGTGCTCTCTGTAATCCTCCTTCCTAGGTGCAACGCCCAGCTTCCTCTTCTGCTTCAAGATCCTCCCTTCCTCCTCCGCCCTCCCTGCCAACCTAAAGCCCTCGGACACAATCCTATATGCTACAAAGTCCGGCTTCCAGCTGCGCGACCTCATATCCTCCAAAGCTCGCCAAGCATCCTCGATTCTCCCCTCCCGACACAGACCATCGACCACCATCGTCGCAACAATCGATCTGTCAACCCGGTCACCCCAGTCGCCCACCACCTCCACCAACCGCATGACCTCCGCCAGCCCGTCTCTCCTACCCACGATCTTGACGAACACCCCGTACCCGACAGTGTCCAGCTCGACGGCACGCGCGAGCATTCTGTCGAGCACCTTGCGCGCATGGGCGAGGAACCCGGACGCCGCAAGCGCGGCGAGCAGGGAGTTGCAGAGCGGCGCGGGGAGTGCGGCTCCGGAGGAGTCCGGGAGGAGACTGAAGTGCGCGAGCGCATCGGGGAGGCGGCCGTGGCGGAGGAGTGCGGAGGCGGCCAGCGCGCGGGTGGCGGGAAGGAGAGAGAGCCGCGCGGCGCGGGCGCGGGAGAGCGCAGCGAGAAGGCAGGGGAGGCTGGGCGCGACGGACGCGAGGTGCGCGTGGAAGGCTTGCGGGCTGTAAGTGGGCGCAGCGGCGGCGGGAGAGGGAGAGGGCGGCGGCGGCAGGTGGGCTCGGGCGGAGATGGCGCGCGCGGCGGCGAGACGTGGGAGGAGGCGGGAGGTGGAGGGAAGTGGTGGGCCCATGGTGGCAGTGAGTTAGGCAGTGCGGATTGTTGGGTTTAGCTCCCGCGGCGACAAACTGCAGGTGGAATGAGATCAAAGTGCACGTATATGTTGTGTAGATGGTATCCAAAATTACTCTCTTCAGTTTTAAATTATTGACATTCGACTATTTTCGAATTTTGTTTAACCGTTTGTCTTATTCAAAATATTAGTTTAAATATAAAAAATTATAAGTTATATTTTAATTTTTAGTGATGAAACTAATCATAACAGAATATTTTGAATATTTGAATAATAAATTTTTAAATATTTTGAATAAAACGAATGGTCAAACGTAACTCAAAAATAGTCAAACATCAATAATTTAAAACCGGAGGGAGTATGATGCACGTATCACTGAGTTACATGAAATTGGCATATTGCAGACGATATCTACATTATATGGCTAAGAAATTTGATGTAAACTTAGTTCTTTCTTTAGTATATTTGACATATATACATCTCAAAAAAGAAATTGACATATATATGATACATGGTATTATAACTCTTAGGGCTATTTAGTCTTAGCTTTTGATATATTTCAATTATGAGTCACAAATATCATTAGAGCTTATCTTTTGTAAGGGGGACAAGGGTCCTTGTAACTATAATGAAGCTCTGCCTTTGATTACAAAGTTTTGTTTTTTTTGCCATTGACTAATCAAGACATACGATTCTTTCGTTTATCTTGTCATCTATTGGTGGGAATTGTTCCGATACACTCGAAAACAAACAACATACTAGAAATGCTGACTAAAAGTTGCGTTAAATAATACTTGCTTGAATGAAATTGAAATTGAAATCTTTGGATGGGCTATACAATAGTAGCTAATAGTACATCATGCTCGAGCATGAGTGTACCTACCACGAGAAAACTTGATCCGGAGTGGGTATCTGTCGAAATGGCTGACCTTAATCTCTTATGTGGTTGCATTTGATACTTAGGCTCTGTTTGTTTTAGTTTTTTAGCTTTTCAACTGGAAAAGCTAAAAGTAAAACAATTAATGTTCTGAAAAATTGGTTTATGAATGCTAAAAGACCACCTTTTAAGGAAACAAACTAAAAGCTGAAAGCTCACCGAAAGTTGCTACCATATCATCCTGCCAATGTGGCAGTATACATATATGAAGTACAATAACGTAACTTGGCTAACGGGAAAGACTAATCGCAAACATAAAAACGTCATAAATCGTGACTAGCCACGCTCGATCAATCATGATTTATGACGAAAAAAACATCACTAGCAGTGGTGGCGACACCCGAAAAAGTCATAAATCAGGAGATTTGTTGTAGTGAAAGCTCAGCAAATGTCTGTTCCAAAATACTTATCGAAAGTCAAACATCTATACTTTTGAGCATCGAATTCTAAAAGGTTTCTATAGCTTACCAAGTTAATAGTGTATATTATGAAAGCATTTTTCAAAATAAAAAAAATTATGTCATCTATATTATGACTTTAGGAACTAATAGTCAAAGATAAGGTGTTTGAGTTGACCTTTATAAAAATTAAAACAACAAATAATTTGAAACTGATGGAGTAGGGACTAACTCTTAACACCTATTCGCTCTCTAATCTTCCTCCTCCACCGTGACCTGGAGCCGTCGCTCTCATCCTACAACGGAGATGAAGGCGCACGCCCCAGGTGCAGGCAATCAGCAATGCGCAACAGCGATCGATGCAGGCGGTGGCGCGCGACGAGCGCTCCTGCTCACGAGCAAGCGGCAACGGCGGCTGGTGCTCCATGATTTGCAACCGAAGAACAAGAGGGGAGGGGATTGGGGAGTTAAAAAAAAATACAGTGGGTCCCACATCTAGTACATGTAATGACAAATGACGTGTGGGACCCATTACCACGTCAGCAAAACCGCCATTCAATACGGCCGAGGGAGGGGAAAAAACTGGTATTGTGAGTTGAAGGAGTATAGTTACCCGGTTTTTGTAAAATAGAGATGAAAATCGAACTCCGGCATAAGTTAAGGGAGGTGGAATGGACTTTTTCAAAAACAAACACCCTCCATTCTAAATCTAAAATTTCCTTTAGCTACGGACTTTTGTAAGAAAATAAAGGTGTCCTCAGCTACTAGCAGACATGCCCTCAGTTCGAACAACAATCATCCAACATCCTGGTGTAGCACCAGTAAAGGCAGCTACAATACTACACGTAAGCGGTCTCATAGTCCGTCTCATGCAACGATATGTAGGATTGTCTGATGAGGTGGAAGAGAGATAGAGAGGGTGCTGAGAGAAAGTGGTGGTTGTTCGCGAAGCAACCATCTCATACACTAAAACTTAGTAGTATGAGATGGCTTACGCATCATTATACCAATTATAGCTGTCATACAACTCATAAATATTTCTTTTTTCATCTACAAATTAAGAAAAAAATGTAATTATTATAAGACAACTAAAATAATCACCTATTATACAGATAGTCTGGTAGACCGTCTAAAGATTACGTGGCTTGTATGTCTGGCCCATTCAACAGCACCATTGTACCTACCCTTAAGAGCACCCGCAATGCTGGTTCGATAGCTGCAACGTGCAAAGTTCGCTAGATCAAACCGACAGCTCGGCGACGGTTCCATTGAAACCAACGTTGCGGCTGCTCTAACCAGGACATCATAGCCCAGAGTGACACCATACGAGGACATCGCATAGTGTGACACCAGTCACCAGGTATAGTACTTCCTTCGTTCCAAAAGAGTGTCGTTTTTTTATTTTTAAACATCACATCTGATCGCTTATTTTATTCAAACTTTTATACAAATATCAAAACAAATATGCCATAATTAAAGTATTTTCAATGATAAAATAAATTATAAAAAATATTCACATAAAAACGTGATGTCTAAAAGTCAAAAGCGACATTATTTTAGAGATGGGAGTATGAAACAAGAATTAGTAAATATGCTAATCAGACCAACGTTCTCAATTTTTCAGAAAGCATAGCATTGCTAGTAACTCAACAGCAATTAGTAAACTGTCTTCAATTATGTAGATTAGAACACATCTGTTCTCTTGCCAGGAATTGAAATTCAAGGTTTACACGAACAGAAGCACTTGTCCATGTCCAGCAGGCAGCTCGAACTGATTACATTCAGTAGAAAACAGTAGCAACACATTGTTGGCTGCGCAACGCGCCCTCCAAAGCATCAAATTCGTGCTTCTTTTAGTGGAACTTCTGTTGACACGTCTTTAGATTTTTCTTCGAGAACTGTGACGTGAAGCCAAAAGTCAGTGTCCTGAGCATGCGACACATTACAGTAACTGGATTCAAAATTTATCTTAATTCATGTGTTGTTGTGGAAAAATTACATATATCGTCTAATCACTACCAGAAACACCTTCCCTTTGCTTTCAACTTTGTCAGAACCATTCAACTGAACTTCAGGCAAGCCTATCCGAATCTGGTTCCTTCTGGCCTTGACAATTCCAAGTCATTCAGTCTGAACCCTTTTTTCATCATCATTCTACAGAACTCCAGCTGACAAAGTGCTCCATTCACTTTCAGCAAGCAAACATTGGCGACGCAATCAAAACCTAAGAACACACGATGCTGATCCACTGCTTATGGCAGAGGACAGTAGGAAGCGGAATATAAGCCCAGAGGAGCGCATGCTCGGTCACAAATTGAATATCTGAACGGGCCAGCTGCGCTTCCGGCCATCTGAGCTGATAGCAGTGGTTTCCACAGAAATGTCTATGCTACGGTGCTCAGATGCCCTCACAATGCTTATGCGGGATCTGATCATCACAGCTGGGCACTCCTCTGTGCCAGCTGATGCAGATGGGCCAAGGAGGTAATCCTCCTTCGCCATCGCGATGGGCTCTTCAAATGTGAAGATTGTCTGCGACCAGTGAGTTGGCGTAGAGAATGGCGAGGTAGAGAGGACGACAGGCTTCTCTTTGCAGAACCTGTCGGTGAATCCTGTGTCGAACCATAATACAATACCATAGCACCAGGTCACTTCAGGTACTACTGCACCACTTTCACTAAGCCTCAGCTCAAAGCTTGAAGTGAAATCCATCTCATTCTCCTTCATAGTTGCCAGATCAAAGGACTGCAAATATGCAGAAATAGAAGCAATATGTCAGACTACAAATTCCTGCACCGGAAGGAACATAGGAGCATGATGTACAATACACTAAGACAAAGACATGTCTAGACAGTCCCATGTGGTTCAGGCAGTTAAAAGATATGCATAGCTAGAGTGAACATCACGACAGCACATTGATATGTTTTCTGTAGTAGCTTGCAATTTAACAATTCATCAAGTCTGCCAAGGAAGTGAAATAACATAAGTAGAAATGTACGGTTACTGGTTCTTACATGAAGTACAGCAGTCTCTGTCACAATATCCTGAGAAGCCACTATATCAACAACAGGAAACCGAGCTGAATTTGAAGTTACTTCTTTGCCAATACATGACATATCGAAGCCATATACGTTTTCCCAGAAAGGCAAACTTGTCCCACCTTTCCCGAAACCAGCACCAAGCTAGAGAACAGATAAGATGGCACAATCAAATAACCGAAAATGGGAGATAAATAATGCGAATGGAAACTGTAAGCAAGCAACTAAAGAACTTACAATAGTAGCGGTGTCCGGGAGGATGGCGCCACCAGGTTTCAGAAAATGATCACGTGCATATAGAACCGAACTGAGCATGGATTCATACAATAGGCAATACCCCATCCATTCACTCACTAACACATCAAATCCATTTGGTGGAATTTGTACCTTGTGGTCTAGCTCTTCAGCCTTGGTATGTACAACACTAACTACTTTTGAACTTTGCTTTTGTTCCACTTCCTTATTTTCATCATATAACAGACCGTTGTTCGTTGCAACCTGCATTGCGCAGCAAACATGAGACATTGGCACAATGATTATTAGTTTGCTACTATAAATGAACACAGACATACTTGGGTAGCGACAGAAACCATCTTTGCACTACCATCAACAGCAACAACTCTAGAAGCACCAGCCTTTGCTGCAAAAAGACTGCAGGAAGCAAGCACAGAACCATACATCAGCAACAGATAGTGCCAGTGCCGCAATGACAATACGTCACACACTAAGAGAAGTGTGAGATGAAACTAAGTGATGCGGCCATCCTAAAATTTTAGGAATATGATCACCACACAGCATCAGTGCTGCCACTTACAGATCACACTAAGGTTAGATACTTTTATCATGAAACACAATCAGGAACAAGTTCAAGTTATCAAGCATGATGGAGTTCCCTGCTTGGACTCATAACCAACGAAAACTCTCTGTAGCCTGTTAATTGGAAAGCCATACACAAGTATTGTTCATTTTCTAAAAAAACTTATATAAGTTTTATCGTAGTTATATCTCACAGAATTGATGATCTTGCTTTTACTGTGCAGATGATTGAGAACAATGAGTTCCATAAAAATATAAAGTAACCCTGATGTGAAAAAGTATTTTACTACAAAACATGCATACCTTAGTATTCCAGTGCCAGAACCAACATCCAGCACAGTTGCTCCATTCATCAGGCTAGGATTGCATAACAGGGCATCTCTGTAAGCTTCAGTTCTTATCTGAAAGTGTTGCAGGATTGTTTAGTGCTTACCACATAAGACAATAAGAGCAAAATATAGATTTACCCTCAAGGCCCCAAACAAACAAGCATACATATTTGACATGAACTTAATAACCACGTATTTCAAGAGTTTACTGACCTTATCACCGAGCATCTCTCTGTGAATGCCAAACGAGCTATATGACCCAAAGTAGTTATCATCCACAGTTTTAATTGCCTTGGCATTAACACTGGCACGTGCAACCTTCAGCTGCGTGTCATTCTGCTCCTGAGCAAGACTTCCACTGCTCCCAGCTTCTGCACCCCCAATAGTACACACTTGCTCGAATCTAGCACTGATATCAGAACCATTTCTTTCAGTCGTAGCACTCAGCTTGTTCTTGCACGGCTCAGCTAAACCTCCAATCCCTGCTGAACACTGTCCTCCAATTGAGGTTGCACAATCCTCGTCATCATCATCATCGATGGACAAACTGTGCAAAAGGGAATCATCTTCCATGAAAGGCTTCAAGTACACATCATCCTCCCATGGAACCTTTCCCTCGATTTGGTACTTCTCTGCAGGATGCAAATGGCTACAGAGTTCACTGTTGCAAGAGAAAGACTGACCACAGCTCCAGCATCTATTCTCAGCAACCTACAAAACAAGCTATTAAGTCTACAATTTGTGGACATGCAGCTAATAATTATACTAATAATTCATGGCCACAGAAATGAACCATGTTGCAATATGAATCGAGTCCATTAACTTAATGCCATCATTCAACGGGTTATACTACACTGGCTAAACTGATTGTAAAAATAGGGCCCAAATTGATTGCTTAGCGCACCTTGGAACGGACGAAGTTGATGAGCTTGATGCACCCGTAGAAATCCAGCCGCAGCTCCTTCACAATCCTGTAGAAATCGAAGCGGTGCTCGGCGGCGCAGTGCGAGAAGAGGACGCTCTCGGTGTCGAACCGCGAGCTGCAGAACAGGCACAGCAGCCCTCCGCCGGCGGCGGCCGCGTCGTCGCCGTCGGAGCACCAGTCATCCCACCCCTCTTCTTCCTCTTCCTCTTCCTCCTCGTCAGACCTCACCCGCTCCTCCGCCTCGTCCTTGCCCGCTCGGCTGCACTCCATGACGGCGCCGCGTAGTCCGCGCAGAGATTAGCACTGGCGCACGCACTCAGGTAGCCGCCGCCGAACGCCGCCGCGCCAGATTAGGGTTTAGACAGCGCCCTTTTTGTTTGGGGGAGGGTTTTAGGACTGTTCGTTCCGTCTAGTTATTGGGCCTTTCCTTTGCCATCTGGCCAGAACGGCCCAACTGCCAGATTCGACAAGTTAAGCTTGAACAACAACAACAAAAACCATGTGGTAGAACATAACAACAGCAAGTTAATCTAAAAAAAGAAACAGCAAGTTATGCTAAAAATCAGCAAGTTAATCTAAAAAAATATTGATCTTAATCTAAAAAAACTCATCACAAAAAAAAATCAACAATACTACATTGAAAGAATAAAAAATCTTCGCAGAAAAAAAAAGAATGACAAAAGATAATCCACCAAAATTTTAATTGTATTCATATCCCTTGCTATGCCACTGTACAACAGGAATGAAATTGCTTTATCATAGCTCAAAATGGCAAATGGAAAACTTGTTAAATCATTCAAATGCATTGCTTTACCACTGTACAACAGGAATGAAATTGTCGCATAACTATTGTTGGGAATTCTTCATTGTAGCAACAAAGAATCCCGACACGGACAATCAAATGACACTCAAGAGACAACGGAACAGCATTTCATTACAAAGGTGTAATCTCTCGTGTTCCGTCCCGTTCTACGGAGCCCGGGGGCGGGTATTTATAGGGAAGGCCAAGGGTTATTTTGACATGACCAAATTACCCTTGGCCACCCACTATATTCGTGGAATATTCTGTACAACATTGTCAAAAGGGTACAAACGACATTTCCGTTTGACGACGGAAACCCTAGCTAGGTGACGTCATTCGCCAGCCCGATCCTTGGACGCTATCATGCCGGGCTTCATCTCCTTCAGGGGATTGCCGCCATTCTTGGACGCCATTCCTGGTTGCCGCCAATCCATCGCCAGCGGTTGGGTCTTGTCGAACAATGTCGGCGACCCGATATAGCGGCTCCCAGGGCTGCCGCCAATTCGCGGCCGGAGCTCGAAATGTCGGCAGCTTGGTTACCTGCAGTCAAAAAACCAAAGGCAGAAAGGGGGTGTCGTTATTATCGTAAATACCGATCCCCAACAGTAGCCCCTCGCGGTTGAGGTCCAAGTTCGACGGGCAGAAACCGCGACACAGGATAGGAATTTCACGAACGTCACCCCCAACGTCACCCCCCCTTCCGATGTTTCCCGAGAATCGAGGCGACGCTTTTATTATTATTATTATTATTATTATTATTATTATTATTATTATTATTATATTTACGAGAATCGAGGCGACGCCGTAAATGCGGCGGCGAGGCCTATATATACGGGGTAGGGGGGGCCGGAGAGCCCCGTGCTTCCGTTGATCGAGTCGAATTGCTGCCGCATTTTCTTTTGAAAATTTCGCGCCGCATTTTCCTGCTTCCGGAGTTTTTGTGTCGAGCAGCAGCGGTTTTTCTAGGTGTCGACGATTTCGTTTGTCGCATTTCCTTGCTGAAAGGTGAGTTCGTTTACGAGCTTTCTGATGTGTGATTTTCTTTTTATGGTTGTTTATAACGTCATGCTTTTCATTTTAGATGCCTCGCGTTAAGCAAACCGCTATTCGCGTTGACGAATCAGACGAGGAGTTTCTTGCCGATTCGCCTGTCGCTGATGTTGAGGGAGGCGCCGACCTTGGCGGAGCGAGGAAGCCGGTTGAGGTTGATTCTGATGTTGCCGCGACTCCCAAGGGTTCCGAAGAGGGACAAAATCCCGAAGCGGATCTGGAGGTTTTAGCGGCTGCTGCCTCCAAGGCTGCCGGAATTTCTGGCGCCAGCGGAGGTACTAAATCTGCCGCTTTTTTAGGTAAGGGTTTGAGGAGTCGTGTTTTTTCTTGCATATCGTGAGTCTGCTCTTGCTGGGTCTGCAGCCAAGAGAGTGAGAGGCGCAGTAAATACTGGCTCTAAGGGGAAGGAAGCAGTTGCTAATGTCGACGATGAAGGTGAAGATCTTTCTGGAGTGCCGGCCTCTCCCAGTGAGCTGGTAGGGAAAGACTCATGGGAGAAAAGCGGCATCGAGCCAACTTTTCGGTTTGGGCTATCTAAAGTCACTCCCTCTGATATCGAGAGGTTCGTTGCCTTGGGGTATTTTGAATCTGGAAAGGCTCGTGCTCCTGATGGAGAGCAGATTCGCCGGCCCGAAAACAATGAAGCCATAGTTTATCGTGACTTCTATGAAGCTGGTCTTAGGCTGCCGTCTTTTGGCTTTCTAGCTCGTGTACTGGGAAGATATGGACTGGATCTGCACCACTTGACTCCCAACGCCGTTGCCACGGTGTCGAAGTTTATATGGGCTGTTCGCAGCTATGGCTCGGCTCTACATTCTGATGCCTTCTGCCGCTTTTATGATCTGAGGCACGATGTGAAACCCGTGAGTTTCGATGGGGTGAATTATTATCCCCAGTATGGCTGTTGCAGCTTTCAGCCCCACACTTTCGTGAAGAAATCAAAGTATGAAAATGTTGAGCTTGTTGGTGGACGACGGAATAAATGGCCTGGAGACTGGCGGAACCATTGGTTTTATGCTGAAGTTCCCGAGGAGAAGAAAGACGACGGTAGCTCGTACTTTCCTCTATTTAGTCGCTCTTGTGCCCTACGACCGGTGCTGTCGCCGGAATTTAGTGAATCGGAGGGTTTTAAGAAGTGCTGTAAAGCCTTCCTAGCCGCCATTAAAATGAGCAGTGCCAGAGATTTGGTGGAAGAGTTTGTGGCCGCCTGCATTTGGCCCATTCGGAGTGGTTGGAGTCCGCTGAAGTTGAAAGCCAAGCGTATTGCTAGACTGAATCTCAGCTACCAGGTGCCGTCCTTTGGGTTGAAGAAACCCGAAGGAATTTCGGACAAGGACTTTGTTCATTTCGTTGAGCGTACTGCCGCAGTTATTTGTGGGCCTTACACCATGTTGGAAAAACAAGAGTGCGAGAATATGCTAATTTTCCCTCAGCGTGTGAATCGCATCTTTGATGAGATGCAGGTGAAATATGGTCCTCGTGCGGTGATGTCCGTCAAAAAAGGACGGCGAAAGAAGGGCGAGCTTGTTATCGGAGCGACGTTCATTGAGAAACGTGGTTGGGAAGCGGAATTCGCCCATTACTATGTTCCTGATGCGCCAGCCTCAACAGTTGCAGTCGGTTCTTCACCCGCGGCTGCCGGCAAGAGAATTGCGGCAGCCCCAAAAGCTGTGGCTGGTTCTTCAGCGAAGAGTGCCGCCAAAAAATCTGCGGCGTCCGGAAAGGCGGCCGGGACCACAAAAGCTCAAGTTGTGGGCTCTAGAGCTGCTGAAAAAGCGAAGCGCCAGAGTTTACGAAAAATGCCGGCCTCTCGAGCTGCCGCTGAGCAGCAAACTGGTGCTGCCGCGAAGCGGCGGCGCGAAGACATAGAGCTAGCCCCTGCTGGTGAGCAGATAGAAACTGCTTCCAGTGCTGCAGGTGCCGCTAATTTCGCAGAGGAAGTGGCGGTGCGAGAAGATTGCAAGCGGCGCCGGGTGTTACTGGCTTCAGCAATTGGTGACTCTGATGATGAGTTTTTAGATGATGATGATGAGCCCGAGAACCGTGACACGGGATGCACGCGAGAGCCGTCACTATCATTTCGCGAGGCCGATGCCGATATTGCAGTGATTTCCTCTGGTCAGCTTAACTTGCCCCAAAGCCCTGCTGCGACTTCTATTCCGATGAGACGGAAACCCCTCCTGCCGGCATTATCCGACGACGAAGAGATTGAGCTGCTGGGAGACTCCCCGGACTCGCGCGTCGAGCTGGGACTCGAGCTCGATGCCGCCTTTAGGGGAATGAGTGGCTCCGACAAAGGTGCCGAATTTTCCCTGGGCGAGGCAGAAACTGCGGCAGTTTCCTCTCCCTTGACTAGAATCGATGACCGTTTGTCTAGCTCATCGGTTAACGGGAGTATGTCTAGCGGTTCTTCTGAGACTAGCTCCTCTGACGCAGGTGAAGGATCTCCGGCGACGGAGACTCGGGAGGGCGAGGCTGAGAAGCTATCATTGGCCGCCTTCGTTGAGATGACGAAGGCCGTGGATCCTCAAGGTTTTTTAATCTTGCCGCTGTTTCTTCTTATGCAATATTAGATCACATTCTGACCGTTTTGTTTTTGCAGAACTGTACAACTTCTTGACTAGGGCCGACAATGCTTCGGTGGCCGAGGTTTTGGATAAAAATGCGACGATGGTAACGAGTTCTTTGACTTTGGTGTCGCAATTGTTTTGCCTTTGAAATGGTCTGCGGCTAATCATGCCCTTATGGTTTTATACAGGCTCTTGCGGCGGCTCGAGCTCTGAGCCGGCGCTTTTATGGGTCCGAAGCCGCCTCTTCATCTGGTGATGTATCAGAACTGCGGCGGGCGCTGAAGGATGAACGCGCGTCTTTCGACGCTGTCAAGGCTGATCTCAATGATCAAATTCAAAAGAAAAATGAAGCGTTGGGAGTGCTCCAGGAAGTTATCCAGAGCAACGAGGATGAGATCGCCCGCTTGAAGCAGGAATTGAAAAATGCGGGAGATAAGCTTACTGCGTCGGAGGCGACTGCCAAGAGTGCCAAAGAAACTGCCCGCAATTTTGCCCGCAGTTTTTCCAGCGGCGCTAGAAGTGCACACGCTTCTTTTGGATCAGCCCTAGCTACAATTGGCGGTGAGCCTAATCCTCTTCCGGCCACCGAAGGTTCGCTGACACCGGAAGTGTTCTTCAATTTCCTGAAAGGGGAGTTTGGCGACCTCCCTGAGGCCTTTGAGCGGTTCGGCCAATTTGCGGCTCGCACGGCGTGTTCTGCCCTTCTGGATCTGCTTGAAAAGCAGGGCTGCAAGCACTTCACCGATCTCGCACGCACCACCTACCCCGACTCAAATTTTGATGGAGCAAACGCGGCGAGTGACAGCAAAGGCGTTCGCTTAGCTGTGAAACGCTTTTTGAAAAGGTATTGGGGGGTGCACGGGATGGGGGCGTGCCGCCAATACGCGAAGAGCAAGCTTGAGGAGGTGATGTATACTTTCTTCGTAGACTCTTTATTTTGCGAGAAATGATTTGCTAAACTCTTGTTTATTTTAGATGAAGGCGGCGACTGGCGCCGAAATTGCGGCGGAGGGCTCAAAGAAGCGGGCGGCTACTCCTGCTAGTGAGACGCCGCCGGCGAAAGTTGCCCGCATTGAAGATGTTGCGGGAACTGAGAAGGCTGCCGCGAAAGCTGATGCGCCTGCCGCGGTTGAAGCTTCTGCACCCACCGCGGCTGCCTCGTCTTCTGCGGCGGCCGAACCGGAAAATACGACGGGTACCGCCGCTCCTGGTGCTGCGTCTGCCGCTGCTGCTGCGCCGCCAATTGAAGAGGTTTAGATTCTTAGGCGTGAGGAAGAGCGTTTCAAACTTGGTTTGTAATAATATACGTTCTGGTACGCTTTGTGCGCAGGATTTTTTTCGCGGCGCCGCTTTGAACATTGCGCCTTTGAAGTATGAACGTGACGGCTTACGCGTTTCTGGCGAAGCGCATTTGTGTTATGTTTCGCGATATCCGCGTGATGATTTCGGGCATTTCTGGAGGGAAATGATGGCTCAGTACTTTCAAGGGCGGGAGTGCTTGATTCGATGCTTTCACCGCCGGCCTTCTTCTTCCGTAGCGGCCGTGAAGGCCGAAAGCGTTGAAGACCTTAGTTTTGATCCTTATTTGGATCGTTTTAGGTGTGTGTACGATAGAGCAGGCCCTGAATGCGGTCCCGGGTTTGTAGTAGAAGTTGACTTTGATTTGTAGTTGGGGAGTCGAACTGACAGTGCTCCCGGATATAACGTTGTGCTTTTTGATTTGCGAAGGTGGGTTCGACGATAACTGTCAATTTTCTTCAAACCTCCTTTGCGTTTTCAAGCGCGCGCCGTTGCTCGGTCGTCGGAATAAAACGAACGTCACCCCCCCCCCCCCCTGGCGATCGAGGGACGGAAGGCGCGCAAATATTGCGACACACAATTAATATGGCGTTCTTTCGTATGAATTGAGAAAGAAGCGCACGTTGCCGCTATTTTGGTTGGCTCTGGTTCTTGTCGGGTGTTTGTTAGCTGTCGCTATTGTTAGCTTAGAAAACGTCGTTTGACGATATGGGTCCTTGGCGCCCTTATTTTTTACAAGTTGAAAGCGTTTTCGCTTTTTGTTTGGTGTACGTCGCTCATCGTGGCTCGATTGATTGCATGACACGAACGTCACCCCCCTCCCCCTAGCAATCGAGGGATGAGGAGCGCGTTAAAATTGCGAGATGGCTCACGCGCAATTATTTTTGGAGAAAATTGCGAGTGGTCCATAAGGTTTGCCGCAATTGTTAGGTTCTCTCCGAAATCTGTCGGATATTGAACATTTGCCGCTATTCTTGCTGAAAAGGCGGCACTTGAGAATTTGCAAGATCATGCTACCTTTATGGTCTTGAGTCCCGTCCTTGGATGGGTGTTTATATTGAGTCCCTTAAGACTTCGATCTTAATGATCTATTTTTGTTATGTCGGATTTTGTCCGGAGCCCCTTGGGGGTTAAAATATATCTTCCACTTTCCTTTTAAGGAAATGTGTGACTGAGCCCTTGGGCTGCGAACTTGCCTCAATTTTCTCAATTTAAGAGAAAGATTGAAGAGATGGCCTCTTGAGGCGCTTTTTTCTCAAATGCCGCTATTTCTCAATTTTATGAGAAAGATTGGCGGCGTAGCCCTTTGGGGCGTTTTTTTCTCAAAGTGCTTTATAGAGAAGGAAGCCTGGGAGAAAGGAGCCGGAATTTTTTGCTTTCTTTCGAGTGGCTTTGTCTCAGGAGTTAAATCCTCCTGCGTCGATGTGGCGATATTTTGCGGATATAGCATCGACTTCTTAAGAAATGGAAAATTTAGTTTCTGGGGAAGATTGCATTATATTGAACTGCAAGGGTTACAAAGGTCCCACCTCATTAAAAACCTCACCCCCGATGTGGGGTTCCCCTGTGAGGAAAAGAGTATGGGCCTCGAAGGCTAAGAAAGAAAAATTACAACTTAGGTGCCGACTAAAAGCGCCGCTTATAGCTGCGCGTCGCTATTAGCCCTTACATTTTAGGTGAAGTACCTCTTGAGGTTGTCCACATTCCAGGCATGTGGGAGCTCGTTGCCTTCATTGTCTGCCAAATGGTAAGATCCCGAGCGATTGCTCCTGACGACAATAAAGGGACCCTGCCACTTGGAGTTGAGTTTTCCAGTGTTCTCTGTTTTTGGGCTTCGCAGGAGAACAAGGTCGCCGGCTTTAAATGCTCTTGGCACCACTCTGGCGTTCCGCCATTTTCTTGTTTCTTCCTGATACTTTTCCAGGTTAAGGATGGCTTGGTTTTTGTCTAATTCCGACATGTCCTTTGAAACGGCATCAAACTCGTGGCAATTTCGCCCTAGAGTTGCCCTCATGCTGCGGTATTTTATCTCTTCTGGAGACATGGCTTCTTCGCCGTACAAGAGCCTGAAAGGCGTGAACTTGGTGGTTCTTGAAACTGTGGTGTTATGCGACCAGATCACTTTATGCAACTCATCCATCCATTTTCCTTTTTTCTGGCCTTCTAGGCATTTCTTGATGCCTTCGAAGATTTGCTTGTTCGCATTCTCGACGGCGCCATTTGACTCTGGATGATAAACAGATGCAAAATTCACTTTGGTGCCTATGGAGTGACAGAATTCGCGGAACTCTTGGTTGTCAAACTGTTTTCCATTGTCCACCGTAATTTCGGCAGGTACTCCGAATCTACATACTATGTTCTGCCAGAAAAATTTCTTGATTGCTGGGCCAGTGATGTTGATCAATGGCTTAGCCTCTATCCATTTGGTGAAATAGTCGAGAGCGACAACGGCATGTGTATAATTTCCGGCAGCCGTAGGTAGGGGTCCGACTATGTCAATTCCCCATCGCTGAAGTGGCCACACTGGCTGGATGAGCTGAGCTGGGTTGTTGATTTTCCTTGAGAATTTCTGACATGCTTCGCATGTTTTGACAAGGTGTTGGGCGTCCTGAAGTGCGGAGGGCCAATAAAAACCTTGCCGAAAGGCTTTGCCGACTAAAGCTCTGCTGGATATGTGAGAGCCGCAGATTCCCTCGTGGATCTCGCTGAGGAGCTTTTTCCCTTCTTCTTGATCAATGCATCTCAAAAAAGGAGTGGATGTGCCGAATTTGTAAAGGAACTCATCGACAAAGGCGTAGTTTCTTGCTCTTTGTTTCATGCGCTTGGCTTCTAATTCCGACTCTGGCTCATAAAAATCTCGGAGATACGCCATGATGGGGGCGCGCCAATCTTCGCTTGAGATGGCATGTATCATCTTGGGTTCTTTCTCTGCCGCTTTTATGGAGGGCGAACTCAGTGTTTCAAAAAAGACGTCAGGTGGCAAAGGATCTTTCCTAGCTGCCGCTTTTGCTAGCTGATCTGCTTCACTATTTAGGTTTCTGTCAATATATTGACAAGTGAAACCCTTGAAGTATTTTTCCAATCCCCGTACATGTTCCAGATATCTGGCCAATAGTTCATCTCTGGCTTTATAGGTTTTATCAACATGCCCGGCAATGACCTGAGAGTCTGTCTTGATGACGAAGTTTTTGACACCTAATGCTCTTAGCTTTCTTATAGCGAGCAAAAGGCCCTCATATTCTGCAACATTATTTGTGCATTTGTCAGTGTCATGATTGAACTGCAATCTGATTGCATACCGCAATTTGATACCCGATGGCGAGGTCAAAATTGCGGCAGCTCCTGCTCCAAGATGGCACCATGCGCCGTCACAGTGGATCTCCCATGGGACTTCAAAGACAGGACCCTCGGTGTACGATGAAGGCTCAGTCCAATCTGCGATGAAATCCGCCAGCACCTGAGAATTTGAGGCACTTCTTGACTCGAAGTCAACAACGTGTTCTGATAATTCCGAAGCCCATTTGGTGATTCTTCCAGATGCTTCTCTATTTCTGAACATGTCATTCAGTGGTTGATTTGTCAGCACTCGGATGGTGTGAGCTTCAAAGTAATGCCTCAATTTTCTTGATGCCATTAAGACTGCATAGGCTATCTTTTCCAGTTCAGAATAGAATCTTTTTGATCCTGAAAGAGCTTCAGATACATAGTATACTGGCACTTGAACTTTCATCACTTTGCCCTTCTTCTTCATTTGCTGTTCTTGCACAAGTGCGGCACATACTGCTGAATGCGATGCTGATACATACATTAACAGAGCTTCATCTTGTTTGGGACTTGCGAAGACAGTCATTTCCTTGAGATACTCTTTCAATTCTGCGAAAGCTTTTTTATGCTCTTGGACCCATTGAAAATTATTTGCATTTCTGAGGACTTTGAAAAAAGAAAGGCTTCTTTCGGCTGATCTGGAAATAAACCTGTTGAGTGCCGCAATTCTACCGGTGAGCTTCCGCACATCTTTGAGGCATTGAGGTTCTCGCATATTGATGAGTGCACTTATCTTGTCAGGATTGGCTTCGATGCCTTTGATTGACACTAAGCATCCCAAAACCTTTCCCTTGCGAATTCCAAAAACACATTTTTCAGGGTTGAGCTTAAGGTTTGCCTTTCTGAGATTTGCAAATGTTTCGGCCAAGTCAGAAATATGATCTTCTTTCTTGCCGCTTTTTACCACTATGTCGTCGACATAGGCTGACAAGTTCTTGCCTAACTGATTCTCAAAGGCGATAGATGTCATTCTGCAGAAAGTAGGTCCCGCATTTTTTAGGCCTTCTGGCATTCTGACAAAACAATAAGTTCCGAACGGGGTGATGAAACTTGTTTTCTCTTCATCCTCTTTGTACATGAAGATTTGGTGGTATCCGGAGAAACAATCTAGCAGTGATAGGAGTTCTGAGCACGCCGCTGCGTCGACGATTTTGTCGATTCTGGGCAGTGGGAAATCGTCTTTGGGACAGGCCTTGTTGAGATCAGTGAAATCGATGCACATTCGCCACTTTCCGTTCTTTTTCTTTACTGGTACTGTGTTGGCCAGCCAGGTTGGGTATTTCACCTCCCTGATAACATTTGCATCAAGCAATCTCTGTACCTCAGCCTTGACTGCTTCGACCCGGTCGTCGGACATTTTTCGGAGTTTTTGCTTCTTTGGTCTGATATTTTTATCGATTCGCAACTTGTGCTCGATGACATCCCTGCTGACGCCTTTAAGGTCACTTGCAGACCAGGCAAAAACATCCTTGTTTTTGCGAAGGAACTGGACAAAAGCTTTTTCTATGTCCTTCGGCATACCTGCCGCAATTATCACTTCCTGTCCTAAGACCTGCTTGTCCAATGGAACTCTCTTTGTTTCCTCGTTAGCCGCAATTGCTGGTTCTTCCTTGTCCATTTCTTTTTCCAACTGGAGAACCTCTTTCCCTGGCTTTTTTCCTGCCGGGTACAAGACGTGCACATTCGGGTGAGCATACAAAAGATGAACATTCTTCTGGCCGGGGGCTGCCGTCCTTTCAATATTTCTGGCTTCTTGCTGATCGCCAAAGACTGAGATGACCTCCTTATGTGCCGGTATTTTCATACAGAGGTAAGAGCTGTGCAAAACTGCTTCAAATGCATTGAGGACTCCTCGTCCAAAAATTGCGTTGTAAGGGTAAGGCATGTCGACCACATCAAATGTGATGTGCTCTGTTCTTGCATTGTCGAGGGTACCAAAGGATACTGGTAGGCTTATTTTGCCGAGGGCACGGACTTCTCTCCCGTCAAAACCATACAGGAGATATTCAGAAGGCTGAAGTAGAGATGAATCAAGGTTGAGCTGGTCGAAAGTTCTTTTGAAGAGGATGTCTGCCGAACTTCTGTTGTCAACAAGTATTTTGGTGATTGACCAACCATAGGTGTTTGCCTGGATGACCATGGCATCTGTATGAGGGTAGCAGCGGAGGCTTAGATCGGCTTCAGTGAACATGATTGGGATGTGCGACCACCGTGATTTCACCACGGGTCCGTTACACACCGCATTGACGGCTCGGAAGTAATTTTTCTTTTGCTTCTTACTTTCAAACTCGGATGAAGATCCCCCGGTGATTGGCAGGATGACTCCATAAGTGGGAAGGCTCTGAGAGGAATTGTTTTGGTTTGACTGTTTTGGAAATGGCGGTGGAGGAGGTAAAGGCGGCTCCTCCGAGGCAGTAATTCTAGGAATTTGCGGCTGGGGCACGTGTGAACTTGTTTGGGAAGTCGCCAAATGCTGAATCTGCGGCGAGGGTGATGGATGTGGTTGGTATGGGCTTTGGAAGTGGTGGTGAGGGTTGTAAGAATTCTGGAAGTATTGGAATGGGTAGGAAGCACCGAAAGGTGAGTTGTTCCAAGAATTGGCGGCAGACGTGTGATTGACACTTCTCTGTGTTTCGCTTCTTTGCTCCTTGGCTTTCATTCTTTCCATGGCATCTTTTGTTTCTGGGCATTCCTTGGAGGTGTGACCCTTGTCAAGTCCGTGAAACAGACAGTATGGCTTTTTTGGCTCTTGGTTTCGCGAGTTGTGCGAATTGCCGCGACTCCTTCCTCGAGAGCGATTATTTCTTCCTCCTCTGTGCTGAAAATTGCCGGCAGAGTTGCTTGTGTCGGCTTTTTCTTCTTGGTTGTCGATATGATTGACTAGGTTGGAGTTGTGGCTCTGATTGTTGTTGCCACCTCTCCTAGACGAATTCCAATCCTGCTGCCTTTGGCTCGATTGGTTTTTCTTCGCCTGGCGCAGCGCGCTCTGCTGCTCTAATCTTCTTCTATGGTCATTGTCGGCTCTACAGAACTGATCGACCGTTGAGAAGAGCTCTTCGAGTGTTGAAGGGCGATGCATCGAAAAGTGAGTGGCACATGGGCCGGCTCGCAACCCCCCAATTGCGGCATCAATAACAATTTGATCTGGAATGTCATCTGTTCGGGCTTTGAGCTTGACAAATCTCTGAAAATAGTCTTGCAGGGGTTCTTTTTCTTGCTGAACACATGCTCTCAGTTCATCTGCAGATATAGATGTTCTGTGAAAACCTTGAAAGTTTGTCGTCAATTTATCCCTTAGGTTCTCCCATGAATATATTGATCCGGGCTTCAGCCTAGAGTACCACTCAAGGGCTTGATGCTCAATTGCGGTGACAAAGGTCTTGGCCAATACAGTATCATCTCCTCCGGCAGACGCTACTGCAGCTTCAAATGACATCAAAAATTGTCTTGGGTCGGTTGAGCCATTGTACTTTGATAGAGAGATAGGCTTGTATTTTGCTGGCCATGGGGTCAACTGGAGGCCTTCTGACAAGGGGGAGCTCTTGTCGAATTTACTCACGAAAGGTGCAGATTGGCGGTATATAGTGCGAGGCCCATGATGGCCTTCGCCATTGTTGTTTGTTTCGAAGTCGGAGGTCACCCGGTAATGCTCTCTCTTTGCTTCGCTATTTTGCCCTTTCGTGCTTGTCATCTCATCGAGCTCTTTTTGCAGTTCGGCAACTGCCGCCTTTGCTTGTTCAATCTGCAACCGGAGCCTCTCTTTCTCTCTAGTCTTTCTTCAGAAATTATCTTCTCCTTTGCTAGTTTGAGTCTTTTTCCAAGTTGTTGCAAGTTGGAGAGCTGACGCAATTGCTTGTCAACTTCATCTTCCTCTGGATCACTTTCTTCAGGGTTGATTGTCGACGGCGGTTCTGCCCATTGCTTGCCGGCTTTTACTTGCTTCGACTTTTCTGCTTCTTCACTGAGAGTGAGGTCAATAGAGCTTTTGGCGGCGATGTCCTCATCACTTGGCCGAATTCCGGCGGCCAAGCTTGCTTGCGCCGCGCCGGAAATTCGATTGGCCTCGTCGGCCATTTGTCTTGCTTGAATGAATGCCCAACGAATTTCTTCTTCCGAGAATGCCGGGTTGGGAGGGAGAATTTCCTCCTCTAAATCCGGCGGGTGGGAGCTGATGGTGGTTTTTGGACTAGGTGCTTTTTTCTTTCTTTGTGGCATCACGGGTGGTATTTTCGAGCAACATAAACGGTGGGCGCCAATGTTGGGAATTCTTCATTGTAGCAACAAAGAATCCCGACACGGACAATCAAATGACACTCAAGAGACAACGGAACAGCATTTCATTACAAAGGTGTAATCTCTCGTGTTCCGTCCTGTTCTACGGAGCCCGGAGGCGGGTATTTATAGGGAAGGCCAAGGGTTATTTTGACATGACCAAATTACCCTTGGCCACCCACTATATTCGTGGAATATTCTGTACAACATTGTCAAAAGGGTACAAACGACATTTCCGTTTGACGACGGAAACCCTAGCTAGGTGACGTCATTCGCCAGCCCGATCCTTGGACGCTATCATGCCGGGCTTCATCTCCTTCAGGGGATTGCCGCCATTCTTGGACGCCATTCCTGGTTGCCGCCAATCCATCGCCAGCGGTTGGGTCTTGTCGAACAATGTCGGCGACCCGATATAGCGGCTCCCAGGGCTGCCGCCAATTCGCGGCCGGAGCTCGAAATGTCGGCAGCTTGGTTACCTGCAGTCAAAAAACCAAAGGTAGAAAGGGGGTGTCGTTATTATCGTAAATACCGATCCCCAACAACTATATTCTTAAAAAAGAGAGTTAATATAGACAAAGAAACATTACTTGATTCTTCCTTACAACTAAATTGTTAAATAAGATGGAAAAGAATAATTTACTACCCTCAACTATTTCATTTTGTCTATTTTGCACCCTAAACTAAGTATTGTCTCATTTTAATATTATAAACTATTTAACTTGATTAGTCAATTCAGTCCGACATTTATGTTGTTTTGTTTTATTCATACAAGTTGTATTTTAAGAATATTATACGAAGGCGATGAATGACATTGTTAGGAAACCAAAAGTTAGGGGCGATCGCCATTATACGCCACAAAGAATGTCGATGTGTGGGACTAAGAAGAGAAAAAGGCATGAAAGTAAATTGGATGAACATTTGGTGTTAAAATTGTCAATCTTTTGAAAAGTTAACGAACAAATTGGAGTAAAATTTTAAAGATAATATTTGAAAAAAGGACGTTTTGTCAAAAGGAAACAAAACAAAATGGAGGGGGGAATATTTGCGAAAGGGTAAAACTTGCTTTTCCCCTGTCAAAACCCTGCATTTCGACAACTTCGGCCTTTCTATGGGCTCCGCCGTTTTCCCCCAAATCCACCACCAATCCACCACCCACCCGAAAAACCTCCCAGCGTTGTGCTCTCACCTTCAACCCCAGACCCCCATCTCCGGCGGCCGCGCCGCCGCCGCCGCGCCTGAGCTAGATGGACCGTCCGGCGGCCGGCGCGACGTACCAGCGGTTCCCCCGCGTGCGGATCCGTGACCTGAGGAAAGACTTCGCCAAGTTCGAGCTCCGCGACACCGACGCGAGCATGGCCAACGCCCTCCGCCGCGTCATGATTGCCGAGGTCCCCACCGTCGCCATCGACCTCGTCGAGATCGAGGTCAACTCCTCCGTCCTCAACGACGAGTTCATTGCGCACCGCCTGGGCCTCATCCCGCTCACCTCCGCCGCCGCCATGGGCATGCGCTTCTCCCGCGACTGCGACGCTTGCGACGGCGACGGATCCTGCGAGTACTGCTCCGTCGAGTTCCACCTTTCAGCGCGCGCCACCGACTCCGACCATACCCTCGAGGTCACATCCAACGACCTGCGCTCCACTGACCCTAAGGTCTGCCCCGTGGATCAAGCGCGCGCATACGAGCAGGCACTCAGCGCCACCGATCCCGAAGACACCGCCGCCGTAGCAGAACAGAGGCAAGTAATCTCTTGTCGGAGTTTGCTGCACTGTATTTGTGGCATTATTACCTAATTAATTCATCCTGGGTCTCTGCACACCATTTTCCTGTAATTATTTATGTTTGGATGGTAGATGCTTCAGATTAGATTGTGTGTTGTTTGTTGGGCTCACGATTTAGTGTTAGCACCCATGCTCATCAACAGTTAGGTTTGCACACAATGTCTTCTGCCAATCTCTTGCCGCAAAAAGAACTCTTGTGCATTTATAATAGAAAGGAACAGGCATTATCACTGATCTTTCTTATACTGACATATTTGGAAGTAGCCTTTCTTTTTTTATGAAGAAATAGAATTAACATGATTGGAAGTCTGGTTTAAAATGCCTCTTACCTGTTATTGACCTGACGGTTGTTGTATAATGCAGAAGGTTTGTTCTGTATAATTGCACATCAGTAACGTATTTTTGTGCTGCAGCTTACTTCCTCCGTTCTCAAATTGTTGCTGTTAGGGTAAAAACTACAATGAGTTACTGTCCTAACGACGAGAATATGAGAACGGAGGGAGTATATATATGATGAATGGCATTGTCGTAGTAGTATTCTTAACTTGACTGGTCATAAATACCCAATGTCTGCCTAAATTTGAAAGATAATTAAATTGTGAAAATTTCCTAGTCATTTCCCCTAGCTTCGTCCTGTATTCATCGTTTTGTCTGGGGAAAGTTTCTGCCGTTAGCAGAGGATGCTTGGGCTGCAGCTGTACAATATTCATGTAAAGAATCAGTAGTTCAATCATGCTGAATCAAGTTTGTTGTTTTAGCACATATGAATAGTAATATTGAGTTATGTCGAAAAGGCTGGGCAAAACAAATGTTCTCATAAACTGTGTAATGCTATAGCAGTTGCATAATTTCTGTCTTAATTTAGTATTCATAATACTATGAAGCACGGGAGGCTTAAAAAAGGCATGCTTCTTTAGACTGAATTATTTGTTCTGGTTGGTGTACGTAATGCTTAAACTCAAATTTTGCAAAGTGTTGTCCTATAAATGTGGAATGTATTTTTTCCTATTTAGTCATCCTGTACCTTGTCTATATGTCTTCTTTGAGAATGTAGATACAACAATGTATTGGGCATCCCTTTTACTTTAGATCCGTGTCCTAGTTAGAGAAAGAAAATGAAGTAGAAAGGTGAAATGTATTTGTTCAGAAAACAAGCGTTTTTATTTGACAGATAATCATTTGAAAAATGCAAATGTGACGAAATAATAACATGAAAATAGCTCAGTCCAGTTATTACTAGTAGTCTGTCGATCCTGGAGGTCTTGGTAAATGAAGACGACAGACCCCTCAGCATGGATGTTTCCTTTTATTTTGTAAACATACAGTTTATGTTGATATCTAACATTTTTTCTAACATTATTATGTGCTTTCTATGCAACTGCCCTGGTTCCATACCCTTATTTAATTTGCCCATTCATTACATGGAAAACTAAGTGTATACTTGAATTAATTTTTCCACTGTGATGAGATTATGCATATGTACCTTTCTAACATCCAGACATCGTCATAATAAGCACTGAACTGGCCTTCTTTGTTACTTAAGTTTTTTGCTGAATGGATCAGTGGCCAATGACATGCCAATATGTCCATTGCATCTTAAGATTTCTTGAAAAAGAACTGAAAGCTTTAAGCATTGTGCCTTGATAATCAGTACTCACCTGGTAATGCATTTACTGATTTCAGGGGAATTCTTATCGTTAAGCTGCGCCGTGGACAAGAACTGAAGCTTCGTGCCATTGCTAGAAAAGGAATTGGCAAGGACCATGCCAAATGGTCTCCAGCCGCTACTGTGACTTTCATGTATGAGCCTGATATACGTATTGATGAAAATCTAATGGATAAATTGTCACTTGACGAAAAAAGAAGCTGGGTAGAAAGCAGCCCTACAAAAGTATTTGATATTGATCCGCACTCCCACAAGGTCAGCTTGTTTTCTCTTGCATAAGATTTGTGTGTTCTTACTGTGCTTTCGTCCATCGTTTATGCACGATTCGTCATATATCATTCAGTACTCAGTAGCAGTTTATAGTTTTGCTTTGCAATTATGATGCTATACGGCTAGTCGACAATTGGTGCCTAGTGATACCTATCTCAGATGCTGCCATAAATGCCGTCATACCATTTTTGCTTGACCTGCAACATTGTAAGAATAACTTGTGATCTCTACTTATGGATGATTTTTCTCTTATTAGGTATCAAGTGCCAGCATTAAATACAATTAAATCCTCTAGTTTGAGTTAGTATTGTTGATCGGGCTAGTACAAGGATCCATTCTTATAGTCTGTTCTGCTACTGAAACGTCGCATTTTTTATTTTTATCGAAATTGACATTCTTGTGTGTTTCAATATGTTCTTTTTTTTTTTGTGCTAGCATTAAGCTATCTTGTCAAACCGTTTTGCTTGGTTTCGCCTTACATAGTGGCCTAGTTCAACATGCTTCTAAATGTTTTAAATGGAGCAATAGTACATTGCCGTGGTAAATGTACAATTCAATTTGGACATGTTAACATGAATAGTCGTTGCCTGTTACTGCAAATAAGGATAGCTTTCTTGTCGTTGTGTTAATCCCTGGATTGGCAATATAATTACTAAATCTTGCAGTACAGCAAATGATCTTCAGTACGTAAATTCTTACTGCAGAATGCAGTTTTTTTTTTTTTTGGCACTGAATCCCGTGACAGTCAACATTACTTTTGTTATCTAAATCATCCTATTTAGAGAGGGACGATTAGTTATCTGATACATGCGAGAGTGTTGCAGGACGTTATATCCTTTGTAAAGTAGGCTTATTATTAGTTATATCATTTCTCTGATGTGTTAGATTTTGAATAAGTGATATAAGTTGTTTCTATGAATAATTTTTTTCTAAGGGTTTGCATTAGTTTCCGATCCATCTGTAATAAACAGGCATTGTTTCCCACTGGTGTTGACACTGCTGCCATGTGTACCACTGCTGCTATAAATTACATCGTTGTGAACCTACCTTGTTGGGTCACTAGAACTAAGTTCACAGATATAATAGCTGCCTGGTTTTGTATGGTCTTGTGTGTCCTACTCGTGTACCAGTGGTATGTTATCGCTTCACTAGAAATCTAAAATGATTCTGACCGTGTTGGTTTACGCTGCAAAAGGACCCACTCATGGTAATTTGAGGTTTACCCTTTTGGACAAAGCAAGGATGAAAACCGGAGCTCGCTATGTGTACACGAGTCTCTAGCTTTCATATTGCTGGGTTTGTTTTATCAGGAATTGTTTTTGTTTACCTATTTGGTCTTAATCTGGCCGGTTTGGAAAAGACCGCCCCAACAATATTTAACTAAGGCGAAGATCTCAGTATGTGTACACGAGAGTCTCTAGCTTCCATATTGCTGGGTTTGTTTTATCAGGAATTGTTTTTTTTACCTATTTGGTCTTTAATCTGGCTGGTTTGGAAAAGACCGCCCCAACAATATTTAACTAAGGAGAAGATCCCAGTTTAATGACCAAGAAATGGCATTAAGGCCGGTGACCCAAGGCTCACTGGAACGATCCCTTGCGGTTCCAGGAACACGATACTTGTGGCCTACCTTGTTCCTGTTTCTGTTTGCTTATGTCGGTTGCAGTTAAGGTGGTCAAAAGGGCATGTGTTTAGCAGCATTTTAGTTACAAATTTTGACTTTTTTTTTTTTGCACTATTTTCCTAAACGGTTGTCTAAACGGTAGACGGCACCCAACCACAGTTTAGGGCCTAATCGGGCTCCTAAACGGTTGACATGTTTATTTGGTCAAAAACGAAAAAAAAGGGCCAGAACACTGGACGGATCCTGCACGGATTTAGATGCAATTGAGGTCGTGTACAGGCGCGTTTAGGTGATGGGGAGAGGAGCAAATGGAAAGTGGAACGCTGTCTAGCCCGTGTCCTCCTTGCTCGCCACCGTAGTTGAGCCCCGCGCGCAGCCAGGCACCATGCTGTCTATACCGTGCTCGCGTCTAATAGCAGAAGAGGAGCAGCAGGGGAGCGATGGGGGCGGAGAGCAGGGCCTGCAGCCTGCAGGGGCAAGGGTAGTGTGGGTGGGGGAAAAGAGCAGGGGGCAGGGGTTGGCGGCGCAGTGAAGAGGGAGGAAGTAGGGGAGGCAGAGCGATGGTGGCGGCAGCATCGATTTGCTGGTGGCGTGTGTTGGCGAGTGCACTTATGTGGTCGTGTGGATAAGGTAAGGGGTTAGGTGGGCTGGGTCCTTGCTGATGGGCTGGGCTATTCAGCATATCTTCATCTCTTTTCTTTCCTTTTCAGGTGCTATAGGAAAAATGTTTAGACCTTCTAATGGCGTGTACACTGTTTGAACATTAGATGATGCGTCACCGACTGTCTAGAGTTTACCATTTAGGAAATCATTGCCTTTTTTTTTTTTGCAGTTTGCTAGTCTTCTTTTTGTGATTATTTTTGCAACTATCATCTAAATTAGTTGCAAAATTCAGGGCTGAAACATCTTACTCTGAATTGGAATTTTGACTGTCAGATCAATTGCATGTTGGCTGAATTGTAGAAATAAGTTTCATAAATTCATTGCTTCTACATCAAGTTTCCTTTTCATCCTTGAGCCTTAAGTACTGGACATTCAATTTCAAGAATTTGCACTCATACGTATGTACCAATATATATCATATTGGAACCGGCTGTAGAGCATACATAATCTTGCAGAAATGCAGGGAAAGGCTGCTTACAAAAGACCCAAAGTGGTCGGACCCTTCCCAGAATCCTGCGCAAGTGGGAGCTACGTGAATTGGGCTGCCCTTTTTTAGACCTATTAATCAAATCATGATACAACATCCTCATCTTTCTTGACCTAGTTTGGAGGAATTTGGAATAGTAGCAACAAAATCAAAAGTGGCTTGATATCCTTAGTATCCAAAAGTTACATGTCCGTTTTAGCTCAGATACGCTAGATGTTAAGCTAGTGTCTTGTCGAACATGCAGCAGGAACTCAAACGGCCTATCGTCTGTTCTTTCATTTGATTGTTATCTTTAATCGATGCACCTGTCTGCGTTCTTGCTGTTAAGCTAATTCGTGATCTAGTTGAAAATAAGGTACCAAATTGGGTGAGTTTTGCCATGAGTGGGGATCACAATAAAAATGGAAGGAGCGAGTTGAGGACATGTGACCTTTGCATTGATGTTAGATGAGTCGCTTTACAATCAAAGTATCTTTACTTAAAACGTCTAAAAGCTTACTGATACTTAAAATCAGAACCCAATTTTATGTTCTTGGTATTGTGGACTTTAGATAGATAAAATGGTGTTGATGTCATCGTTTATGTCATCATGTTACTAGTTGTCAAATAGTTGTGCCATAAACTTTTGGGTGATATTGTATTATGGTCATTAATTTTCTACGAGTTTGCTTACTACTTGTGACTTTCAAAAGGTATTAGCCTATGAGTCGGCCTCTGTTTAGTTTTGTTGTAGTCATTGACCAACAATGGATATTCTTTTTCCAGTCTTAGGTCACATGTTAGTTGTTCTTTAATGAGCTTTGGATTCAATGCTTGATACTTTTCGTCTTGTATGTTGCTAGAATATTATCTAGGCTAGCACATTGATGCAGTTACTTTGTCCTTCTGCCCATCTGCAGCATCAAGTTGGAATTGTTTCTCCACAATCTTATGCTTCTTGGCTTTACCAAGCTTTCAGTCCTGATTGTTGATAATGTGAACCGTATTAAAATTTCCTGGACATCTCCACATATTTTAGCACTTGTTTTATTTCATGATCAGCTTTATCAAGCTTGTTTTTTGGGGAACTGTGTCCTAACCCAAAATAAAAGTAAGTCTTTATATGACAGGCAGTGTTTCCTTTGTGATAAAAGGCTACTTGTGCAGCTTTCTAAATCAACCTACCTTCTGTTGATTTGGTTAACATTATCTAACTAAAGTTACGTACCAGCATTTGGGAACAAAGTTTTGCATAATACTCCCTCCGTCCATGTTTTACTTTCATCTTAGAAAAACAAAGAAATCCAGTTTGCATTTCGTATACTGCTTGGGACATCAATTCTTCTCGGGAGGTGGGGCTATTCATTTCCTCTCCCGCATGGTCATAATGAGGCACTGCATGGGCTGCTGCAGACAAACGTGATTGGCCAGCGGCTTGCATGAAGCTTGGATGTGGGGCCGCTGAGCTGATTTGGGCATGCAGGTCAAGCGGGTGTGCAGCCAAGTGCTGGGATGCGAGTTCTCCTTGGTCTTTGTTCCCGTGACTTAAATGAAACTAAAAGACGGAGAGAGGGAGTAGAATTTAACGTGACACATGAAAGTCATATATTATCTGAAGTTTTATCCAGGCAAACCCCTGAATTATCATACCCTTACAAGATTGATCAGCTGCAATATTGTGAGCTACACTCTAAATTTCATGAAGGGATCTTTGAAAACCCAGCAAAGCTTGGCCGGCTATTAGTTACAGCTTTATGAATTACCTTTTTTTTTTTGGATGAACAGAACATTTGTAGGTTTTGAATGTGTACCATTAAAATTCCCTTCCATTTGACAACATAATTGCACTCTGCCACTCTGAGTGTGCAAATCCTTTTTTTACTGTGTGTGACAAGATACTGCATTGATGTAGCAGTGCTGTTTCGCTATCATAACCTTGGTCTTGCATTCTTAAATTTTACTGTAGCTCGCAGTGCCATCCACTATCCTAGTTCTTTCGTAGCCCAGGTGTTGCATTCTGTGTAGTGTGCAGTGCTATTCGCTAGTCCTACTAGTTCCCAAATGCCATTCTTGTTGTGGCCAGTAGCCCATTCCGCAGTACATTCATTTTTCCTTTTCTCAAGAGGATTGGGTGCCAGGCATCTGTTAGTTTAAGATTTTTTTTCCTGTTCCATGATTCTGTCATTACGTATTTGGAAATACAAATCTGGCCCATAGTTTTTTTTGTTACTAATGGTTTATTATTTTGCATGTCACATTATCAGGTGGTGGTTGTTGATCCTGAGGCATACACATATGACGATGAGGTGATCAAGAAGGCTGAGGCCATGGGATGGCCAGGCTTAGTAGAGATCAATGCCAAGGAGGACAGCTTTATCTTCACCGTGGAAACAACTGGTGCTATCACAGCCTACGAGCTGATTATGAATGCTATCACGGTCTTGAGGCAGAAGCTGGATGCTGTCCGCCTTCAAGAAGATGATGCAGATCTGGGTGAACTCGGCGCTCATCTTGGTGGGAGTTGAGAGCCGTCCTGCAAAGAACAGCCCTTCCGTACTATGTAGGCCTATCTAACTAGCATGCAAGTCGCACGACTTAACCCTCTGTTGGAAGTTGTGTTGGATTCTTAAACATCCCAGTACTGAATTCTGATCTCTGTGTGTCTTGTTTTATGCCGTGACCTCTGTACTGGAGCTTTTCAGCGTCGATCTGGCTACGTTTAATTATGCGCCATCTGAGGTCGATACATGAATCAGCTCTGCCCTGGAAGAAATGGAGAGCTGCTAGTGCTAATCTTGTGCGCTGTGCTGTACTCTACTGTTCATCTGTGATGTTTTCCTGGCCTGGCGTCTACGGTTTGCTGACATGAATGCAGAGTTATTTGCAGGTTCCCCAGATTCATATGCATGCTGAATGCTATGCGTTGTTTAATGCTGTTACATTGATGCCCGTCCGTCCTGGATGGTTAATTGCTGCCGAGAGTCCTGCCCAGGATCGATGGGCGAACTGGATTGGCTGATGGTGCTGAATGCGATGCGCCCAGACATGTACTGGAAGATTTGGTGATTTCTGGAGTAAATGTCGTTTAGATTGGATCCGGCGCCTGTAGATGCATTGAAAGATTTGTGCTTGCTGTGTTGTGCATGCTTGTTTGATTCTGGAAGCGCACGGTGTGCTGGTGTGCTGAAGCGCACGGACGGTTGGTTAGGTACGTACAGTACGTGTACTACGTACGTGGTGCCGCGAGCATGTACTGGAGTACTATATACTACTGCTGTTGGTACGGATGGTCGTCAGGGATTTCTCCTTGTTCGCTTGCATTTCCATGTTTGCAGCGTCGTGAATTTCAAATTTGTCAGAAGAGAACGCCTCTCGTGATCATCTGGTACGACGTGAAGGCAATGACGGGGTTGCCCTGTTCGGTTGGCGTCGCGCGGCCTCGTGTCGCTGCTTCCTGTTCTGTTTTTTCATAGCTCGCGTAGGTAGATTTCCTGTTGCTGTCTTGCTGTGTGATTAGCCATGTCAAAACATCACAATTGGAACTCTACGAAACTTTGTTGCAACCAAAAGGTTCCAGAATACGAAAGGCAGAGCACGATTTCTATGGGGGACTGACAGTACAGGCCCAACTCGTGGTTGAAGAACACGCTGTCCATCGATACGCCATGGCTTGGGATTTTTGTCCATGAAGCCGATTCCGGTACTGGTCGTACCGGCCATGTAAATGCGAATCTCCTATTGCGTTACTCCTACAAAGCGAGAGATCCTTTGCGATACCGATGCCGGGCGACACGGTACTGTCTGTGCACACGCTTTTTATCGAGCTGTTCCGTTCGATTGACCCGTCCGTCACACAGCCACCCATATTCGAGGAGGGATGTTCTTTTCATATTGAAAACATGTTGCTGATACAATAAAGGTCAATTTTAACTGCTTATTACAGAGCGACAGGGGATTGAGATGATTGCATGTTTGCATGGGCACCACCACACGCAGCACGAGTTTCCCAGACCGGGCGTCGTGTAGCTGCACGCATGGAAGGCAGGAGAGGAGAGGGCAACCCGATGGCACAATGGTGTCGATCCATGAGCAGGGCAGGGTGCGCCCAATTCAAGGCTCATCATTCTGCTCTCCACCACACAATGCGCCATCAAAGCCAAGCATGGCCATCTTCCGGGAGGGGGAAAAAGAGAAAGCGGCATGCAAAGCACATCACATTCCCATACCCCTTCGACGACTCTGTGAGCTACTGCTGCTGCATGCGTTTGCTGGTGCTGCTCGCATTTGTCAATCTTGCGGCGCACTGCCATACGGTTGCATTTTGGTGCTGCTCCTGGTTGCCTGTCTAGCATGGTTATTTAGTTTACGATGAATTCCTCACTTGTAGCATAGGAGTAGCACGTATGAAAGGCATGTGTGTGTGTGTGTGTGTGTGTGGCCCCCCGAAACAATGTGCGCAGGAGGTGAGATTTTGTGGTTCGACGCGCAGGAGCACGTATGAGTTTCTGACAGGTGGGCCTACGAAGCCCTACCATGGCGTAAATGTTGATCTCAAAAACAGAAAAAAAAAAAGGCGTAAATGTTTGGGTCCGCCTCCAGCCAGCCAATCCGATCTCATGGATTTCACCCACCGTATCTCCTCTCACTCAGGTCGTCACAGAAACGTGAACAACACTGCGTAGTATATTATAAAAAAAGGTTGGACACCACATAAATAAAACCTGTCAGAACGGTGAACCGATCGATCGACTCAAATAAAATCCTGGGAGTTGTTGGTACTACTACTACAGCCAACATTTACTTTACGCCCTGCGCATCGCAATCTCATGAGCTCCACAAATGTTCGGAGACCAGCTGCTGGTATTGAATGAACAGGGCAGGGCAGGGGCAGGAGCGCACGCAGCCATGGCTCTCACGCGTTTCTCTTGTCTCGCTCCGGCCGACTTGCGATCGACGCTCACATCTTGCAAATGTTCGTTACTGCTATATTACCGAACATGAGGGATTGCGTGAGGATATGAATGATGCATGGATGGCTGATTTACTCAACGTTACGCGGTTGAAAAGCAAATTGAAACTTAAAAAAGTTTCCACGGGGTTTTATTGCAGGCCGATCGAGGTCGTTCCCGTGCAATCCGCGTGACTAGCCAGCCGACGAATGCATGCCATGGCGATGGCGTGCATGAATTTGAATCTGTAGCTGAACGTGACTCGTGCTAGCGGCATGCTGGAGTAGTCCTCGTGTCTGTCGGCTGCCCTTCTCTGCGCACGCCTGTCCACCGGAGCACGCTGGGCGAGTGCATGGCCATAGCGTCTCGATCCATGGCTGCTAGTACGAGCAAGCAAAGCCACTGCATGCGAACGGTCCTGCCCAGATCGATGCGTCGACGACATGGACCGGTCGGTCAAGCTGCACGCACGCTCCCCTCTCAGGCTCTCAGCTGGTCTCTGCCGCGATGCAATGCTAGTAACGCACGCGGTCATGTCATGTCGCGAGAGGCCTGTGACTGACCAGGAGGAGACCAGCAACCACACCACACCTGCCGCCTTCACTGTGCGCATCTCCGTGCCATGCCTGCCCGCTGCTGCTGCGTGGCGTATTTACGCCGTTCCGAGTGGCTTGGCTTGGCTTGGCACGTCCGGCAGCCTTTCCATTCCCTGGCCAGCTGCGCGCGAACCTCTTCAATTTTTTCGAACAATGATCCAATCCTCTCTTCAATCTGTCTCGGCCGGCGTATACACGCACCACAAACGCATACCTGTAGCCCCAGTACCACAGCTATGCGGCGTGCACAACTGCTGCTGGTGTTGAGCATTCAATCCCACTGTTCCGGCCGGCTTCCACGCACGACAGGTTCTCCTCCAAACGGGAAACACTTCCCTGCCAGCCACCCGTTTTTCTTTCATTCACCCCTCCTCCCGTTCTTTTATCCAGCCTTTGAGGCTCAAATTTTCCAACAACTTTTAATTTGCAAGTAGTATGGTACTCCCTCCGTCCTTTTTTATAGGGCGTTTTGAAGTTTTAATTTTTCCCTAAATGTAGGACGTTTTGAGAATAAGAAAAACTTTGTGGTTGATGGGAGGGTTGGTAGAGGGATGAGTTGAGGTAAAATGAGGGGTATGATGGTCTTTTGACACCCAGACTATTTTAGTGTTTGAATGCTACAAAGCCCTACATTTAGGGATGAAGGTAGTAGATCACTCACATACAAGCTTGCCGGTTTGTATTTTGTTGGGAAATACACAGCGAAGCTGTGTTTTTGCCGGTTAAAGTTACATTTTAGCCTCTAATTAAACTTCCCCGCACGCCAATCTATTTGATGTGATGTTGAGGAATTGGTGCTCTCTTCTCCTCCTCGCCAATGGTGAGGAAGTAGGGTGGAGGTAGGTAGATTTTTCAATCCTTCTGTGGTGGACATGATGAAGGCGGCGGTGGCGACGAATTCGACGCCAGCCACTTGATCGGAGATTCATGTGGAGTTTATAGTAGCCTACTTTTTGTTTTGTGAAAGAAGCGTACCCTGTTGGTGGTTTATGTTTCCCCACGTCGTTGGTGATGCTGCTGGTGGTGGATGAATTTACAGCCTGTTTGTTTGGCCTGCTACTTATCAGCCGCTACAGTGTTCGCAGTTATTTCTTCTGCATCCGCTATAGTGTTCACAGTTATTTCTTCTGCAGTCGCTACAGTAAAACAGTCTGCGGAACAGCCCGTTACTCTTTCAGTATTCGATGGTCATGTTCGCTTAATTAGATCAGAGCTCTCGTCCATGTCAGATCCGTCTGAGATGGTGGAATTACGGCTCTTTCAAGCTTTTTTTTTCTCCCATCAATGGATTTAGATGTTTAATCAGGAGTGTAATAATATTTAATATCAATAAAATCCTCCCTTTTTGCAAAAATAAAGATAATGTTGCTTCCGTAGGAACACACGATAGAGCAATCAACTAATCATGTCCGAATTTTCCAACAATTTCAAATTTGCTCTAGATCACTCACATAGTGGTACAAACCGAGGCGAGAACTACAAAAGCAACGTTCGAGCTCAATTGTTTTTTTACTGGTTGCCATCTATACAAACGAGTCCTTTTGGTATAAAGGGTGGTATGGCCACAGCATATGCAAGCACTCCCGATAAAGCAACGCTACACCGTATGTAGGTACAGGGACTGTCTCCTCGAGGGAGAGTAGGAGGGGGTCAACAAAGCGCAGATCGCCATCATATTATTCCCCAATTATTTCCTTGCCCCACATCAGCACCCAATCAATCCCCTTCAACTTGTTTGGCTTTAATTTTGCTTCACTCTCCTCCCTCCCAGCTGCTCGATCGCTCACTTCACCGCTGCCTCGATCTCCTCCCGAAATAAACGGACGTGCTCAAAGACATGCAAGAAAAGAGAAGGAACGTCATAGGAAAAGCATCACGCACCAACATACTACTAGTAAAAGAAAAGGCAATGTTTGCAAATTACATGAATAAAACTATGCATGATGCACCCTTTTTTTTTATGGTCCCGAAAGACATGAGGACATTCCCAATGTCAAAAGGGCTTCAAAGTGAATGCCACATCACTAACTTCGACATAAGCATGCATGCAGTGTTTTACCTTTCCTGTCTCCAAATGTGAGAAGGGTTACTTTGAACATGATAGGAGATCAAGGATACTTCCATCATTTAACTGGATCACTCGAAGATATAGTCTTAAACGTGGTAACATATTATTTGAATCACATGTTTTAGTTTGTGTATTTTCTCATATGTGATCATTGTCGTGCACATGTTTTTTTTCTAAATTGTTTCTTGCCATGGCTTCATAAGTTTCTTGCTCTCTGACTGTATGCGTTTTTCCTACCATTTATAATTGCCGCTGTTGGTGAATAATCTCCAAGATTGTGGCCAGTATTGCTAAATTCATGCAAGAAGAATGTGGCCATTTGTCAAAATTGTAGTAAGAACAAATAATCCAAATTCCCTCTATGGCCCTAAAAATAATGAGGCTTTCTTCTATGGCCCTTTTTCAATCCAAGTTCCCTGTAAGGCCCGATTTCGAGTTTTGATTCCTTACATGGCCTTCCGTCAATTAGGACCACTAACGGTGTCTGAAAGAAGGAAGCAAAAAAGACGTTTTACCCTCTGGCGGATAAACTCAAATATTTTTTCGAATTTTTATTTTCCATTGAGTTGAGATTGCATCTTTCTCAGTCCACTAATTGTGCAATATACACAATTCAACTTTCCTCTTTCTCAAATTTGAGTAAAAATAAATTTAAAAAACCCAAATGATTTATAATTTCATTAATACAATTACACCAGGAAATAATTATTTGCGGAGGAAATACAAAATTCAAAAAAACTATTGAGTTATTCCGTCCAAGGGTAAAACGGTCTTTTTCTCCTTCATTTAACACCGTTAGTGGTCCTAATTGACGGAAAGGCCATGTAGGGAATCAAAACTCGAAATCAGGCCTTACAGGGAACTTGGATTGAAAAAGGGCCATAGAAGAAGAAGCCTCATTATTTTCAGGGCCATAGAGGGAATTTGCTCAACAAATAATCCTCTTTGCCGTCCAGAGTTTTGATTTGCATCAATCCTAGTTCAAGAAAAAGTTCTCAGCATAACAGAACGGAACAGACTGCGAGTGGAACAGTATGCATTATTATAGCCTGCCGGTTCCTGTTTTCGTCGCGTTGCGTGGCTGATGCCGACCTCTCTCCCTGCACACAATCTTTTCCCCTCTGCGATGACACCAGTGCAGTGTGTGCATGATATTGTTCCTCCCGGTCACCTTTTGCAAAAGCTTGTGCAATCGCATGCCTGCCGCCTCCTGCCAAGGTAGGTTGCTTCTTGTATCTTTTTACATGGAGAAGAAAAACCATATGACGTGCCATGTCATTCATGGAAAAATTACCAAAGCATGGTACTCTTAAGCAGCAACCCATCTCTTTGAGATGAGATTTATAATCTTGTGTATCCAAATAGAGATTTACTAGTTCTCAGATGACTGAGATTTTGTATATCTCAGTCACATTTCTGAAACATTAAAACATACTGGTGAACAATTAAAAACGGCACCGATGGAACAATAAAACTTTATTGCGGAACAATCAGTTCTTAGGTGAAACAATTTTATTTTTTGAAAGAATTTTTTTTTTTGCACAAGTGAAGGAAAATTTGGATGGTTGAATGCAAAATCCAATGACAAAAAAAGTTGACTGAGAGATTAGCAAAATATCATCGCCTAAGAAGGAGACCCTCCATCCAAATAATCCTTGAAAAGACATTAAAGGTAACATGGCTTGAAAGAAGCATTTGTCAAAGCAAAACTAGCTCTGTTTCTGTCGAAGATAGCGGTCACCGTCAGTCTGCTTTGAGATTTTCTCATTCTCCAAATATTAGTTCCATGTTGTATCTAAAAACTATGTTTCACTGATAACATCAGTGTTGTATCCAAATAAATATGTATGTGGATCAGATGGAATATATGAAAAATTTCAGTTTGACTTTTTTTTACATGGAACTAAGGAAAAATTATAATTGGACCAAAACAAGGGAAATCATCATTGCAAAACATTTGCATGAGAATTTAAGCTGATGTAGACTTTCCCACCTAGGAATGGGTGATCAGGCATCATTGGCCGTAGGAGGTTCGTGCGAGCGACGAGGATTTGGTCTGCGATCATCCGAATTCTGACGCTTGTCAGAGTGTAGAAAGAAGCGGCCTCATGATTAACACACATCTGCTAATCCCGCTATATGGGTACCATCATGTCAATGACACCAAAGTCCTAAATTTCTCTCCTATACTCGTGCATACTTAGTAGTCAGTTTCCATGATACGCGTGCTTGGGTTTATTGAACTTGAATATGCATGGAGATCAATCCCTGTCCCCGAACAACACAAGTCTACATATGTGCCGACAACTATTATTTACAATGCATGTCTATCATTTGAGTCAATGTGGTAAGACTTGGGTAACCATAGATAGTCCACAAATGTTTACTTTTGGTACCTACTCTTGTCCTTACCTCTTGTTTGGTCTAATAAGTACATCCGCGCAATAATTGAGCCATAAGCCGTCATGCAACATGAAGATGGACAAGCCAAAGTCATGGCTAATTGACTTCTACCAAAGGCACAAGGTTTAGTGCATTTCAGTTTGAATATGAAAAACGAAATCAGCGCCATCGAGTTTTGATTTGCCAATTGGAACTTGTAAATCATGCACTAACACAGAGACTGTACACACTGGTTCACTCCTGTGAGGGACATTGCCTGGCCACAAGCTCAGTATTGGCACATGAAGCTAGCTCGACCAGTAGTACAAGGCCTCGGATTGTTTTGTTTTGTTTTGTTTTGTTGTGCTGTACTGCATTCTGTCACAGGTACTAGCAGTAGCTGGAGTGAGCATTTCACTCGTGAAGAGTAGCAAGAACTGCATCCATTCATGGTGGATGCAGCTGGGTGGTGCATGCCAAATTGCCAACTCGATTGCCATTCACTTCGTTGAGACGTAGAGGGAGGGGTTGGTTGTTGTGCTCCTTTCAAGCACTTTTGGACACTGTTTCCCACTGCCCAACCAGTGTGGTCCTCGACATGTTGGCCTCTTGTAGTCTTGTTCTCTCCTTGGTCTTTCCCTTGCACCAGGAAGAGAGGAACCGTGTACTCACTCGCCTGAACGAAATCCAGTAGTCTCAACTGCCCATGCCCCCACTCCCAGCAAAAGTGCTTGATCCACAAGGTCGAAATATACATACCATTGCCCCAGTCAAAATGTAACCCTGATTAGAAACTAAAAGGAAAAATTATATAATCTCAAGCCGTGAGCCCATGAGTAGCCTTTAGAAAAGTATTGGTTAGTTTTGATT